>JACEII010000011.1:1405418-1601200 GCA_014332785.1 Antheraea mylitta
CCAGATTGTGCGCACGTTGTATAAATTTGAGTTGCGCCTTTATATCGCAAAAAATCTGCCATGAATGTTGCATTATCACATTAATAGACTTAGGTCCCTCGTACAGTAAATTCACTTAAATCTATAGACTTTCCTCTATATTATATAGATACAAATCAAGTAATGCTTACAATGTCAAACAGAAAAGTTGTGAAATTGGGGCCTAACTTGCAAATGTTTTATGGATAGTTTTTGATTTTAAAAATCTATAGGCGGAGAGTTAACCTAATTGCTGGCGTGACGACGCAAAACATGAACATTGCACCACTAACGAAGTACTCAAAAACATTTGCAACCCTTTCTGTATTAACGTAATGTTCAAATAGTTTTGTCGGTTAATCGTTCTACTAGTATTATGAGGCACGCGCCAACGACCTAGCGGCCTTTGATAAATGCCGCCAAACGCAACACGCCTGCGCCTATTTGTATTTAATAAAAATGCATATTTTTTATGTAATAAAATAAATAAACAGTCATTCTTTTATGGAACAAATTTGTAATGCTTTATCTTTTCATTATGCCATAGCTGATTCCCGTCGTAATCTGTTATGTTATGGATATAACTTTTACAAAACAATTTCGATGTTTCACATCTGGCAAACTAGGCGTCCCGTGACGGTTCATTTTTTTATTTTATAGCCCACATTTCTACAATGTAAGTTGTTGCTAATACAGATAAATTACTAATGTCCAAGTGTGCAAGTTTTCATGACGATAACTTTGTAAATAAAGGCGTTAGAGCAAATTTTATAAAAATAATGTAATCGTCGTATTCTTTTTTGAGATTTCCCAAAAAAAATCTTTTTAACTTATGCCTTGACATTATTAAGACTAAAAAATATTTCGTATATAGCGAAACCTATTTGGTCGAATATTTTTAATAAATTTTATATTAGAATATATTATTACAATTTAAAACATATAAGTAGAAATATTTAATTTCTTACGTTAAAGTTAATATTATACCAGTTTTTAATGTTTTAATGTCAATATTTTCGTTCCTTTTCAGATAACCTTATAATTTAAAGTATTTACTGTAGGTACAAACAATATTATTAAGTACAAACGATTATACGATGATACCCACTAATAAATTTGAACAATGTTGTAAATTTATAAGTGCAGGATTTTACACGAAAATTTTTAATTTACATTACTATCTTTAAATCCAGTACATACAATGATATTAGAGTACATATGTTGCCACGACGAACTTCATTTACAGATTTTTTTGTTTTATGTTAAACTAGGGCTGCTTTATTTATTTTGAAATGCCTGTAACTTTTTCAGGTTTGAAATAAAAGAAAAAGCAGAAAAATAGAAGTGGTACAAATATTTACACATAATTTAGAATTGAACCCCATTTACAGAATTTTGACATCTTAAAGAGAAGTGCGAGTCAAATTTTGAAAATGCTTCAACTTTGAGGTACAAACGAAAATAAAAGGCCGTAGAAAATAAAAGCGTTGTCGAATGGTATCTTCATAATATATTTTTTCAAGTGGGTTGCCTAGTTCGAATTGCTGTTGAATTTCTATAATAATAATTTGATTCTTTTGTGTATTAACGTCTTGACTGTACTATATGCAAGATCTAAATTAAAGCTATATTCTTAGCGGCTAAAAACTATAACGCGATCTATACGTGGCAGCGTTCAATAGGTAGGTACCTATTGCACTTTTTGTTTATTGAGTATATATAGAATTCATTAATATTATTATTACGATTACCACAGACTATTTGCTATAGCGGTTGATGGTCTTAGAAATGATCGATATTAGTAAAACATCGATGTTCACGTAGGTTTAAAAGTATCGATGTACGATTAAAATCAATAGCAAAACATCGTTGTTTTTGCTAGAAATTAAAACTGTATGTAAAAATCTAATTTTATCGGTTGTTTTCCACATTCTTAGTTCCGTTGCTGGTACAGGAGTTGGCCAGCGTTGAAAAAAAAAGTAATGCAAAGATATAATTATCTTACTGCTTACTTCGAGAACGTTGATGAGTATTATCTAATGTAAAATAGTTAAATTTGATAATTATCTAGTCTCTAGCTAGTACATGTAACGTTAGATGACCCTAAACAATAATATTGACATTTCGATATTTTATTCTCATAACATCAATATTATTGACATCAAAACATCGATGTTTTTCAGCTAAACATCTATGTTTCTTCTAAGGATTATAACAGAGGTAATTTTATCAGAACTGAAGGCGGAGTCGCAGTTTTTAAATTTGGTTTATTGGAGTCGGAATCGGAGGCGGAGGTAGTGTTAGAAGTGGTGGCAGGAGAGAGATTTTTTATTTAAGGACAAATAAAACTTATTAAGTCAAATTCTTTTCATTTTAATTTTTTTATTGTGAAATAAAACACAAATAATTTAAAAAAAATGGCATGTTTCCAAATAAAAAAGAAATTAAGATAAATTAATTGAATTCCAAAGTAACAATATTATATTAAATGAACAAAAGCTTTAAAACAAATTAAACTGCAATTGACATCAGGTATGTCGCCGAGTTTCAATGCTCGTATCATATTAGATCCAGAATCGCGTACAAAACAATGAATTTTCTCATTTATGATGCCTTATTCCATCAACATTTTCTTTATTTTTTCTTGAACTAGGTCTCTTGTATGCCTTTCGTCGAATGTATGGCATTAAAATAACTTCTAGCCTTTTAAAAACTCTATTGTATCTCATATCCATGCACTGTCAGACTCAATAAAGACACATTCGAACTTAATTCTGTCCAAATGTCTGTGATAAATGAGATCTTTTCAAATTGAGTGAGCAAAAATTTTGGTTTCATTTTCCAACACAAAAACAAAAATATTGATATAAGCCACAAAAATCAAAACAAATATCTATAACCTATGAACGTGTCGTGTGCTTAACAAACTAACAACAAGTGAAAAAATTGTTGACGATACAGTGCACGTAGCGGGAGTTAGGGGATTCCCCGCGCGATATGGATGAATCTGTTCATACCAGATGACGCAGGCCGCTGACGCTATGTTATGCTTCGACCTCCGATTAAAACCTCCGACTTAAAAGTGTCGGAGCCGAAGTCGGAACCGAAGGTGTAATAATAATTGGAAGTTCCGACTTAACGGAGTCGGAGTCGAAGTTCCGTAATTTCTTCAACATCGATGAATATCAATCATCCCTAATTGGGTTGTTTACTTAAAATCTTGATAATATTTTACAAATCTGTGCTTTTGTGATTACGTCCGCTACGAGTAGGACTGCTATTATTTTTTAAAAAACTTCAACATAGACAATGACCTGAGGACCAGTATAAATATAATATTCAGGAAACTTCTAAAGATGTTTGGGGTGTCTTGCAATCCACGAATGCCATTTAAACAAGGGGAAGATCTATAAAACTATTATAGGACCAGACACGCTGTATGAATCTGTGTGCTGGGATACAAATGTAAGGGATGAGAGAAAACTGAACGCGGTAAAGATAATCTTCCCACCACACATCTGTCTTAACAATCATATTATGATTCTTAAGATGGATGTGTGGTGTATTTAGAATGGATAAGAATATATCATATGAAGTTTGAAAATATTACCAGTGACAGGAAAGTTGAGAAATAATTAAAGATTAGCATGATACGGGCATGTCATAAAGAGAGATGAAAGACAATTAACTAGAATAGTTTTAAGTATGAAGATGGGCCGATATAAGAGTAGAGGAGACCGAAAAATATAGGGATAAAGTGTGTGCAAAAATGACATGTGTATAAAAGATGTAAAGAGAGATAAGAGTAGAAAAGCAAAACACGTTACATCGACTTAACTAACTAAAGGAATCAAAGGAAGATATTGCTCAGACACCTTCAATAAGAAATATCATAAAAATATTTTTTTGCCAAACCCAGGGCGAACGGGTTGGCGAAGCCTGGACTCCTATTGCATGGATTCGGCTGGCTAGGAGGAAGTCTTGCAACCGGGCTGCCTCAGCCGGGTGTGTCGTGGGATAAGCCCGCCGCCGGGGGTGTTGCGGAGCATGCCCGCGCTATCCCGCGATACTCCCACAGCACGGCGTAGGTTGTCGTGGCGTTTTAGCCGGTTAGAATCACCGAAAGGCCCCACCCCTGCGTGACTAGCACGTAGGTGGTGGGCAGCTCAGTTCAGGCATCCCTCCGGGAGCCTGACAGAGCATGAGGATTATCTCTCCGCGTTAAAAAAAAAAATAGGTGGGAAAACCGTAAGAAGATAATTATGTATATAATTTTAAAAAATCGATCACAATGTACAAATGTTAATATCGAACCATCGATATATCATATTTAAAACTACTATATGAGGAGACATCAGTACAAGTACATTGCACAAGGCACAAGCAGGAAGAAGAAGAAGAAGACGGCATGGTTTAAGTTTCATTAGATTATTATCAATGAGACGAATAATTTTCCCAAATTAATTATGACGCTTTCATCATTTCAAATAGTACTATTTTTAATTCGATACAATATTATAGCTCAATAGGACCACAGTAGATCGTGAAATAGGCCTACCGGGGAACCACGTTAAAAAAACACACACCAAGTGCACTGCCTGACGGGTGGCGTGGGAACGTGTACATTTTATGAAGAACACAACTTTTTGCATCGCTATATCTCCGAAATGGTGATTCTTAAAGAAAAAAGTGTATTAACAATTTTTATAGATAATTGCATGATGAATAATTTTGTCCAATCTATTTTTATGATAAAACCTACCTGGACTAACTGGAAACTAGCTGGAAAATGCAAAAAAAATCGATTTTTGCAACACTTGACCTTGAATAATTTTTTTGCATTCTTCGGATTGATGGGATCTTTTGACAGATTGTTTATAATAGTGTTCTCAACATTCATGCCAATTTTCAGTTTTGTACGAATTAATGTAACCTTACCCCTATTTTTGAAGATAATTTTACCGGGCTATACGGCTTACTTTGATAACGTTGATTAGTATCATCTAATGTAAAATATTTAAATTGGATAGTTATCTAGTCCCTAGCTAGTACATGCAATGTTAGATGATTCTAAAGAATATATTGACATTTCGATATTTTATTCTCATAACATCGATTTGTCGATGTTATTGAAATCAAAACACCGTTGTTAAAACATCGATATTTTTCAGCTAAACATCAATGTTTCTTCAACGTCGATGAATATCGATCATCCCTATTTTGCGGCGATTACTGAATATTGATTTTTATCTAGTCTTTGTTGATTACTAAAAGTTTGTTTAAATTATTGGAAATAATAAAATATTATGGTTGGTGTGTCAATCCTAATATTGACTCAACTAAATATACACGTAAAGGTTCCTTATTATATAAATTGAATATTATTATTATGATGTTAAATTTTCATAGAAAACAATTAGCTGATTTGTGTAGCTTTTTCATTATTTCTATGATGTTCAGATTTGTTACTCCTGGAGGTAAGTACTTACTATTTATTTTGTTGAGAGTAAACTAAAATAGGTTTTGAACTTAGATGAAAGTAGTAATCTGACGATCTATTAACAAAAACTTATATTTTTAATATTTTCTTTTTTTATGTTATAAAGTAGCAAATAGGCATGCAGTCCACCTACTATTAAATGGGTACTGTAGTATGTGACTTGTACACGCAACCTTAACAAAGTCGCAATCCTTATAATAGAGTTGTATTGTCTCATATGTATGGTCATGTAAGTTACTGATCTTACACCAACCACATATTTTAAACTGGTACACAGTTTTTTTTCTCTCGAACTGATTTATTGACTTAGCAAGCTCTTAACAGCTTCACCGGACTACACTGGTGCACAGGATTACTATCATTTCTAATTTGCAGTAAGAAGTCTAAAGGAGTGTTGTTGCAGTTGAATTTTGTACAAGTTCTCCCATTCTTCCTCTTTTATAAAGTCACTTAAACTTTATGAATATCGAAAATATTAATTACGAAATATGTAATATGGAGGTTAGAGTAGTTAGCTCCAGTTGTTGAAAATTTTATGAGTAATATCATTGAGATAAATATATAATACAAGCCCCTGCCCGTGATTTCGTCCACTTAGTAATAGTTACCTTGGGCTAATACTAACATGCACCAGAAGCTCTCAAGAGAAAGAAGAATCCTCATTTTGAAACGTTTTTCATTGATGCTCCGCTCCTATTGGTCTTAGCGTTATGATAACCTTTGTTGATAAATGAGCTATATAAAACTAAAGAATTTTTCAAATCGGATCAGTAGTTTCTGAGATCACCCCCTACAACGTCACAAACTCACAAACTTTAACTCTTTATAATATTAGTATAGATGCTGACCTTACTTAGACAGAATGATAGCAAGACGAAGATCACTTAGAATGAAATATATATATCAACAGATAAAATTTGAGATAAATTTGATAAATGTAGGTTTGAAAGTGAGTAGTAACTTTTTTGGAGTTGTCAGATCATAGGAATATAACTTCAGTATTGTTACTAAGTTAAATTAATATTGTAATTTAAGCGCCATGTCAAGCGGGTGTTAGTGTCAAGAGGATATTATAGAGTGGATCAGTATGTGAACGATAGTGTTGTCTGGAATTGACTCCTCTCTGTGCATCCACTATAAGCTGTATGATGTATTGGAAATGTATGTAAAAAAAATGTACCCGATCGAGTTTCTTGCCAGTTCTTCTCGATGGCTGGGTGGTTTTCTGAACCGGTGGTAGGTTTTGACGTTCATAAGCACCTTATTAGGGCCTAAACTGAATAAAGAATTTTTGATTTTGAATTGGTATTATACTTTTACTGCCATATCAGAATCACATGTTTCTTTAGGATGCTATGGATGAATTTTTATAGTTGTAAAAATATCTAGCGCTCTTGTCACAAATGACCACAATAGTGTGACATGAAATACTGTAGCAATACATAACCAATGTGGCAAAGTATTAAATTGATATTAGTATAAGAAATGGCTTATTAAATATGTAAGTTGCTTTAAAATGTTAATCAAAAGTATTTAAATTCCAGCAAATGATTTACACTTCTATGATGGAGCATCAACATTAGATGTGGTTGCTGGAGATGTGTTTTTTGAAATAATAGAACCTTCAGAACTAAGATACTCCTATAGAATAAGACCTGCCAAAGACTTTGGTGCACCTTTTGTAAGTAATGTAGTCTAAATTATAATCATAATCTTTATTCATTTTTTTTAATATAAGATTATGTACCCCCTATTTATTTAAACTCAAATGTATTAGTTTATTGATATTTATTTATTAAGAGTATAATACCTTAACTATCCAACCTATTATTATAAAATATTGCATGTAAGTTGTCCATGGTACAAAGAATGATATAGGTTTTTAATTCAAAAGTAATGTATTGTTTCTGAGACGAAATTTACATCAATGGAAGCAAAAGTTAGTTGTATATGTATTATTGTAGTAATTACTGTTTCAGTTTTTAATAAAGGTAATCATGATATAGCATAGCTTACAGATTATGCTATGTATAGTGAAAGAGCAGACTGAAATAAAATTACTGAATAAAAGTAGAAATATTTAAATGACAGGTTGCAGTTTGACATATGAACTTACAAAATTTATTTTTTTATTATATATTAAGTCTAAACCATTTATGGCTACATCATTTATATCAACATATCGGTTATATTTACCCAGAACAAAGGTCCTGGCTGAATGATGTATCTCGAAAACATCACCCTAGTAACCAACCATGATATTATTGCCTAAAATTATAATATACATAAAGACCTTATTAAACTTTTTGACAGCTCTGAATATAGCTGTCCAGAACTCAAATTTACATACACTTTTAGATTCTAATTTTAGATTTTTAATACACCTATTTTAACTTTAGTCTATATTAAACTTTAGTCTATAGTAAACCTGAACTTACAGCTACAATTTAAGAGGCCAAAAATAATTATGAGGATTTCCACACAGTATAAATTAAAATATAGTATATATATATAAGTATAGTAGCGAGTTGCTGTACAAAGGACAGCATGAAACTGTCTCTGTCTATAATCACATAGATCCATGTTCATGTTGATGTTTATACACTTATGTGGGTATAGGTTATGTATTTAACACTAAACCTACCAGTAGCGGTCAAATTGACCGTTTTCAAACTTTTTATCCAATTTACACATTTTCTAATGTTATAATATTGTTATCAAACTATATGACAATTCTTAGAATATGCATATAATATTTTCTTCACTCTTTACTTTAAGTTATTTTTTTTCAGTTTCCAAAAAAAAGTTGTTATGTGACCTACCTACCGCGGTCGGTCAAAAAGACCGGCGGGAAAAACTGTTATAAAGTTATTTCAAAGTAAATTTTTTCCCGTTATCTCAGAGTCCCTTATAGTTAAAAAGAGTAGATAACAATAGTATTGATTACAGTTTCAAGTAGTGCACTTCTAAAAAGGGTTTTATGCACTTTTTTACCATTATTTATTTGAAGAAGAGAAGGTAAAGTATCTGTTGTAGATATTTACCCTAAAAATGTCAAAGCATTTGAAAATTACAAATTACCTAAAAAATATAACGGACATAGAAGAAGAATTTTCAGAAAATGATGAACATGAAACTTTTGTAATTGAAAAAAAAAACATGGAAATAGATCAAGAACTATTTATATTTATTATTATTATATTTTTATATTTACTAAGTGAATTAGAATCAGAAAGCGATAGTGAAGAGGAGAATATTATAAATAAGCGTTTAGGGCAGAAAAAAAGAGGGTTTTATTGTCATCCAAAAGTGAAATAGATTTAGATTATCTATATATATTTAGATTATATACAAAATCTAAATAAAAACAGCTTTTACCAACACCGTCCACAAGTACAGATTTGTGCGTACGAAAAACTTGTCAAATTAAATTTTGTAAAGGTTATAAAACAACAAAAATCTGTTCGAAATGCGAAAAATATGTTTGCGGCGAGTGCACATTTCAGACTAAACTGATTTGTAAGCAATGCGAGGAAGCCGAATAAAGTATATTATGTATGCATAACATTCTGTATAAAACTTTAATTTTATTTGTTTTTTTTTTTTTTATAAAGAATTTAAAAATTACATAAAATAAAATGGACGAAACTTTATGAAAATCCTTTATTTTATACACATTTAGCAACAAATCAACCATTATCTGCATTGAATAATGAAATAAATGAAACTTTTTAATTACCGGTCAATTTGACCGCACGCGGTAGGAATAGATATACAAGAATTGTCGGTAGGTTTAGTGTTAATAAACAATATTCTTAACATGATATTACCTTATTATAGCTGAGTTTGTACTGGAAACAATTTATTGTAGACAAAATTTGATACCTAAGTAGTATTTCCTTCTCCTTATCTCATATTTCTTTGTTATTCTGCAGATATGTTGTGCATATACATCTCCAGATAATAATAAAATGTTATCAAAAGTTGTAGCTATGTTTGTGTTATATTTCTTGAATATTGTAATATTAAGCAATTATTTATTTGTGTTACAGAATGAGAGTTCCCAGTTTCAGAATGCTCGTCTAGTTCCAACAGTGCCATTACATAGTTGTTCAGATATAATAAATCATGATGATGTCTTTGGTCATATTGCACTATCTGAAAGAGGGTAATTTTTTATATATCTAATACTTAATCTAATAAATACTTTCTTATACATGAGACTTTGTCCGCATTATAACACCACGCACACAGTTGTGCGCATAGTATTTGTAAAAAGTTTAACAGCTTTAAAAGTTAGATATCTGAATATTTTTGTAAATAAGACTAAATATCTAATAAATAAAATTTAAAAAAGTGTGTGTACTTATATACACGCGTTAGAAGATATACTTCTTCTTCAAGATAATCTTTTCAATAATTTTATCTTTCGCCTTATTCTACGTTTGTAGAAAAGAAGACATTAACAATGGAAAAAAGGTTTTTAAACATTGACGGTGTTATTACAAAAAAGTTAAATACTTGGTTTTTAAAAAAAGTTTCGTACGAAATGCACCGCGCTCGCCCGAAGTAAGATCGCGTTATCCTTTTTTCGCAAGTGTAACCTAACCTAACCAAAGCGAGAAAAAAGAGCAAGACAGCGAAGATTCACCGAGAGATCTTTTTAAAGCAAGCGTTCAGAACGTGTTTAACTTTTTTGTAATAACACCGTGATGAAAGTTTTAATACAAACAATAAATACAAAGAAACTAAATGTTAACTATGGGTAACTTCAGGGTGTAGATTTTTCGTGAAGGGATTGGGGGGGGGGGGGGGGGGCGCATCGTAAAAATGTAATCTCATCATTTCTCACTAAAAAGGCGCCAAAAGAAGTATAACTTAAAAAAAGATCTATCCAGAACTTTTTAAACGAGCAGGCTATTATTTTAGTTCTATAGATAGAAGATACATATTGATAACAGTAAGTTAATCAGAAGTAATAATTATAATATGATACACTTCTCGACTAACACAAAATATCCTAGTACTAAGAATGAATGCTAATGATAATAGTAATATATATTAGGCTTCGTCAATGCTGAAGTATAATAATTGCTAGCTGATGACAAATTTTCAATTTTGAGATGGTTTAGTCCAGTGACGATCCTTAAAAAATTCCTTATATAGCCTATTATAGTAATTTTATTGTGTTTTTCTTCAATTAACACATAATGAAGTTCCCGGTAATTTCGAAAACAAAGCCCGTTTGTTGTGTGCCTGACAGGCTACTATCATAACCACCATGTAGATGTTTAGATCTATTTAACCGATTGATATTCAGTTTTGTCACTATACTTAAGTTTTAGTCTTGGGATTGTGTGTCTATAAGTTATTGACTAATTTACTATCGCTAATAACTAACTGGGTTTTTTTGGCGGGATTTTAGTTGTCATGTAGTGGATTTTACATTTTATTCATAATCTTGTGTTATTCGACTCTATATTTCGTAAATTTGGTGGTGTTTTACGTAATGTAGTTAATTTATTGTGAATAAGTGAAGTGAATGGAAAATAAAAACCACGGAGTATAAAATTCTGAGATGCCACAAAAACTCCCTGGAAGGTTCTAAACAAGGGATCCACCATTTTGTTAGAATATTGATTCATACGACGGTTGATATTGAAATGATCGTACGACGCTTGTAATATTATTGACTACGTGACAATGGCAATAATAATCTAAAAGATTGATTGCCAAAAATAAAGTTAAAAAAAACCTAACTGAGAGTTATCTCAGTGTCTTTATTTCATCATTTGTACATAGAAATTTAAGTATACTATTCTGAAATTAATCAGTTCAAAAAGATTGATAATGGTCAAGTCTTTCTATAAAAATCTTTGCCTATTGTTTATTTCTTAATTAATTTGTTTCTTATAATTTATTTTTTATTTATCCAAGTGTTCTTACGAAGGTAACCAAAATTTAAAGGCAATCGTGTAATTAACACCTGTATTAGTGAAAAACCATAAAGATTTAAGCGCCATACAAACGAAAATAGACCTTATGATGCAAAGGTTAGCAAACAGTTTGGCAGTATAAGGTTTAAAAAAATACTGGATTTATTAAAAGATTTGAATAATTATAAATGATGTAATGTGAAATTCCAATTATTATGCAAAATGTATTATTACATTATTATTTAATTTTTAAGAACTATTTTTTGTACTAAACCACGAAATGTCCAACTTAGCTATTGTATTTATACTTTTAGGTTAGAAAAAATATTTTACATTAAATACTGAACTAAATATACATTAAACTACTACAATATGAATATATCAAATTAAATATTGCATAATTTAGACAAATGAATATGATAACAATAGTTTTCAGCCAATTAACTTTACTATTATTCTTTCTCCTTATTTCATATAAAACTTATTTCAAGAAAATATACAATATTTTATCGATCATAAGAAAAAAAACGAAATATATTTTAAATTAGATATAATTTTTATGAAAATAATATCAAATACATGATAATATAAAAACCATATGTAATCTGAATATAATTAAATATATTATTGTGACCATTAATTTATAGACTCATATGGTACATGTACTAAATGTCTTTGCCGATGGCGGGAAATTTAAATTTTTTTAAAAAGCGCGCTGGGACCAATATGTCCCAATGCTAGTATCTAGGTTAATGGAATTAGAGTTGTCACCTGCCTTCATAGACTGGATTAAGTTTTTGTATTCCGTATTAAAAAAAAATCACGATATTAATACCTATTAAAGTTTTAAATTAAGAAGCTGAGGTTTTTGCAAACGTATTAAGCGGTGTACATCAATATTCATATTATCTTGACGTGAAAAAGTGTGGCAAGTGTTGACAAGTGGTTGCGACCGGCGAGAGATGGCTTGTCTCTCGGTAATAGCAATTGTTTTTGGATTGTACTCATCATCAGGCACAGTGCAGTCATTTTGCTGTGCTACTATAAAAAAAGGAATTCAAGAAAAGGTTTTAATCCATTAGTGAAATATTTATTGGAATGTTTTATTAGGTTAGGCTATAATGTAGTTACACATTAGAACCAAAGTATTTACCACCTAATATTTTGAAGTGATAAATATTTAAAATGTATTAACCATTCACATTAATTTATTACAGCGAGTGCTCATTTGTTTTTAAGACAGCAAAGGCTCAGCAAGCGGGTGCGAGGGCTGTGATTATTACTGAGTCCATTGACAGATGGGATGAGTCATTGGATCATTTAATAGAAATGGTGGATGATAAGTAAGTTACCATCTGTTTATTAATATATCAAAGAAAAACGGACTAACAAACATATTCATATAGGGTCCAAAGTACTGAGACTAGTGTCGTACAAAAGCAGTATGCCGGTTCTTTTTATACTGGTGGTGGACATTAAGGAAGGATTTTTGGAAAATAGATGGTAAAAGGGGGATAAAAATTTGTTTTAAAACCGTTATTTTGTCGTTAGTCAGTCAGTCCGTTAGTTTTTTGATGTGAAACATCTATAGGCGGAAGGTAAATCTGACTGTTGGCGTGGTGACGCAAAACACGAACATTGCATTATTAACGAAATACTCAAGAACATTTGCAATCCTACCCCTATAAACATAAGATATGGGCTGTTTTATCGGCCATGGTTTTACTAGTGTTACACGGCACGCGCCAATGACCTAGCGCCCTTTGATAAATGCCGCCAACCACGCCGTGCTTGCGCCTTGTTGAATTTTTGTATTTAATAAAAATGAATATTTATGTAATTAAATAAATAAACGGTCATTATTTTATGGAACAAATTTGTAATGCTTTATCATTTCATTATGGCATAGCTGATTCCTATCGAAATCTGTTCTTATATGCATATAACTTATACAAAAACAGTTTAAATGTTTCACATTTGTCAGGTGTGTCGTGCCGACTCAATTTTTATATATGTAATATACTAGCAGGCACGGCTGACGTTGTCCCGCCCTGATTAAAAAAACCTTGAGAATTGTACTTTTTTTTAGGAATTACCAAGCTCTTTTCTATAGAACTTGTCGTTAAGACAGCGTTCGTAAGAAACTTTTTCGTTCGACCGTTTTCTTCTCCGACTCGCTTTGCAAATCCGACTACCACAAAAAAGTCTTTCCATTATGCGGCGTAATATATAGCCTATGACAATCACAAATAATGTAGCTTTCTATTACTTAAAGAATTTTCAAAATCAGTCTAGTAGACCCAGAAATTATATCCTACAACATGACAGACTCACAAACTTTACCTTAAATATTTGTATAGACAGATAGAAAAACGAGTCTGAATCCGGGAAATTGCTAGTACTTATATATTAATTTTGTAAGAAGCGACAGACTATCATTTTACGTGTATTCGAGTGTAAGAAATCATATCTTGTTTACACTTATAAAAAGTAATTTTTTAATTATTTCTGTCCTATTGCTTGTATGTTCAGATGAAATAAAGATATACTTTATTATTGGAACAGTTATACAATTAAATTAAATTACACAAACTAGTTACACCGAAAAAAAAATCATTTGAAAATGTAAAATACATGTCCAACAATTGGCGAACACATTCAGCAAAAATGTGCAGTACGAGTACAGTAATACTACAGCGCTAATTTTCGATGGGAGTCCATTGACCCACGGACGTGCATTTGATCATATTAATGTTAAGACAAAATTTAATACGAACAAACAAATAGCACAGACACACATAACACATCACGGATAGTCACACTAAAGATATAATCTATACTTCTATACTAAATATTATAAAGAGGTAAACTTTGTGACGTTGTTGGTGGTAATCTCGGGAACTACTGGTCCGATTTAATAATTTCTTTCAGTGTTATATAGCTCGTTGGCGAGGAAGGTTATACGCTATATATCATCACACAGACTTATAGGAGCGGAGCATCTATGGAAAATGTTTCAAAATTGGGATTTTTTTTCTCTTCAGTTTCCGCTGCGTGTTTGCCTTAACCCAAAGTTACTTTTCTACGTGGACGAAGTCGTGGGCAGGGGCTAGTAACAGATAATACGAATTCTATTGGAGGGATTTTGGTGTGATGAATAGTATGTAGTATATTTATTTATCGAACGGTGTAAATGTTTTGTCTCGTTCTTTGCTGTTTCTTTTAAAAGTCACAGGTAAGCATGAGCATTTGTGGCATTATTGTGACTATTAATGACTCTTTTTTTTCCAGAATGGATCTAGATGTTAACATTCCAGCAGCATTTTTACTGGGTCGCAGTGGGTCAACAATATTGCGAACTCTGAGGAAGCTGAAAAGGGGACATGCAATTATTAATTTACCAGTGAATATGACCCATATACCAATGAATAAAATGAATCAACCACCGTGGGTTTCATGGTAACTCGGAAGAAACGATGTAATATTATTTATTGTTATTAAAAACCTTTAAAAATATATCGGCCTACATTGTCATTATTCTTCCTCGAGAAATGAACAATTTTCTAACCTTTTTTGTTGTCATAACTGTATTACTGATAGTTAACCTGATCCTCAACACCCTCTAGTGGGCTGCAGAAGCTTTACATTCCATCGGACTTCATGCTTCAATGTATAATAGGTTCTGGATTAAGGTTCTGGAATATGTTCATATGTGGATTACAACCTAAAGAATAAAAATGCAACCGCTATAAAAACAATAACGTTAAGAAGCCAAAAATAGTTAGTAATTAAATAAACGAATTAAAAAAAAAAAAAAACAAATTTGCTCACACACCATTTTTTACGCATACAAGACAATACACGTAAGGAAAAAAAGATACCGACCAAGAGTCTGCAGAATAGAAGAATCTGAATAAAAAAATGTCCTTATTAAATCTAGTTTGATATTTGGTAGGTATGCACATTTTTAGAATGTTTATTTATCTAGTTATACCTTTCTAAAGTCGCCTTTGGTCATCACAAAATTGTTGTTTATTATTTTAAAATATCTGGTCAGATGTATAATTATTTATTATACTTTATTTATTTCAATAATTTACAACTTAAATCATTGTTATATACGCTCAAAGAGGATGATACACGTTAATATCTCAACATTTCAACGCGATGTGTAGTAAACCAATCGATCTAGGGCAAGCGCCAAATGTTACCTCTGTGTGACATGCATACATGTCACATTAATTGATCTATTTTCCTAAGTTACATAAATCACATCTTAAAAGTTCTAATGTAAACAAGTGTACTTTTAAACCATAATTTGAATGGTCATAATGTAAATGACCATAAGGAATGAAAATGCAACCTCTATAAAAACAATAACATAATTAAACCAAAATAGTTATTAATAATTGATAATTAAACGGTTAATATTTAATAAATTACTTTAAAAAAAAAAACAAATATGCCCACGGATACGATTTTTTACGTATGCATACTACACGTAAGCAAAAAAAGGAAAGCGGACCAAGAGTCTGCAGAATAGAATAATTTAAAAAAAACATAATTTGAAATTAAAAAGAATTATAAAACGACCGCCTAAGTTATAAAAAAATATATTTAAATTTTTACTTCAGGCTTTGTAAATTGGAAAAATATATTGTTTAAATAATTTTATTTTTAAAAGGAAAATGTTTTTTGTAATATATTTATATAACTACTTTCAATATTCTGTTGAAGATATATTCAATTTGAGATACTATACTTAAATAATCCGAATCTCAAATACGGCCATCTTTGGTTGGTAATACGACTTTACACAAAAACCACAATAAGAAAACAATGTTTTCACATTCTTACCTACCAGAAGTGTAATTAGGCTGTATATGAACATCAGAGAATATCAGAACATATTTTTTTTTCGTCATTTGCTTCATCTCTGCGGCTTTTTCATATTTCCAATTTATTGAAATAAATTAATAATAGTTTGCGTGGGACCCGCTTCCATGATCACGTTTACTTCTTCATTGTCAAATAGTGCGGCCGTCTACGGGGTTTGTTCTTTAGGTTAAAATTTCCCGAAGGAAAATGTTGGAACCAAAGAAGTACCTTGCTTTCTTTTACAGTAGCTTCTCCACATAACTAATCATTCGACGTATTTCTGCAGCACTGATGTGACGATGAAACTCGTATTCATAAGTAACGCTATACTTTTAATTCTTCAGTTTGTAATAAGAACAATGCTAAAAAAAATCAAATGGTGCGAAAACAAATGAATAACTAAATTTAAAATAAAAATACATAAACCTATATTTAAATTGGGAATTCCTATCCAAACGCCAGATATGTAAGGTCTCAGTGACCAGTTCGACAAAACGCCAAGTTCATATGTAAGGACCTAATAATGATAAGTTAACGTTGTATAGTCCTAGTTTATCACCAATGAAAAGGTAGTAACAAGAACATATTCTGCCGATATTTATATCTCAATCCCTATTGATACAATCTCACTTGAGGTTAAGTGATCTAAAATGTAACGTTAAAAAGAGTAGAACGGTAGTTGACTCGGCAAAATAATTTTAAGTTGATTGTTGTAGCCCCAAGAGAATACTGTAGGAGTATGAAGATTGTATTGAGAACTGAATATGTGAAAGAGTCATATTTGTGTCAAGGTTACTGTGCCTTGAAGGTGAATTTAATACTTTGTTTTAATAGTCTTTTTAGATCTCATTATAAAAATTAAAGTATATTTATATGAATAAAACTGCGATATGAAACGAGTGACGCGACGTACAGAAGTGCAAGTAATATGGATAATTCTTCTATCTTTTAAGGCGAACGTACAGGTAGGTCGCCTGATGTTAAGTGTCACCCTGTCTATAGACACCAGCAACACCAGAGGAATCGTAAGTGCGTTGCCAGCTTGTGTTGGTGGGGAGAAGGGAGAAGGAGGGAGGTGGGCCTCCGGCGCTCTCACTAACCGAATGAAACGCAACAAAGCAAGCACAGTTACTTCATGTCGGTTTTCTGTGATACTATCCCGGACGAACCGACCCATTCTTGCTGAAACCAGTTATAACTTCATTCAACAGTTTTAGTATGGTTCTACCAGCTACCTACCGTGAGTATGTGTCAGTCACGCGTAAAATCGAAATAAGGAGCTAACAAATTACATTCTGTATCGTATTGAATCCATCTACTCTTAATACATAATTTCCTTTTTACTCTTATTTTATTTTACTAGAATTTACAGTGAATTAAGCTTTTTGGTAAATCTAGAATATGATCTACCAAACAAGGTTTTCTTTCAGGAAATGTATAACTCTTTGTTTTTTCTTAGAAACCACGCTCTCTTTTTCCAATTATATTGTTACATTTTGCCTGAACAACTCCCGTAAGATAAATTCTACCACGGTAATGTTTACCTTTTGCGCCTTTTCACTGCGGCACCGGCCGGGTGTATCAAACATTTAAAGGTATCGACGTTTCACAGCCATTTTGTCGCAGAAGACTTGTCGCGAGACGGTACATTAATTTTATTACACATAATAATGTTCTTCAAAGGAAAAATGACATGAATACTAAGAGATTTTTGTGTACAATGAAATTTTCTCATTGAAAGTAACTACATATATACTTACGTAGTATAGGTACTTTATCATAATCAACACATACATTAGGGTGATTTTAGAAGGACGCCTAAAAATCTTTTATTAAACAACAATGTATTCTGATATTAATGTATTATTTTCGCATAAAAATAACAAGAAAAAAAATAACAAGAAACTAAACTGTAATCTCAAACTTAAAAAATAAAAATATTTTATTTTTCTCAGGAGTACTGAAACTTATCTTTCTGATTTATCTTATTTATCTGTTATCTTATTATTAAAGTTTCAAGATACTATCATTTAATGACCATTACGCGTTCACAGATGTGTTTCCTTGCCGTGGAAAAGTGTTACAAGCTGTGTGATGGTTATGTTTTTCCTCTATAAACGACAGATATAACAGACGAAGTCGCGAGTATCAGCTAGTTGGAAAATTATATATATATATATAAATAGAATATTATAGTGGACCCTACTTTGCACTTCACCCTGGAATTTATTGAGCACTACTACGTCTAACTGCAACAAAAAACGAATCAATATACATATATATATATATATATATATATATATATATGTAAATGTGTAATCTCGCCCGATCGCATCGGAAGAGCCAACAGTTACAAAAACAGATTAGTGGAATTCTTTATACATCGGAAAGCGGTCCTACATAACTTCTCTACTATGTGCGGTCTTAGAAATCCTTTTGTGTGAGATTATCCTTTATGTCCCCCTTGACCAAGTACAACCAGCGTTTTTGGGCTTACCACGAGACTTTGGGCCTTGTACAGTGATGTTAAGACAACTATTTCCGACGTAGTCTGGAGAGCTGCAACTTATGCGGCCGTACTAGCGGAGACAATTCTCCTGCAGCTTGTCTGCGATGTCACGAAAGTCATATCATAATAATTTATAAAATAAGCATTTTAACTTAATTTAAACTGTCGTCATTTGTTTACTTACTCTAATTTCCATTTCAGAACTAAATATATAATTTTTCACATGGTGAAGAATGTAAACCACAATATAGTTCAAGGTACCATATTGATTGATGCACTTAAGGTCTGACCAGGTGATAATTATTTACTAATAACTTCTGCCCACGACTTCGTTCGCATGGAATAGATACTTTGGGCTAACACTAACACGCGGTGGAAACTGTCACGAGAAAAAAAAAACGATTTTTAAGCATTCTTCATTGGTGCTCCGTTCCTATTGCTCTTAGCATGATAATATAACACTGCAAAAATTTTTAAAATCGGACCAGTAGTTTCTGAGATTAGCTCCTAATTCACAAACTTTACCTCTTTATAATATTAGTATAGATGTATGTGATATTCCTGCCTACCATTTAATGTAAAGAGTGGCGCAACAATACAGTCGGCCCCTTATCAGATAATTCACCCCAGTGTTCGTGTGAACCGTGTAATGGTGTACGTGTAAAACACTTTTTTCACTTTTTCTAGTTCTAAAGAAGTAAATATTTAACGGTTTGTTTTTTATTCTGTAATGGCGGCCGACTTGCATTCGTGACAGAAATATTCTTGCGTGTTCATAGTTCGAACAAAAAGTAAAACAACCGAGTGAAAAATACTGTTAGAAGTTTTATCAAACTAGAACGAACGTTCGCGCTTAATGTTAGTACAGTCACCTTTTACCTCGACGTAAATGTTTTAATGGATTTACTCTTTTATAACTATTAACAGTGACCAACGAAGTAATTACGGACTGTTTATTTTATTCTCCTATGTTAATACTTGAATACATATGTTAAGGAGTGTTTTTCTAATGTTTTTGGGGGTGGTAGAGTCACGCTGAAACTAGAACTGCTTGCATTGTTGCGTTTCGTTCGGTCAGTGAGAGCACCGGAGGCCGATCTCCCCTCCTCTCCCTTCCCCTCTTCCATCTTCTCTTACTGTAGTGTACTAGCCATTTACATATCTTCAATAATCGCGAGGGCTATGGAGTAAAACAAAAGAACGTACTGTGTTTGGTGTGTGTTGGCGTCCCTTTTTAAAAATAAACTATTTAATTATATTAGTGACTATAAATATTATAGTGGCGACGAGGATGTCTATTGGAAAAATAAATGAATTTAATTTAAAAAATGGTTCATGGACATTGTATGCGGATCGCATGGATATGTATATGAAATTAAATAATGTGTCTGAAGAACTTCAGTTACCGACTATGATTGCTGTTATTGGTGATGAAGCATATGAATTATTGGTGAATTTGGCGAGTCCGAAAAAGCCTGCGGAGCTAACATATGAAAAATGTAAAATATTATTACAACAACATTTACAGCCAAAACCATCTGTGCTGGCAGAAAGATTTCGTTTTCGTCAAAGAAGGCAACAAGGGCACGAAAGTTTAAGCGAATATGTGGCAGAACTAAGGAAACTAGCATTGAACTGTAAATTTAATGATGAACTAAGTGAAAATTTAAGAGATCAATTCGTTTGTGGAGTTAATGGTGACGCAATTCGTCAAAGACTTTTCGTAGAAGATGAAAATTTAAAATTCACAGATGCAGTGAGGATTGCTACGACTTTGGAGGCGGCAGAAAGGGACGCTGCAGCGGTTGATACATGTGATAAGCTTGGAAAGCTAAACAAAATTAATGTATACACTAAGCGAGTTGGTGGAGCATACGGGCCAGATCAGCGGGACAATAGTACAGTGGCAGAAAGTAGACAACTACTGCACAGGCCAATGCCACATCATGAGCAGGTGATGGCAGTAAATGGTTGCAGGAGTTGCGGAGTGTCCGGTCATGATTACAAAGTGTGACGATTTCGGAATTACGTATGTAGCCATTGTAAGTGTGTAAGATTTACGTCGCGTATGTCCGCCTAGCAAGGTGGCTAGGGTAGACGGTGCGGGTGCAGCCGTTGGAACAAAAACAGCCAGTGAAGCGGGCTCAATTAGAAAAGTTAACTCAGCAAAGGAGAAAAGTTTTACTAGGGACCGGGTATTATATTTTAACGAGGCTAATGACTCGGGTAACGTTTTAAAATTGTCATCAGACAAAGAAGTCGAGGTAGATTCAATCTATTTATATAATTTCCAGCTAAGTAAACACAATGCTATGACTTTACCGATATCTATTGATGGAAAAGTCATTGACATGGAAATAGATACCGGTACACCCATTTCATGTATTAGTAAAGATATGTATGTCAAGCATTTTAGTCATAAGTATATAGAGCCCTACAATTTAAGTTTAAAATTTTACGATGGTTCAAGCATTCGGCCATTAGGCTATATTAAGCCAACAGTTGTGTATTTAGATAGAGTAAAAAACTTAGAATTGTTTATTATCGATGGAGGTACAACTTCATTACTCGGCCGGCAGTGGCTAACTGACTTGAAAATAGCGATTCCTACATTTAATTGTTTTAATGGTAAATTAAACGACATTCCTAGACTTAACTATAGTAAGGATCAAATTGAAAATAAGGTATGTAAACTGGTTGACAGATTCAAGCAGTTATTTGACGGTAGTTTGGGGCGGTTCACGGGAGGCAAGGCTACGTTACGGGTTCGAGACGACGCGGTGCCGGTGTTTTGTCGCGCGCGGCCATTACCATTTGCACTATGTGAGCGGGTCGACTCTGAACTCGACGCAATGCTACGTGCTGGGCTTATAGAACCTGTTGACTGTTCTGACTGGGCCTCATCACTTGTGCCGGTCAATAAGCCGGATGGCTTACTTAGGGTTTGCGTGGATTATAAGGCTACTTTAAATCCGGCCTTACTGATTGATCGTTATCCCCTACCCCGACTGGATGGTATACTTGTAGCATTGAATGGAGCCCAATATTTTAGCAAATTGGATTTGTCACAATCATATAATCAGATTGAGTTGGATGAATGAAAACAATATACAGTTATTAATACGCATCGTGGTTTATTCAGATATAATCGTTTAGTTTTTGGTTTGTCCTCAAGTCCTGGGATTTTTCAACGCATTATGACTAACTTATTGCTGAGTATCTCGAATGTAGCAGTATTTATTGATGGCGTCATAATAGGAGGCCGTTCGATAGTAGAACACTTAAATACACTAGAATTAGTATTTCAACGTTTGTTTGAAAATGGTCTACGTCTTAAAAAAAGTAAATGTGTATTTTTAGTACAAGAAGTATCATATCTGGGATATATTATTTCAAAGGATGGTGTAAAAGCAGACCCCAAGAAAATACAAGCAGTTAGTAAAATATCCAGACCACATAATGTATCTGAACTACGTTCGTTCCTAGGTCTAATCAATTTTTTTGCAAAATTTATTCAAAATTTTAGTCAAAAACTGATACCGCTGTATAATTTACTTAGGAAAGGAGTTTCATGGCGTTGGTCACAAGAGTGTAACGAGTCCTTTGAAGAAATTAAAAGAAGTCTAGCACATTATGATCCAAATAAGCGTTTGATAGTAACATGTGATGCAAGTGCTACTGGGCTAGGAGGTGTGCTATCGCAACCAACCGCAGATGGTACAGAACGCCCTGTAGCTTTTATATCCAGGACACTCACAAGCGCTGAAAAAAACTATTCACAAATTCACAGAGAAGCATTATCCATTATTTATAGTGTTAAAAAATTTCATCAGCATATTTATGGCAGACATTTTATTCTAAGAACAGATCATAAACCTTTAGTATCTATCTTTGAATCAAATTCGAGCATTCCAATAATGACAGCTAGTCGTATGCAGAGATGGGCGATAATATTATCTGCATATAATTATGATATTGAATATGTTCGTACAGGACAAAACAGCGCTGATGGATTGTCTCGTTTGCCAATATCTGTACGAAATGATAAACCAGTTTCTGAAAAATTGCCTGAACAAACTTATTTGCATTTCGTTCAAGACATACTTTTATTAAATTATAATGACATTAAGAAAGGTACAATAAAAGATGTCATTTGTAGTAGAGTGCTATCCTATATACGGAATGGTTGGCCTGAAAAATGCGAAATTGTGGGAATGCAGCCATACTTTAATAGGAGAAAGGAACTGTATGAGGAGTTAGGTTGTGTAATGTGGGGTCATAGAGTAGTGATTCCGGAAAATTGCAGGAAAAAGGTTTTAACTTTATTACATGAACCTCACATGGGCATCGTAAAATCTAAATCTTTAGCTCGTAGCTATCTATGTATGGTGGGCAGAAATAGACGAACCTATTGAAGACATGTGTCGCGGATGTGTAACTTGTGCGGCGCAGGCGGATATGCCACCGCAACAAATGCACTGCGGCTGGTAGCAGTGGTAGCACGATGGAAAAAGTAGATGAACTTTTTAGTAGGTGAGGATTACCCAGACAAATAGTAACCGATAATGGGCCACCTTTTACGAGTAAAGAATTTGAAATATTCATACAAAGTCGGGGAATACAACACATATTTACAGCTCCGTATCATCCGTCATCAAATGGTGCAGCAGAAAATGTTGTTAGAACAATTAAAAGGGTTATTAAAAAGGCAGTTTTTGAAAAGGAAAATATTACACATGCGTTAAATACCTTCATGTTATACTATCGAAATACGGAACACACATCTACTAGCGAATATCCAGCGATGTTAATGCTGTGAAGGCGACTAAGAACGCGTTTAGATATCATTATACCTGATCAAGAATTACGAGTTAAAGATGCGCAGCAACGACAAATACGTAGCAAGAGTGGCGTGGATAGAATGATGAGCCCCGGGGAAAAAGTGTGGTATCGACAATATCCTAAAGGGGAGAAATGGCTTTCTGGAAAAGTAGAAGTTTGTATGGGACCCTCTAATTATAAGGTAACCGATGATCAAGGTAATCAAATACATCGTCATATAGATCAATTAAAGCGAAGAACTGAAAATCTGTTAATTAGTCCTAATATAACAACTGGGCCACAGACAGACAGTGAACAGCCAATACAAGAATGTATAGATTCACCGTCAGTTTTTAAGCAAAGTCCGGGTGAAATTCTAGAACATTGAATGAGCCTGAATCTCGTGAACCCCAACAGAATTACTCACCTCAAAATGTTCCTGTAATTCAACCCCTAGCAAGAGTAGGTCTCGGCCTATTAGAAAATGTACATTAAAGAAACCAAATTATAAAGAGTAGCTAAAAATAATTAGTTGTAAATAGTAAATTACATATTGTTATTAATTTAAGTGGGTAGAGATGTAGTGTACTGGCCATTTACATATCTTCAATAATCGCGAGGGCTATGGAGTAAAACAAAAGAACGTATTGTGTTTGGTGTGTGTTGGCGTCCCTTTTTAAAAATAAACTATTTAATTATATTAGTGACTATAAATATTACACTTACCATCCCCTTTCCTCCAAAACACAGGTTGCCAACGCACTTGCAACCCTGGTGTTGCTAGTGTCTATGGACGGCGGTGATCTCTTGACATCAGGTGGTCCGCCTGTTCGTTTCCCTCCTATATGATTAAAAAAATATATATGAAAGAATATGTATGATTTTGCCAATTAAGGATATACATATAAACGATGAATGTGACAAGAAAATTATAAAAAAAATAAGTGACTTTA
Organism: Antheraea mylitta; assembly: GCA_014332785.1. Classification (NCBI taxonomy): domain Eukaryota; kingdom Metazoa; phylum Arthropoda; class Insecta; order Lepidoptera; family Saturniidae; genus Antheraea; species Antheraea mylitta. Next base: position 1,430,034 of record JACEII010000011.1, read on the forward strand.
GTCTAGGAAAATACACAAGAAACCAATGAATGATTGTAATAGTACTTTCTATACAATCACTAGGAATTTTTAATTTTATGTCACATCCACTCACTTGACTACATATGGCATTCAACTTTTAAATAGGCTTGTGCCTATATATCTAAATAATAAATTCTTTCGCTATTTATCAATAATCGCCTTGTGAACTAAAGCATCCGTTGTAGAGGTTGTTGTTGTATCATATATACCTAATTATATACGTCGTAGGTATTTGATAAACTTCGTTCTCGTCATTGCGGTAATATTAAATTGAAATGACCTTAAACTATTTTATTGATTAGGTGTGTATGGCTTTAGACAATGTACGTATACATCATGGTACCACAATATGTAGTGTTTGTTAATGTAAAATTCCTTTTATAAGTTGATGACGAGTGAGCTGATTGTGGAAGAACGTCGTAAAAGCTCATTTTTACGAACAAATGAGGGTCTGTCAGTTTGTGTCCGAATACGTAGGTACTATTGTGTAATTTTTTTTAATTTATTAAAGAAAACTCCCATTAGTTACCATTGCTCTGAGTCGCTGGGGACTTTACAAAATTACAATTCACTGACGCAAAATATACTTAAAATGATAATAGGAGTGTTTACGATGATTACTTTATGGGGTTTTAAAAATGTGTATATGTAAATGTAGGTAGGTAGTAGGTGGTAGAGCCACGCTGAATCTATTATTGGTTTCGGCATAAATGGGTCGCCTCGCCCGGGATAGTACCACCCGACCCACAGAAAACCGTCGTGAATTAACAGTGCTCGCATTATTGCGTTTTGTTCGGTCAGTGAGAGCGCTGGAGGCTCACCTCCACATCCCTCTCCTCCTCCGTCCCCATTCCTCTCCAAACAAAGGATAGCAATGCACTTGCAACTATCCTAGTGTTGCTAGTGTTTATGGATGGCGATGATCACTTAACATCAGGTGACCCGCGTGCTCGTTTGCCTCCTATGACATAAAAAAATAATTATATACATATATATATATACACATTAAATCTTATCATATTAAATATTTTTAGTATGACAAAAGTAAGATAGATATGTACATATGGCAGTAAGAAACGCCATCCTGTTTGTTTCACTTGGGATAATGCTTATTCTATTTCGATTCTTGCTTAAGAGGATCATCTTGTACACCTTTCCCTTACTAACTTATCGATCATACAAACAATTTTCCTGCGCAGAGATCGGATTTGCTGCACGCCACGAACTGTCAGTGGTGATTAAAACATGAAGCTATCCTTACAGTTAAATTGTGAACATGGCGGTGAATATAGTCTTTATACAGTTGCATTACTTCTGAAAAAACAATATAATCAGACATGGAGCAAATCATTTTACAGACTTTCAATAAACAAAAATATACCGCTTATTTATACACTTTACAAATTCAGATCTTTAACCATAAGATTTTAGTCTGTCATGTAGTGGATTCTATATTTTATTTATAACCTTGTGTTATTTGACTCCATATTTTTTAATTTGGTGGTGTATTACGTAACGTAGTCAGTTTATTGTGCATAAGCGATGTGAATAGAAAACAACGCCACGGAGCATGAAATTCTGAGATGCCACAAAAACTTCCTGGAAGGTTCTAACAAGGAATCCACCATCTTGTTAGAATATTGAAATGGTCACACGACGCTTAAAATATTATTGTAACCTCTATTGAAACAAAACATTGACACTGGCATTTGCTTCTGCGGAGCCAAAACAAGAAAAAGAAGAAGAAGAAACATCTTGTTTCTTCACAACAACAAACAAACAACCCATACCAAGTTTAAAAGATGGCCGACTGTCAAGTACAGTTGCCGGAATATACATGCTATAATTATTATACCAACGTTTATTATAAAATTAATAAATTATTATACGTTTTTTTTTTATATCAAAGGAGTCAAACGAATAGGTGGGTCACGTGATGTTAAGTAATAACCACCGTCCATAGACACTAGCGACATCAGGGGAGTCACAAGTGCGTTGCCAGCCTGTATATGGTATATGGGGGAAGGGAAGGAAAGGGAAAGGAGGAAAGCGGAAAGGAGGTGGGTTTCCGGCACTCTCACTAACCAAACGAAACACAACAATGCAAGCACTGCTATTTCACGTCGGTTTCCTGTGAGAGGGGTGGTACTGCCCCAGACGAGCCGACCCATTCATGTTGAAACCAGCAATAGCGTCAGCGTGACTTTACCTCCTACCATAAACGTATAGAAAGGTAGTAGTAGGTAACTAGCTAAGTAGGTATTACAGAATACCTTATCATCATACAAAGTCGTCAACACGAAGTTTTCACTTATACGAAATGCAAGTGTAGAATATGATTAAACCCTCGTCTATCCAAGTAGTAGCGTTTAAACACTAGAACTGAGTCTTTACCGTCAAATAAAGTTGACTATACGACTAATGTGATTCGATAAAGGTTTTTTATAAAATGTAAACGATAATGAATAGCGGTACCTATTTACGTTTAATGCGGGCTTATTGCGTATGCGCATTGGTATCGACTAATTTGTATAGATACGCTTGAACAGGCTCGAACAAAGGATTATCTACCGGAAGCTGTCTATAAACTGGTTTCAAAGGAAACATGTAGGAATATAGCACGTGCCGTAAGTGTAGTTATACTATCAAAAATACTACATTTATTCCAAAAACTTCAGGTTTAATTTATGAATACTGGACAACTTAACATGGACACAAGTTGTGGATTCGGATACCGCTTGCTTCAAATGCAAGTATAGTATCCAATAAGGGACCACCGATTTATGTATATATAATTATTAATAAAAAAAACGCAGCTGGCTCAGAACTTCTGAAAAGCGGAATCTATATAACATTAATAATGATTGCGATTTTAATCGAGCAAACATACTTAATACAAATATTTTAATAATAATGCGTACAGACAATTTTAAGTTCAAATATTTTCCACTATAGTTGATACAGCGGTACTTGTGATATAAATCTGAACAAAATGTTTCATTAGCATTGCAGAACGAACATCAGAATGAATGAAATTCTAAATGTTCTAGTTACAGTAAACGCGTGCGCAACTCAATCCGCACATCCAAGATGGCGCATAACGCACGGCACAGCGCGGCGCACACGCCATGTCCGTTACGGTTGGTCGGTGAAGCACGAACAGCTTTTTTAACATGAATATTGTTCGCAGTAGAGAAATCGACGGGCGTGACTGTAGCCATTGTTGTGAGCTGGCAAAACGACGAGAATATTAGAGCGTGATACGATAGAGCCACGTATAGTTAGTTAAATATAATTTCATATGGTCAGGGTCGTGTGTGATCTGTTTCTATATATTATAGCATACGTAACTGAGGGAGCCATTTAAATAGATAAATATTGCATTAGTAAAATTATTAGGTACTTATACGAAAAAATAAGAATGATACAAACAATTAAACTACGCTTAGTTAGTTAAAGATTGATTATTTTCGTAATTAAAATATGTTAACATCATATCTACAGTTTTACAGTAAAACTTATATTCAATTAGTAATTCGGTGAAGCTGTTAAAACCTTGCTAGGTCAATAGCGTAGACAGATCGAAAAAAAAAATTGTATTCAATTATAGTAAATGTTTGTTATATTACTGTTTGCACCAGTTTTAAGTGCATTTCAAGCTAATTTCACTACAGATTTGTATGGCACATCGTTCACAGCAGGTGAATACAGACAAATCTTAAGAGTGATTTGTTAATGGTATTGCTAATTGTTTGTTAGCCTGACAGCCTAGATCACTGCAGTTCTAATTGTTTTCGGTAACACGCAAACGTGTTTTAACCAGATTTCTAATTGGTTCTCTTAGCGGCCTCAGCCTCAAGGCTGCTGTTGCTTACGCTAAACAATGGATAATACTTATTATCATAGCTTACTTGTATAATACCGGTTTCTGATGAATAGTTATTTCACAATAAAGACACTAGTTTGAAATGAATTTCAACGGTTTAGAAATTATTACATACATTTATAAAACGATCGATCGTTAAAATTTGCTGATATCTCTTCTTAGTATAATTCAAATAGTCGCATTATCTTTTTTTTAATAAAGAGTTATATTATATACCTAATAAATAATAATACATTTCTGTAGGTGGTAGAGCCATGGTTTCAGCACGAATAGTTCAGCTAGTCCGGGTTAGTACCACCCTCTTACCAAAAACCAACGTAAAGTAACAGTGCTTGCGTTGTTGCGTTTCCTTCAGTCATTGAGAGCATCAGAGGCCCACATCTCCCCCTTCCATCCCTTCCCCTTCACATTCCCCCCAACACAGGCTGGCAACGCACTTGCGATTCCCTTGGTGTTGCTTGTGTCTATGGACGGTGGGGATTACCTAACATGAGGTGACCCACCTGTTTGTTTGCCTCCTATGATATAAAAAAAAATAGGAATATTAAACAAAGCGAACAAATTATTTATAGTCTGTAGAAACTAATCCTAAATTGTTTTTGGAGCTCCCTATCTCTATTTCTCTGGTCTAACCTATAATATAAAGTACTTAAGTGCCAGATGATAATGATAATGAGACAGAAACAAATAATTGGCAGTACAAATGACAAAAAATATTTCACCGGATTTTGGGCCATTGATTGGGCAAAGAAAACGTAATATTATCACAGGTGTATCCAATCAAATTTTTTTATTTATAAAGGACCAAGATGAAACCGCCATAAAGGAAATAACATCATTAAAAATCCGTCATATAATAGTAAATAGTTAAATGAAATCACAAAAATAAACAAATAAATATATAAAATAATAATAAATAAAAAAAACTTCCAATAGTTGATCACAGACATAATCTTTGACGTACACAATTAAAAAATAAAAACGAAAGCAAAAAAAGGTGCGGACCAAGAGTCTGCAGAATAGAAGAAAAAAAAGTATTTTAGTTCCTAGAAGATCATTTCAGAATCGTCTCTGTAGTATTTAAATCATATCATTTCAAAAATTAATAGTATAAGTATAATCACTATCTATACCAATATTATAAGCTGAAAAGTTTATTTGCTTCGACGCGCTAATCTCATGAACTACTGGTTAAATTTGAAAAAAATTTTCAGTGTAAGATAGCTAATTTATCGAGGAAAGCTATAGGATATATATCATCACGCTAAGACCAATACAGGAGCGGAGCACCAATAAAGAATGTTAAATTTAGCACTAGCCCAAAGCAAACGAAGTCTCGGGTGGAAGCTAGTGATTAATAATTGTACGTACCCTGGTATAGGAACAGATAAATAGGACCTGAGTATTCCCTAGGTTAGAATAATAATTAATTACTTTTATAATTGTACAGTACTTATAGTTACTCTACATTCGGGTAGACGTGCTCAAAGGAATACTATAGCCTTCGACCATGGTTAGTTTATACGAAACTAATTACGAAGTGACATGAAATTAACTATGAGCACATATTTTATGGAAATTACTAATGTTTTGTGGACATGACATTCAGACAGGTTTTCATCAACACAATGCTTCCTTTAAGCTCCATATAGCTTAATGTTAATTACCATATCATTATGATATTAAATTCTTTAGTAGTAATCCGAAAGACTAGAGTTAGCTACACTGAAATGTATGTATTCGAAAATGTTATATGTCTTTATAATTAATATCTTTAAAAATACTATGAGAAGGCAATCGTGAGTGGCGGCTTGTTTGGGATCTAAATTATTTATGATGCGACGATGACCAATCGGTAGTGATTCTCTTTAGTGATGAAGTCTAGTTTAAATTTCACCAAGACCTACTAAATAACACGTATTTGGAGGGTTTCAGGTATATGAAAATGGCTTCAGGATCCACAAAATGTTCTTTCATTTCAAACCATGACAGTCATGGTTTGGGCAAAAAATTGTATTTGCCCGCAAATCGAGTTTATAAGGATAAGAGGTCCCATGTATTAATACACTGTGAAGAGACCATAGAGCTTGTGATCATTCCTTACAGAATCCAAATGGAACAGAAATTTCAGCTCTTGTATGATAAAGTCCCCCCATATACAGCACGACTGATTAACACCTGTGACTGTCCATTAGGAATATTACAAGAAGATTTTGGGCTGACGTGCTTGTCCGCACTTTAAATTCTATCGATCATACTTGGAACATGTAGCACTGAATCACTTTCAACAGTGTCTCGTCAAATTTGACCACAAAAATAAACTTTTTTACGAAGTTCTCAAATCGGCTAATTTTGATCTACCAAAAACAGCCAGTTCAACATAGTTTTATTTATTCTACGTAGAACGTTATCCATATTGTTGTTATATAATATTTACACGAAATATAAATTGTTCAAGGGCTTTGGGCCCATATAATAAGGATTTTGTAAATTTATTTTTCATATAAAAGTATCATTGTTTACAGAGAATGGTTAAGTATATTGAATAGTTTAGGTGACGATGCGGCAGGTAATACCTTATGATGATAACGCATTACGATATTTTGGTCGAAGATTAAACAAATTTTAACAAAATGAAGATTCAGTGTCGTATTTTAAACCAAATCATTTATAGAAACAACAAATATTGTACCATAATTTTAATGCTAGTCAAAATGTATGACAAACTAATGTCCACATTACACTTCTATATTAAAAGAAATAATAAGGACATCGTAAAACTAAGTACGTGCATACGTAATTCGTAGTCTTGATTAGGTAATATGGGATCATTATTATAACTGTGTATCGTAACAAAGCGTCGTAGGTTCCGATCCATTGATCGCTCACAAAGAACAATAAACCATTAATTCGAAGATAGTTTATGGAGTCCAATGAAACAATGCCTTCTCCTACATTATATATCGCATTAAATACCAACATTATTGTTTTAGTATTATATAATGAGAAAATTTTAAAACATCAATCACCTTATAAGAACGGTCCAATATTTTAAAGCATATTCTATTCGTTACGCCCTACTAATTTTAATCTCGTTTGAAAGTTTTTTGAGGAAGTAAAGTTGTTATTGTGTAAACTTTGGTACATAGTTTCCGAACTAAAGAATTTGTAATTGCGCTATAACAAGAGAATACAGCTTATAACTGGTATTACTTTGTCTCCTATAACGACTAAAGAGTGTAGAGTAATATATCTCAATAATGAAACTGATGATTTAACAAAATCTTAGGTTATACACATAAGGGCCATGTACTACATATTTAGTAAGTAGAAAAGTAAACACACTAGTTAAATTCCATATAATTCTACCATTGGAACTGACTTTTTTTATTGTAGCACGACAAAGTGACTGCACTATGCCTGATGGTAAGTATAGTATAATCCAAATACATCGGCAACCACCGAGAGACAGATTGTCCATCGCCGGTCGCCGCTGTCATGCCGGCCTGCGTAAGTTTCTCTTCACCTTACGCTTGAAGGACTCCGTGTCATAGGAAGAAGGGAACACGCCAGCCGGGAGATCGTTCCACAGCTTCACGGTACGACAAAGATACGACTATGCAAACTTTTTAGTTCGTGCCCAGATACAAATGACCGTAAAACTGTGGCTACGATGCCCAGAACGTGTAGTTCGGTTGTGGAAAGGGGTGGAAGGGATTAAATGAAATAACTCATCTGATCACTCACCGTGATACAGACAAAGTTCTATATTATGATATTATAATACTGTATATTTTTTTAAATTTATACTTGAAAATATTACTGATGAAAAACTGTATCATTTACCATTTCAAGGTGGTATTATTTTATCTGTTATAACTAAAAGCAATCTTTAAAATATACATGTAGATCTAGAACAAGTGAGTCGTGCTGTATGCCTATTAATATACACTTGAAATGAAATCTATGAGAAACATTACAGAGAAACCAATCATCTTAATTTTTTTTTTATCGAAGCACGACATAGTGACTGCACTATGCCTGATGTTAAGCATAGTACAATCCAAAAACATCGGCAACCACCGAGAGACAGATTATCCATCGCCGGTCGCCGCTGTCATGCCGGCCATAATGACGAAAGTCACCCGGTACTGGATATGCACAGGCTGATCCCTAAACGCGACGCGGAGAAGCGAGTCATTATGACGGGCTTTTTCGCTATATGCATGGTGGTTGCGACCCAGTCGGGCTGTAAAACCCTACCACCCCGCTTTCGCCATTGCCTCGTTCGTTATTCAGCAGGGTGCACGTGCAGGTGAGGTTGGCTTGGGTGTCTCAAGTCTTAAGATGTTACTCGACACCCCTTACATCCCAAATTAAATGGGGAGTAAATTGAAAACTAAAAGGAATATACCTATTTAGATCAACTAATTTTATCTATAAGTATAATGGTAATGGCAAAGATCAAAAGAAATAGGCTCTTTTTTTCTTTTTTCTCGAACTGACTAAGCTATTGGTCTTAACAGCTTCACCAGACTACAAGAAATAGGCAAGGATAGGCAAATGCATTGGAAAGTTACTGGACGTTTAAGGGAACTTATGAAAAATACAGAGGTGAAGATATCTGTCAAGAGGTTTCTAAATATAACATATTTGTACTACTACATCAATGATCTGTTTATACTCGGTATCTTTGTGTACGCGGATGACAGCACTGTATCTGAGAGGTATATGCCCAGTCCTCAGGCCAGCTACTCGGAAATCCATAAAGAGAGGCCATGATCGAACGGTTGAATAAAAACCTTAGGTTTGTTACTGAGTGGAGTGATTCAAATCTGGTTAAGTTTAACCCCGAAAAGACACAGGCGTGTCTTTTCTCTACAAAACAAAGTCCGTTCGTCTTGACTACTACTTTTCAATGTGTTTCTTTGCAAGTGACCGACAACCTCGAGCTTCTTGGGATCCAACTAACATCGGATCTCAATTTCGGGCGCTCAATTGAACAGAAAGCGAGAAGAGCTGCAAGAAAACTTGGGATCCTCTCTAAAGTTAAGCAATATTTTACACCAGAACAACTTCTTAACCTGTATCATGCTCAAGTACGCCCATGTGTGGAATATTGCTGCCACTTATGGAATGGATCAGCCAAATATCAGCTGGCTGCTTTTGATTCTTTGAGCGTCGTGCTTGTCGGCTTATCGGTGATGAAGCACTGTGAGACAAAAGAATGCTCAGTTTAGACCATCGACGAAAAGTAGCATGTCTCTCAGTATTTTATAGGTTACACTTTGGAGAGTGTGCACAGGAATTACATGATATAATTCCGCCGTCCCCATTCCATATGAGGACGACTAGACGCCGTGAGGGTTTCCACCCTTACGTGGTTGATATTCCCGTAATTCGTACGAAGCGATTTGCTTCCACATTCATTATACGTACGGCTAAGGAGTGGAATCCACTCCCGGCGTCTGTCTTCCCGACATCTTATGACTTGAGAGTCTTCAAGAGTAGAGTGAATAGGCATCTAGTTGGTAAGCGCGATACATCGTCGGCCTCATCGTCACTTACCATCAGGTGAGATTGTGGCCAAGCGCGTACTTGTTGAATATAAAAAAAACTACCTGTTTTCACAATATGCCTGCCAGATTTAGGCTTTGACAAAAGCACAGACACAACAATTAAAATCTTGCCAGACAAAGATGCAAAGGAGCATGCTCAATAAAAGAAAAACTTATAGACTTATAATGACTATGTAATAAGAAATAAAGTCATCACGAAAAGTACGAAAATAGCATAACAGCAAAAAAGATAAGGCCTTAATTGAAATTAGGCATACCTTATGACAAGACGTATGTATAGATGGAACAATCATATTGTCTCCTGGTATCCCAGAAATACAAAACGATAATAGGAATTATAGTTTTGAACATGCTAAAATGGCAATAATAAGGAATATGTACTTAGTTGGGAAGCGCTAAACAGTGTGAGAAGAATGGATTTAACCTTGGTCATAGTTAGACTACGTTGTCAATTTCGACCTATTAGAATGATCTCCTCTATCCAATGCCTAATGTCCAATACTGTCCACTAGGCCTATCTTATTATTTTATCATTATTGTGACCGTTACCATTGCTATTGCCATCGTCCATTTTAATCCCATTCCCACTCTTAGTTTCTCATTCACATTCTTATTATTATTACCTGTTTCCCACATACAGTGCGTCTGGTTAGTCGCCAGCAATATTTTTACAAGATAATCATTAGTCGATTCTCGTTCTAAACCAATAAAAAATAGGTGCTTAATATAACTAATTATTTCGAGAAACGCAAAATTGACATACTCAGGTGATTTACGCAAAAACGAACTGGTGTAATAATAAGGAAAACAATGAATCATACCGTGTCGCGCAGTCCCGCTCGCGTACTCCGCACCTCAATCCGCGCCCCACTTTCATTCGTTTGACCGTGCGACGTTCCAACGATAAGCAGTTACGTAATTATTAACCTTGAAAGTGCCCCTTTATTGTTGTTCATTGAATCTAAATGTGATTTTTCCCCGTTTAAGAGTATAGTTCCCATACTTTGGAAAGTCTTAGAACAAACTTTAGCTAAGGTTTTCTTGGTTGTTTATTAGTATTTATTTTGATAATATTATTTTATTTGTTAAATATGACCATGAACTACCAAGGGATTGAAGGGTGTTAAACTTTGAACAATCACCTGGTATAACCAATTTCCAAGAATGTCTGTTCATTAAACAAAACGGTACATGGAAATAATTGTAATATTAAGGACTGACCACATTTTGATGGTATAACCATGATAAACATAATGAGGTAGCGTATAGCGTATGTAATACTTACTTAATATCTATATCTTCAATAAGGTAAAACTTGTTAAATGTAATACAAGTTATTTATTTTTCACAATAAAATAATAAACGTAGTGACGCAACGGTAAGCAAACGTTGTGTTGCTATACTGAATTAAATAATACTAAGAAGTGCTGAAATATTGAAAATTTGAGGCTATATGGTTTTTGAGAAACCCAAAAATATAAGTAATGTAGTTGGAACATTTAAAAAAATGTCGATCTCTACAAAAGCACCACCTAAGTACTTGTTCAACTGTAGGTAATAATAAAAAAAACATTAAAACCAGTCAAGTACGTTTTAGAGGAGCAGAAGTACGAACGTACGCACACCTGAATTTAATTTATACAGATAGTCATATGTCAGAAGTATTAGTGACCCACATTGTATGAACTTCGCTTCATTTAAGCCAATTTTCTCAAGATATTTAATATTTATAATCTGGACATATTTCTCTTGAGTTTATATTTTGTATATTAAAAAAGAAAAAAAACTTACGTGAATACATATAACTGAGAACCAATTAAAAAAGAATCACGCAAGCTTTAAATGTAGAAAAACGGCCGTAAGTGCGTGTTTTTGTAAGAAATTTTCTTGGTAGTTAGTAATAAAGATTAAATAAATAAAAATGTTAATTTTTGTCACGCAATTGTATGTGAAAAAATGAAAGTTTAAAAACATAAGTAATCAAAGGTCACATAGACCAACTAGGAATATCGAAATTTAATATAACGACATAAATCGTCTTTACAGTTATTTCACTAGCTATGCCCGTGGGTCCATCTATTTATTTGTTGTGTTAATTTGTTAAATAATAGGAGAATGAATGATGTATAAATATTTATTGTATTCAATACGCATAGCAATTTTAATAAAAACTTGTTGTTTTTTTTTGTTTCTCAGAAAACATATAATCTTTTGTAATTGAAAAACCCTTGTAAAATTTGAGATAGATTAATTATTTTTGAATGACATTCAAGAATGTGCTCAAAATTCGATTCTCTACGCCATTTTGTTTTTGGAATGGCGGCAACTGTTTATGACTATCACTATACATATTATATAACAAAGTCCTCTACCATTTCTGTCTGTATGTCTGTTCGCAATAAACTCGAAAACTACTGTACGCATTTTCATGCGGTTTTCACCAGTACATAAAGTGAGTTATGAGGAAGGTTTAGGTATATAATTTATCAAGTATCAATAATCATATCTTTTTTATTATTAGGGATAACGTCCGTCGGACCCGCTAGTATGAATACCTACATAGTCAGCTTGACTAGCCTTAGCCTTCAATATATTCATTAAATAACTCACGATATCTGACAAATGTGGAGTTCTATCGCTTAGACGTCTTTGATTGGGCTTCAGAAAATAATTTGGCGGATTTTTTATTTAAAGTATTAAAATAATTAAGATACAACATAACTCTTGAGACATCAAATGCTTAGACATTAAATACTATGCAATATATTGTTTCCATAATAATTCATTTTCGTGATCAACCTACAAAAAAAGTAACTGTAAACTTTTTGTTCCTATAACTATATGTGGTAACATTATCATATTCTCTACAATCGTAAATGTAAAATATGCAAAAAAAAAAAATCATTTCGAAAGTTATAAAAGAAGTTTTTTTCTCTTGAACTAACTAGCAAGGTCTTAACAGCTTCACCGGACTACTATAAAAGAAGTAATCACAGGTTACTCAACTAGTAAGAAGCATTGAGCTGTGAAATACGTCTAAATTACTGTACTTTATACTGAAACAAGCGAAAATTCTAACACTGGTTAGCGAAATAGCAAGTTGATAATTTGCTGCCGGTGTTTGATACATTCATAGTTTCCATTCATGACCGTTCTGATTAGTTTCAGCTAGCCTTTTAATGGGTTTTAGTATTAACACTGTCTATATTACCATTATAACTATCCATGTCTAGACAGAGACAACATTAGTTTCTGAATTTTAAATACAGAACAGCGTAAAGGTAACCATATATAGTAAGTCTTCAGGGCCCGAGAAACTCAAAATTGACTAGGAATTTATGATTAAAACTCTGTCAAAGTTAGATTTCGTGAACTATAAAGGACTATTAACGACGTGGAATATATTCTATGTTAATAACAATAAGCTGAGAGAGTCATAAGTATTTCCGACAGAAGAGAAAACTCAAACAATGAAATAAATGTGTTCTCTTTTGAATTTTTAATGTTAATCATAACGTGAATGATAATATTTAAATTTCAGATTTTGTGTATTGATAGATATCTTTAACATGTGTGTGGTTTTTATATCCATTGGCACTCGGAACATTAACTATAGGTATACATTTTTAAAAAGTAATCAAACGTATGATGAACTGCAAAACATCAATATCTGGGGGCACGGGAGTGCCTCGCCAAGTCCAGTAAAAAAGCGGCACGGCCGTACTATTATTTTTCTCGAAGCAATTCAGGCGGTTTTCGACCCCCTATAACTTCGTTGTGGATAAAACTAGAAGCCTGAGTAACCACGCAGGCATTATATAAACACGGTATATTTCAAATTTCATTAAATTTTAACTGGTAGTGCAAGAATTATAATTAGTGATCATTTCTTCAATCTATTTTATTTATAACAAAATATTTTAATAATGATATATATGGTCACTATAAGATGTTGCTAGGTTAGCTAATTGAGTAATAACTTAAGACAGAATTTCCCTTAAATACGGACTTATAAAGTAAACGACTTGGTATTACATGGATCTCACAACTTTTACGGTAGAAGAACTGAGTTGCGAGACTTGGTGTTTTTTTACAAGTTTTATTTTGATGGCATTACATATATACAGGCCCCTATACTACGCGTCGCTAGTTTAGTGCAAGCGGAATACGGCCAGTCATGCTTTCGTAGCATATAATGACGAGAAATTATAAATTTATCTCCTGCCAAAAGTGCGTCAACGCGCCTAAAGAAGTTTTCACTTCAAAAATATTAATAAAGAAGACATTAAAATTGAATATGAATTAACTTGTATAAGAGAATAATTGTAAGTATTTCAATATTAACACTACAATCTAATGCATATAGCAATTACTACTGTAATAAATGTAGTGTAGGATATAATTGATAGTAACAAGACTTGTAGCTGGGTAGCGCTACACGATCGCGTGTTTAGAAGAGCCTTCAATATACATTCAAAGGTCGCTGTTAGCTGCGCGGATCATAATATAATACTAGCTATGTTCCGCTGTTTCATACACGTGTAATGTTTTGAATTACTGTTGAAACAAGAAGGTAAGCTTAAACAAGTTCTATATAAAACAATTACTTTGCATAGGCAGCTGATCATGTGACTAAGTTGCATCGTGTGGTACTTTACTGACGTAGGTATTTACACTTCTGTTTTTCTGGGCAATGCTCTTTCCCCATCAAGTGATCAATCCGCCACGCCAAGCAGTCTTTATCTTGTGACGCACTACTTGGTTCATCCGTACCTCTTTACTCTGTTTCCGTTTTTAAAGCACAATATTTATAGTAAATGCTTTTATAGGTGATAGCGAGATGTTACATTATTTAGTCTTTCTTAATAGGTAAGCTATACAATTTAAAAATATTCTTTCGTATGTGACTGATAGATCCAGATATGTTTTAACACTTTCATTTAACCAACCAAACAAACACTCTTTTGATTTTTATTATATTATCTATATTGCATATATTTCTATGCATTGATTCTTTATGCCGTCTCTTGTAATTATATTCATCGATGCAGTCATGAAACTCGGCTCCTCAAGTTGGCTTCATAATGCGCATGTGCTGGTTTTGACAGCACTGACATTCACAAGCACGCTTAGAAAATCACTACGAAGTAAAACACCCACAAAAATACCGGATAATTTAATTGCAAAACAGAAATAAGAATATCTTATACAGTGCACGAAGAACCATAAAAGACTCTGTAAGTGATAGCTCTAAAATAAATCATATAAAGTAAAAATGACTGTGCTTGTATACGAAATGTTTGTGTTGTAAATATACGAAGCCGCCATACATAACCTGGTTTAAATAACTATAGAACAGTGTGTATAATATTCGACAAGTGATCTCTTAACATAACCAGAAGTGTAACAAATATTATGTGAAAGAATTTTACGGAACTGTTTCAAAGACAAGACTATGAATGAGTGCCGTGAAGACTTTAAGCGTTTTCTATTGAATATTACGCAGTATACATAGACTGTTGGTTATAAAACACCAATGACCTAGTTTATAAACTAAATCAAACGAATACATATCATTATTGTGCCTGTAGATTGTAATATTCCTTACAATTAAACCTTTATAATTTTTAAATAATCTATAAGCAATTTTTATATGATATATTTCTGCAATTAAAATTAAATACCAAGTCTAACTTAACTGTCATAATATAGTAACTACATTCGGATGGATTAAATTTGGTAAGTAAATATTTTCTTAATTGTTGTAATTAGAAACCGGTTTTAATTATTTCACGATAACAAATAATTTATGTATTTGACTATCAAATAGCACTTTTATATACTTGTGTAGTTCGTTACTCCCAAAAATTAAAAAAGGAAACTGAATTACTTGTTGGCGAATGTTTTCTTTCTTGAGAATTTTAATAATTCAAGAAGACAGACAAAAATGTGTTTGATATTTTTTTAATATAACATCACAGTCTTTTATAGTGTACAATGACTCTTTTCTTATGCATTTAATTGAGTAACTAATATTTAAGAAATAAGCAACCCATATTGAAATATTAAAATTCTAGTACGTTCTCTTTATTAACGTTTTACCTTGTTAGTACAAAAAAAAACCTATTAAATACTTGTTTTAAAAAGGTTTTGTACTAAATGCACCGCGCTCGCCCGAGGCAAGTTCGCGTTATCCTTTTTTCGCAAGTCTAACCTAACCTAACCGAGGCAAAAGAGCAAGATGGCGAACATTCAGCGAGCGCGGTGCATTTAAAACGTAACCTTCTTAAAACGAGTATTCAATACGTATTTAACTTTTTTGTAATAACAGCGTTAGTGTTTATATTTACGTAAAAATAATCGTATTTAGATTCGACACATGTGACTTACCATTAAGGTTCTGTGTTTAAAAATGAGAAGCTTTCAATTGTCAGTCTGTCTATTCGTTTCTTCTCGAATACATTTGTTGTCGAAAATAGCTCGTTACACATTACAAATACAATCATTTATTAATTAAAAATAATGAGTTTCATGTCCATTATTTTTTATATGTTAATAGATGCATTTACATGTAGGTACTAATCAGGCCATTACTAAGAAGTAATAATTAACAAGAAATATTTACATGGAAAATTATCTTTAATTAATAGTTAGCGCGTACTTCTTTATTATGCGACTGTTCGTTAAAAATAATGAGAATGGAATCTTAAAAAGTGGCACAAAATGTCTAAACTTAGTTATGAATTTTTATTTTATTTTATTTTTGGTAAAGAATCTTCTAGTAGATTCTTATTGCCATTGTCGAGTAGGTAATGGTATTACAAGTTTCTTGGGATCATTTTTAAGAATTAATGAAATGGTGCCCGTCTTGTTAGAACTTTCAAGGGAGTTTTGTGGCAAAGGAGAATCCATACTCCGTGGTATTATTTGGGATCCACTTCACTTGTGTATAATAACCGAACTGTATTACGTAAACCGTCACAAGTACTACATAATATAGAGTCAAATAACACAAAATTATGATCAAAATATAAAATTCATTACATGAGATTCCAAAATCCCACCAAAGACTCCTTAGTTATGACTTGTAAGTATGCATTACAGCAAACTGTTATTGAGGTACATTGGAATAGTTCAAATTATTCAATTTTCTGGAATCCAAAAAAAAAAAAAATATATCAAAAAAATTGAAAAAATAAATAAAAAATATGAATATATCATCATTATTTTATTATTATTATTTTTCCATCAAATATTCAATACAAAATTCAAGTTGGACATAATTACTCGATTCGAGCACTATTCGCTCATCCATATTTGTATGGAGCATATAGTCTTATGGTTTTGAACAGTTCAGGGGTCAAGTGAGTACTTAACAGATATATCACTACATACTATAAAACAAAGTCTTCTGCCAAGTCTGTCGGTCTGTTCGCGATAAACTCAAATACTACTGAACGGATTTTCCTGCAGTTTTCACTAGGAGATAAAATGATTCACGAGGAAGATTTACATGTATCATTTGTCAAGGTTTTGTTGTTTTCAGAGCGTGGTAACGTTCGCCGAGCGCGCTAGTAATATAATAATTCAATAAATGTAAAAATTAATTCAAAGAGAAAAAATCGGCTGAGTGCCTTATGCCCTCGCCTCAGTACGGTGAAGCTGTTAGACCTTGCTAGGGTCAATAGCATAGACAGATCGAGAAAAAAAAAATCAAAGAGAAGCAGAAGATATGATTCTTATCATACCAGGAAACTTCAGAGCTACTAGCGGAAATATTGTAGGTATATTCAGTCAGGGCTTATGATCTATTATTTCAATTTATGCCTTTAAAATATTCAACTAAAAACGAATCTTAGAAGCATGGAAAATATAAAAAGCTTGATCTCAGGGTGCGGCTAGCGTGCGTGTGACCGCTGGCTATGGTTTTCCTTGCATGCCGCCGGTACTTAGTTCACCATTCGACCTGTATAATACCTACACAGTTTTCCATATTTTCTACATGGTTAAGCAATTATGGATATTGACGTTCGTGCTTTTCTATATTTAGGTTTCCGAAGAAAAGCAATTTATAACCGGTATAGAAAATGTTAATTTATTTTTATTGCAACCCCTCCTACTCTTTATTAATACGTATTACCTATTTATAAATGGCAAAAGCGCATAATTCCTTTAATTTTTAGTTAGGAATACATTGATATATTTATCGGTCTTCATTGGTATATTCTATTGAAGTATATATAAATGGTGTTGGTATGTATGTACGAGGTTCATAAACCTCAACACCGGTCGTCCGATTACCATGGTATTTTGTGCTATTTGATTTACGATAACTCACTAGGTTTTCCACTGCATAAGTTTCTGTACTATTTGTCATTAGGAAGGCAAAGCAAAACTGGCCTCAAAAAAGTTGGGTGTTCTTAACAGAGTAGGACAGTATCTCACACCGTATCACCGCCTTCAGCTTTTAAGGCGCAAGTGCGTCCACACATGGAATACTGTTCTCACCTCTGGGCTGGAGCACCTCAACGTCACCTACTTTCTCTTGACCGTATCCAATGTCGAGTGGCTCGAATCATCGGCAATCAGATGCAATCCTCGATGGCCGATACTTTGGCGCTTCGTAGAGACGTTGCGTCGCTTTGCGTTCTTTACAGGAGCTACCACGGAGAGTGCTCTGAAGAGCTGTTCGGACTGATACCTGCTGCTGAGTTCCGATACAGAATGACTCGTCATGGACCGAAATTCCATCAGTACCATTTCGATGGTTAGAAGTCCTCCACTATGCGCTTCTCACGTTCGTTTTTCCTACGTACGTCAGTTCTCTGGAACGAACTCCCAGCGGCAGTGTTCCCGGACTATTACAGTTTACAATCTTTCAAGAAACGAGCCTACTCCTTTCTTAAGGGCCGGCAACGCATCTGTGATTCTTCTCGTGTCGCAGTTGTCTATGGGCGGCGGGATGACTTACCATCAGGTGACTCGCATGTTCGTTTGCCACCAATGACGTTTAAACAATTAATTTCATTATTTATCCGTTCGTTGTAGCGACCATTTGTGTGAACGAATCGCACAATAGACCAATAGGTATGTACAACACGATTTCATTTCCTGCGCGTGCGCAACGACCCGTGCTCTGTGGACTAATATCCGGTGACAATTCTGTGTCCATCAATGTAATTTTGTAATTGAGGACGTATTGAAATCAATTTACGATTTCACTTTTTTAACTTAGCCCACTAAATAGTAATGAATGCGTCTAGAATCTGTATAAATTAAAAATAATCGTCGAATGTATCTATGGGACCTTCAAGCGTAACGTGAAGAGACAGTGAGACCAAGTGAAACAGAAGATAAGAAGATCATCAAATATTGACAGAATTCAAATGCCATTTAATATCATCATTACATAGTAGTTAATAAATAAATAGTGTCAATGGTAGATGTGGTCTTTCAATATCATTTTCTACGTCAGTAGTATTAGTTTCAAGAGCAAAGCCGAGGGAGGCAGCTAGTTTTCTTTTTCTAAATCGGGAAAAATGT
This sequence comes from Antheraea mylitta, assembly GCA_014332785.1. NCBI lineage: Eukaryota > Metazoa > Arthropoda > Insecta > Lepidoptera > Saturniidae > Antheraea > Antheraea mylitta. The sequence goes on from JACEII010000011.1 coordinate 1,449,063, forward strand.
CATTATTTAATTTATACCCGGGTGACCCACTGATCCGGCCATGCGTTACTGTGCCTCAATTATTACATGTTGAATTAAAATTAAAATAAAATATTTGGTATTACGGGGTAACGAGTCTGCCTAAAAACTGTCGAGATAAAGAACGGAAAATGAAAATAAAATCCTAAAAGAAATTCAAAATTTAAACGTGGTGCCATCTAGGAGATAGCCTCTTTTTTAACATGGGCAAATTCCTAACAGATACCCATCCCGTGGGACAGCTGAGGATGGGTTATGTCCGATTTGCACGGACTAAAACCCTATGGTGCCTTCATACACCTTATTGGCGGGGGCGCAGGAACTACCGACTGGCACTGCGTCTGCTCCCCCGACAGGTGTGGGCCCTCTAAGAGGCCCTGACTGCGGTCTGAGGGGTCAAAGATGGTAGACCCATCAAAGAGGGAGTGGGTGTTACACCCCTCCCTGACGAACTGTGGGAGTCGCATCGGCACAATGCGCCTCCACCACATGGGCCTGTGCAGTTTATACTGCCAGGGCGACGACATGCCTGTGTCCATCGCCCATCTAGGAGATACCCCTGCCAGTCACTCCTACGGTTTTCTCTCAACAACTTAATTTAAAGCGCCATCTGTTGGACTCTGATGAAATTTACAATTAACAACAATGACAATAATTTAATTTATAATTAAATAAAGTTAGAGCTGTTAATTGAAATATAGATCATCCATTTCTCAAGTTGAACCAAATTATACAGAAGTGCCAATTTTATGAAAAACAGTTAATTTCGGAGTTTATCGTGGAAAAACATCATGGCACTGGATTTTTTTATGTAAAGATTAATTGATAGTCAGTATTGTAACCCAATTAATAATAGTTATGAGATATATACAACTTAAAGTAAATTGAAATTCATAATATTTTTAAAGGTGGTAGAGCCACACTAAAGCTATAACTAGTTTCAGCATGAATAGGTTGGCTCGTCCGGGATAGTACCATCATGTCACAGAAAACCAACGTGAAGTAACAGTTCTTGCATTGTTGCGTTTTGTTCGGTCAATGAGAGAGCTGGAGGCCCACCTCCCCTTCTCTCTTCCTTCCCGCTCTCTTTCCCTTCCTTTCCCCCTTCCCTCTCCCCCTTCCTCACCAACATGGGCTGGCAACGCACTTGCGACTTCTCTGGTATTTCTGGTGTCTATGGAATATTCTAAAGCGCTATACATTTCTTTACTCGTTACTTTACTGTTTCATAATTATTCGATAATAAAAATATTAATACCATTTTTGTTGTACAGAAATTTATGTAGCTTACCTTTAAATGTAATTAATTCACGAAGATTTATGGCTGAATATATAACATTGTTATTAATATTATTTAGTTGCGTGTGTTGTAGAAATGGAAAAAACATAAGATTTTGCGTGTGGCACGCGTTTCAATACAAGCTGTCATGTGCAAACCTTACAGTATTATAACTTTGGAATATAATTTCAGAATGTATTACGTGTACGACAATTTAATGTAATTAAAATGTAGATTTTATTCTGACTGAACTGGACTTGAGAAGGCTTAATTTAAATGCTTCATAATTTCTTCTTTATAGTAGAGTTGTTTATGTTACGTACATTTTTACTAATATCAAAACAAGATGGAATAAACTTGATTCATCAAATATTACACTTTTGACTGTTCGCCTATTTAGCTATCAGCATGAAGATATATAGATTTGCCAAGCATTTCTAAGCCTATGTTCTTACAACACCACTTTTGAAGAGCTGTTATTTTTTATAAATCTTTGGTTAATACTACATTTTACCCCAACGTAATTTAACATATGCGGGGTGGTAGGGTTTTACAGCCCGACTGGGTCGCAACCACCATGCATATGGCGAAAAAGCCCGTCATAGTGACTCGCTTCTGCGCGTCGCGTTTCGAGATCAGCCTGTGCATATCCAGTATCAGGTGACTTTCGTCATTATGGCCGGCATGACCGGCATCGTCGGCGACCGACGATGGATAATCTGCCTCTCGGTGGTTGCCGATGTTTTTGGATTTTACTATGCTTAACATCAGGTATAGTGCAGTCAGTATGGCGTGCTTCGATAAAAAAAAAAAAAACCGAAATGGGTTTATAAATAAAAGGCAACGTGTAAAAATAAGTTTCGCGTATTATAAACGTGAATATTTTTGTATTTCCATACCGTTGTTTTTTATTTATTTCTGCAGACTATTGGTGCACACTTTTTTCCCGATTTTATTTATTTTATTAACCAAATCAAATTAAAAATAGTTTCCAGTTTAGTATATAATATAGTGTATTACAGTGATTGTTGTACAGCAAAACAAAATGTTACATTACTATCTTTTGTTCGTGACTTCGCTCGTGTTAATTCGTTTCACGAATCTTTTGCGAACAGCACTATTTTTGTGAGTGAAAGTTAACCCTAAGTGCTTTTCTGTGCCCTGAATAAAATAGTATGCAAAATTTCAATATGATAGGTTGAGAAGTTAGAGAGTGAAAGCGTAACACACAAACACACTCATTCAAATCACATTCGTATTTTTAAGTAAGAATTCTACTTAATTAATTAGAATATTAACGTAATAATGTGCAATTAATGTAAATTTAATCGTTCTATTATTAAATTGAAAACTATAAAAATATACTTTGAAATTACAATGTTGAGAGTTTTATATAATGAGAGTTCCGATTCTGACGCGGCCGGGAACGGTTGTGTCCGCTCGCTCGAAACAATATTTCGAATATTTCGATTTTCGCGATTATTGTGATACAGTGTATACAGTATAGCCTTCGTGAGTGTTCGGCTTCGCCGTGAAGTGCCGATCCGGCTGACACGTGCACAGCACCTGCGTAACACCTGCGTTCTTTCTCCTGAAATTGAGTGAGACCTCTCCTCTGTATTTATTTATTGTTCTGATTATTTCTTGGTACATTTATTTGTTTACTCACTAGTTTATCTATTTATTTACGTAGTTCTTTATCCCTTTAGTCGTCATTTCTTTATAACTTTATTTATTTCAATTATTTAATTGTTTAGTTATCCATTTATTTATTTGTTGTATATCTATACAAGCCATTTACCTTGACTGTCTCGCTCACGTATTTCCTGTATTGCTTTCTTCTTCTAGTTCATTTTAAACAGCTCTCTCGATCCGCACCCGGGATAGACCCGTAATTAACAGGTTCGGCGTGCCCCCTGCCCTTAAGGCAGGGAGGTTGGTTCGCGGCCCCCTCCCCTTCCCGCAATCCACCGCGATGGATTCGATCGAGCTTCTGGATAGGTTCCGTAACAGCCTCCTAGCGCGCAGTCTTGATGAGGAGGTATTCAACTCTACGTTTGTCAACATTACGGCGCAGTCCACCGAGGACGTGCAATATGTGCCGCAGATACCGACATCAAATTCGTACGAGACATTGTCGCCACAATTCACCCTAGATACGAGAGATAGGGGAGCTATCATAGCACCTATACCGAGCTCCAGCTCGGAGGCTGGCTCCGATATGGAACTTGACGTGGCGGCGTCCGCCGAGCCGCCCCCGACCGGTGACGTGTCCGCGATTCCCGCGCCTTCAGTGCAAAACACAAATAATGACGGTTTTAATACCGTCACGTATGTTAAACGCCGCAACTCGCGTTCGTCGGACTCTGACTCAGGTTCCGCACGCCCCGAAAAGCTAGTCAACATAGATGGCGCCTGGGTGCCAGCGCCGGCCATACCAGAAGTCTCGAAACCACGCGTAGGCGGACCTAGCTCCGTCTCTGTCGCTGCTTCCCAATCTACGGGTTCCGCAGTCAGGAAACCGCGCCCCCCACCACCAGTCACTGTCCAAAACAAGTCCCAGTGGACTTCGATATCGAATAGATTGAAATCCCTTAAAATCGATTATACGTACGCCCTTAACACTCCGACGGGCATCCAAGTAAAATGCCCCACCTCTACCGATCATCGTGCGCTAACAAAATTCCTAAGGGAATCGAAGTTAGCTTATTTCACATTCGCACTCGAGGAGGAACGCCTCCTCCGTGTAGTACTTCGTCGCATCCCGGCCGAAATCTCGGTTGATGACGTCACCCTCTCCCTTAAGGAGAAGAACTTCCCCGTGCGCGAGGTACATCGGATGTACCACCCACGCACCCGAGCCCCGTACAACATGGTCTTAATCCTCCTCGACCGCACTCAAGAGGGCAAGGCCATTTTTAACCTCACCTCTGTGTGTGATCTTAACGGTATCGCCGTCGAGCCCCCACGCAAGACCCATACCCCGTCGCAATGCCATAACTGTCAGTGTTATGTTCACTCGGCGAGGAATTGTCACCTCCGCCCCAGGTGCGTCAAGTGCCTGGATGACCACCCCACGAAGGAGTGCACACGTACTCCTGGCACTCCCGAACCTCCCAGTTGCGTGCTGTGCGGTAACACGGGTCACCCCGCGAACTATCGCGGCTGTCCCCGCGCGCCACGCACACAACGTCCCCGACAGGCGAAACAGGTGCCTAAGGCGCCTTCAACCGCCGCCCGCCCTCCGCCTCCGCCACTCATGTCCGTGGAGGCATTCCCCGGCCTGCCGGGTGCCTCCCGCACCTCGGCGACGCTCGCGCCCACCCCGCGCGTGCCACCCTCTGTGCCGCGTGCGCCGCAATCCGTGCGGGCCCCTCTAGCCCCCTGGGCTCCCAAACCTCAGCCCCAGGCTCCGAAACCTCAGACTCAGCCTCCGCAGGCGAAGCCTATTCAATACGACCGCCTCAGCACCATTTCTTTCGACGGCGTTGACTGGATTAGCCGGTTAATGGTCGTGCACGATGTAGTAGACGTCTTACCTTTTGCAAAGCTTCTCGTGACGAAGAGAAGTCAGGATATGCTCAGAGCGTTCGCGCGTTTCCCGGCTCTTGCTAGGACAATGAACGAGCTCGCCCGTGATTACTATAACAAATCGGTTTAACAATGTTTGCGGCAATGAATAGGGTTAAACCACGCGGTCTATCTCTTTCGTTTTTTAACGCTAGAAACCTCAGGACACAGTGCGATCTAGTAGCTGACTTTTTACGCGATAGACAGATAGACGTTCTCCTCGTACAGGAAACGCTTTTAAAACCGAAAATGCGTAATCCTAGAATCGCGAATTATTGCATAGTAAGAAATGACCGTGCCACCCGTGGGGGCGGCACCTTAATCTATTTTAGGCGTTCGTTATATTGCATGCCGTTAGATCCGCCCGCGCTATCCAATATGGAAGTGCCAGTGTGTATAATAGGTATGAGCGGTCACTCGAATATTATTTTAGTTTCCGCGTATTTGTCACCGAATAAAGAATTGCTAAGATCCGATTTGCAGGCGCTACTTAATTTAGGAGATTCAGTTATTATAGCGGGGGACCTCAATAGCGGGAACGCTATCTGGAATAGTCCGTGTACCTCTCGTAACGGTAGAATACTCGACGAACTAGGTAGGGTTCTCGCTTTTGATGTCATAGCCCCTCTGGAACCCACGCACTATCAAGATCATTGCCGACCCACAGTATTAGGTATAGCTCTCTTAAAAAATATCACGCTTCCTGTACGACTCATACAAGTCGTACACGAACTTGATTCAGATCATCGCCCGGTTGTTTTACAGTTAGGTCACAATTCAAACTTCACCCCGCCGTCGGTTAGAGTGGCTGATTACGCGAAACTCGTTCAATATTTTAAAGAAAATTCGTCGTCTAGTAGTTTAGACAGGATTCCGGACGTGTTGGTGTCTTAAGCCGACGCGGATTCGGCCATCGATTCCCTGGTTTATTATCTCCAGACCGCCGTCAGGGTGACCTCGAAAGAGGTACAAGCGGCGAACGATCATAGTTTTATACTCCCTGACGACGTGAGAGCATTGATCACGGAAAAGAACGCCGCGACTCGAGCTTACGACGCTTACCCGTCTGTAGAGAATCGCGATCGTTTACGTTTGTTACGAAAAACAGTCAAGTCTCGTATTTCTGAGATCCGGGGCGACAGGTGGGACAGACTCCTGGAGGGTCTCCAGCCGTCTCACCTGTCGTACTGGACTCTAGCGCGAACTCTCAAATCAGATATGGTCACTCCAATGCCTCCTCTCGACAGAGGCCCCGGGTTGCCTCCCGCGTTCGATAGCATAGATAAAGCGGAATGCCTTGCCGCAAGCTTAGAGAAACAGTGTTCGCCAAACACTGATAACACTGACCCTTTCCATAACGGATTAATCGAATAAGCTGCGGAGCATGTACTCGCGTCTCCTCCGACGGATATCCTAACCGCGATCACTTTCGATGAAGTTGCAGGCGCAATCAAGCGTCTCAAGCCTAGGAAGTCCCCAGGTCCCGATGGGATCAGGAACGAGGTCCTGAAACTCCTTCCTGATCGCATCATAGCTCTATTGGTCTGCGTCTTCAATGCGGCCATGTCCCAGGGTTACTTTCCAGCCGTCTGGAAAAAGGCCGTAGTGATAGGTATTCACAAGCCCGGCAAGAAAGCTACGCTTCCCGTTAGCTATCGCCCCATTAGTCTGTTAGATACCTTAGGAAAACTTTACGAGCGGCTCCTTCTGAACCGTCTTCAGTTCTCGATTACAGATTTAAAATTAATACTCCCTGAGCAGTTCGGATTTCGCGCCGAACACTCTTGCACGAATCAAGTACACCGCCTCACGGAGTACATTTTCTCTAAATTTAACGCCGATCCGAAACGTAAACCGAAACGCACAATTGCAGTCTTCTTCGATATTGCCAAGGCCTTCGATAAGGTCTGGCATGGAGGGCTCATCCATAAATTATGTAAATCTCGCGTACCCGATAGGTTAATTCATATTATCCGCGATTATCTCACTGATAGGACATTCCGCTTCAGAGTGGATGGTGAACTATCGCTGCCCCACCCGATACGCTCAGGTGTACCACAGGGCTCCTTACTCGCGCCGACGCTCTTCAATCTGTTCATCAGTGACCTACCTCGGTCTCGGGGGTTCGAGGTAGGTTGTTACGCTGACGATACCGTTATTTACACTTTCGGCTGGCGGTCGGACTTTCTTAGGAAGCGCATCGAAAAAGCCGTGCATACTCTCGGTGAATGGTTTCGTCATTGGCGCATAGAAGTTAATCCGGATAAGAATGCTGCAATACTCTTCGATCCCACGAAACGCGCTAATAAATTTGAGCCCATCAGGCTATTCGGAATCGATATCCCTTGGGTCGAAGAGGTCAAATATCTCGGTGTTACATTAGATAGACATTTAAAGTTCAATTCACATCTAGACAGAGTGCGAAACAAAACCGCTATGGTCTTGGGTCGCCTCCATCCGTTGCTTTGTCATAAGAGTAAGATGTCCATCAGACACAAGCTCACTTTGTATAAGACGTGTATCCGTCCCGTGATGACATATAGCTGCCCCGTTTTTGAGCATATGTCCAAAGATAACTTTGATAAGCTGCAGGTTCTCCAAAATCGTGTTTTACGTAAAGTGACCGGTGCCCCGTGGTACATTCGGAGAGTCGATCTCCATAGAGACCTAGAGATCCCTTCTATCTGGACATACGTAAAATCACTTACGATTAGTTATTTTGAAAAAGCCGCGAATCATCCCAGTTCGTTAGTGGTATCCGCCGCAAACTATGAACCTCCTGATTTAATCACGTCTGCGAACGATCTGTACCAGCCTGTCCCTCGAAACAGAGAGTGCTCACGCTCACGCCCGCGTAACCACAGATCACACCGCCGTGGTCTGGGGGTTAATTTCACTCCCGCACACCCGATTAGGCCTCCCACGGCAGCGGCTCAAGCCTAGGTTCAATCCCTCGGTAGGGAGCCCTTGAGTGCGTTGCTTGCGCGATACAGTGACACACAAATATACATCACTGCTACAACACTACACGATCACCCCCACACACGTGCACGCCACACGCTTACACATGAAAGTGGAAGGGTTTACTTTTTCCCCTTATCGAACTGAAAAACTCAATTTTCCGATAATAAATATATGGAGGGGTTGTTGAGGCGTGTATGCTTGGTACACATATATGTTTCAACAACTCATACATATATGAATAGTTAGCTAGGTTAGCTAAGATAGGTCGCGATTTTGGATGCAACAGGCAACAGCCAAGCCGAGGTGTGCCGTGCACGCTTGAGCTTGTTGCCAAAACAAAATCGGCTGAATGCCTTAAGCGGTCACCTTAGTAGTCCGGTGAAGCTGTTAAGACCTTGCTGGGTCAATAGAGTAGTCATTTAAAAAAAAAAAAGTTTTATATAATTAAAAAATGTATTAGTATAAACACAATTCAAGTTATCTACCGTCTCAAGCTTAGACTTAAAGAGCGTGACCTTACTAAGTTGACATACATTTGTAGTGAAAATTTAAATTATTTTTTTATGTCATAGAAAGCAAACTAACATGCGGGTCACCTGGTGTTAAGTAATCACCGCCGTCCATAGACACTAGCGACACCAGAGGAGTTGGGGGCAGAGGCAAGGGTGAAGAGGGAGGAAATGGGCCTCCGGCGCTCTCACTGACCAAACGAAACGCAACAATGCAAACACTGTTATTTCACGTCAGTTTTCTGTGAGAGGGCAGTAGTACCCCGGGTGAGTCAACCTATTCCTACTGAAACCAGTAACAGCTTCAGCATGGCTCTACCACCTACAAGTTTTAGTTTTAGTCAGATTTTAGTTTTTGAACACAATCCCTAACAAAATAATTAACATTTTAAAATAATTTTGATTTGTAATTTGCATCTCTTCGTAATAGATCAAAAAAGCCCTGTCATAAACCAAATCCTTAATTCCGAGGAGTTGTTTATTAGGGTCTTTCATTAAGCGCATCCTATTTTTAAATTGGATAAAAAAATGAAATATAACATAGTGCAAATGTCACTTGCAGCATTGCTGGGTAGCGTATATCTGAAATGTCCGATATTCCATGACTTTGGCGCATAAATAAGACTCAATTTGACCGATGGCATGTAGGTACTGTTAGTTTTAAAGACTGATGTGGTTTGTGGCTTATTCGTATAGATCTGCCACTTGAGAAAATTCTAAAAGCAAAAGTGTAACGGGGTCATATCGTACAATATTCAACAGCCAGTTCAAAAAAAAAAAGAAAAACACCCAATATTTGCTCACAGAAACGATTTGTAACGTATACAACAAATCAAACGAAAGAACAAAAAAGTTCGCAGAATAGAAGAAAAAAAAAGAATATCTTAAATTCTGACCAACTTCTGGTGTATTGAAGTTATTTCATTAGATAATAATAATATTATATTAGTTTGCTGAACAGAGGAATTATTTAGTAGAAGGTACGAACTCGACTCTCCCCTAAGCATTAATGGTGCGGCCGCACTGGTGATTTTCTTCCTAATTTACTGTTTATTCCCTCGGCGATAAAATCGTAACTTTGGCGAAAGAACCTGCTTAAATAAGCTGATAGTTTAACCGCAGTTGTAGTAAACTCCTGCTTTATATAGAATGAGATGAATTAAAATTTATTTATCACTTGCCTTCGTAATCCTTGATAAGCCTTCGTCATCGTAAAATATGAAAAACAGGATAAAACGTAAAAAAAAAATGGGAAAAAATTATGCTTACTTACTTACTCTTGCGTATACGCACCACATTGCTTGTCCCACTTGTCCGCAGCAAGAAAACATATCTAATATGATAATAAACCTCATATCAGAATGTATTTTTCAATAGTCTGGTTGCTTCTGCTATTTGTGGAATTTATATGGCTCAGTTATCAACACAGGAAATGAATCAAAAATGCTTCAAAGAAAATACGAGAAAATTTCTCATTGGAATAAAGTTATAATACGTTTCATAATATGTTATTAGATAGTGGACTTGGAAAGCAGTCCTTATCCTGTATCAGACTTTAATAATGCATGAATTTATAAAAAAAAATTTTGACAGGTGCTAACAAGATGACAATTTGAAATTAAATATTTCTAAGCGAAGAACCAAAAACAAATGAATAACATTTGGGCGAAAAAAACTTAATCTCTACAGTAACGACAGTACCGAGTTCAACTATAGCTAAAAACTTAATTACCAATACGAAAAATACCATCAATGTCGGTTTAGCTATTCAGAAGGATAAGAATTACGAACAGACACATGGAAATTTTATATATAAAAATATATGCAATGTGTACTATTATGTAAGTTATTGTCTTATTCACTTAAAAATATCCATTATGCCTACTACTCATTATGCCTGTGGCTTCTTTCCACCATCGCACCTCTCGTCATCGACAGGGAATTCACCCTCACAACTTTGTACCGAAATGGTCTCGAACGGTCCAGTTCCAGAGGAGTTTCCTCCGACGAATATTCCGATTGTGGAATGAGCTTCCAGCTGAGGTTTTTCCTGGGGACTGCAGTATGCAGTATTTCAAGGGGAAAGTAAATAGGATATTAAAGGGCATTAACACGCATGTGACACCTCCGGTATTGCAAGCGTCCATAGGCTGCGGTGACTGGTTAACTTTAGTCGGTCCGCATGCTTGTTTGCTATGATCGTGTTATAAAAAAAAAATTAGCTTTTAATTCAAAGTAATGTCTGCGTGTTATCCTGTCATATCCATACTGGGGTAAATACAAAGGACGGAATACCAGTTTCTTCTGTATTTACATCTAATCATACCTAATTCTGTCGTAAAACAAGAGTTAAAGCACCTGTATTCCGATTTGAAAGGTGTAGCTGATAAAAATACGCGCAGACTAGGTTCTCCAAAGTTCTTCTTAGTAGTACCATCCTATTATCTGGATTGGGGTTCTTTCGAGTCTAGTTATATATAACCATAGGGTGCAGTTACCACCTAACTGTGGACTGCTTTCCTGTTTGCTACTTTATGACATAAAAACCTAATTTTTAATTTTATTTTTTTCTTTGTTGAATAAATTTCTTTTATTTTAATTTCATATCAATTGTGAATTCGTTTGTGATGAATCATCGTTATATCAATTATCGTATTTAAATTCTTTAGATAGTTCTATTGTATTATGAATATACTAAAGTACGTACTAAAATCACGTCAGAAATAACCTTGATAGTCAATTAATTATACAGACAGTCAGTATAAAAAATAAGACAATCTAGGTAACTTAAACATATAATAGAGTTATTAGTTACTTCTATAAGCAAAGTGTTGACAATTTGAATATAAAAAATTGCTTCTAAACATATGGTTATAATAATCATACCCAATTTACTAAATATTTTATGAACATCTGTATACTCGTTGTTAACCCCTTGGCTGATTTTTTAAATCCCAGATCTCAAAATATCTGATCGTCTTTTTGAATATCTGGTATTTTTTTTAAACGTATGCTCTTAATCGTTTGTTGGCCATTGTACCATAATAGCTACATTCGTTTGTACGGCGTTTAAATCCTTATGGTTTTGGACAGTCCACTGAGTAATGTAATCACATTACCACAAATTAAATAATAAGCCAGTCATTTGTTATAATGTACAGGTACAGACATTAAAGGCATCAGAATTAGTCATAGGATGAATCTTATTAGCGAGAATATTACGTAAATGTAAGATTATCGGTTAAATACTAAGCTAAGTACTTATTACCTTATAAAACCTTTATATTTTATTATGTAAATATCGTATAAAACATATTTTATATACAATCATGTATTTATGATTAAATTATATGTTACCCCCAATTTTGACCGCGTTAATTTTTGTCCATTGCAAACGTGGTCGTGGCGGACGCGCCTTTCTAGACACTCCTTTAGTCGTATCGTTTTTCCGCGGTACCCTATATTTTTGCTATGCTAGGTTTTAAATTCTACACGGTTGAAGTCTCGGGTAACAGTTTGCCTAAATAACTGCTTATAACGTCAGCTATCTGCTAGTAAAATTAAGTCAAAATCTGCTTAACCGTTTCAGAGATGATCTAGAACAGACAGACAGATAAACGTTAGTTTTATAATGAAATATTTATAATAAAATAATAATATTCATCCAGTTAAAAGCTGTTATTTTTATAGTACAAACAGACACTTAGATCTTATATATACGTGTAGATGTAGCTTTATTCCAACTAGTAGTGATTTATTTTTTGACGATTTACCTAAAGGTAGTCCGGTGAAGCTGTTAAGACCTTGCTAGGTCAATAGCTTAGTCAGTTCGAGAAAAAAAGATTTATCTAAAGTATTTCTTCTGATACGTAGTTGTATTAATGTATTTCAATAAATATTTCAGGTACTTACTCATAATTTTTGATAATTAACAACTAGATATAATTAAAAAAATACAGACTGTTGAGTTTATCTGTAACACGGGTTACTGCGTCTTAGAGGCTCTCATACAGTTATAATAACACCCCTCGCCCGGAAAGCAAACATTACCGACATCTATTACTGAACCTTTGCGTAATACCTTTGATTGCTACCGACTATCGGCATCATTTTTCCACGATAACTAAACACATAATTAACGAACAAACACTTGTTATTGTTACAGCTGTTTGTATTATTTTTGTTGTATACTTCTAGTCTCTTGAGTTTAACAATCGTTTTATAAGAATTTGGCAGAATTTATGTGAATGAACATTTCGTTTATGGGCTCACCTGTATTTTGTTCACAAACCCGTAATAACTAATTTGTATTCCTCTTTATCAATTTTTTAAAACATAGGAGGAAAACGAACAGATGAGTCACCAGATGTTAAGTGATCACCACCGTCCATAGACACTTGCAACACCAGGGGAGACTGTGTTGGGGGGAGATAGGGGAGAGGAGAGAGGAAGGTGAAAAAAGGTGGGCCTCCGGCGCTCTCACTGACCGAACGAAACGCAACAATGCAAGTACTGTCACTTCACGTCGGTTTTCTGTGAGAGGGTGGTACTACCCCGGGCAAGCCAACCCATCTTGCCATCACCTACCAACTGAGTATCATCTTCATCATCATCATCTTCTTAACGTTTTCCCACCCAAATGGTATCGGTATAACATGTTTCTCTTTTCCACTCTCGTCTATTAGTTGTCATCTCAGTGCACCTTTTACATATCATTTTTCACACAATCCATCTATACCTCTTTCGGTCTTCCTCTACTCGTATATCTGTCCACTATCATACTCAAAACTTTTCTAGTTACATGATTTTCATCTTTCCTCATGACATGCTCTTACCATGCTAACCGATTACTCCTCAACTTCTCTGTCGCTGGTTCTATTATCAAACTGCCTCTAATATACTCCTTCTTAATTTTATACATTCTACTTACACCACAAATCTATCTTAACATTCGCATCTCTGCCACATGTAATTTTCTCTCATCCGTCTCTTTAGTAGCCAAGCACTCAGATGCATACATCATGACCAGTCTTATCATACTTTTATAAACCTTCCCCTTAAGTTTCATAGGCATTTGTGGTTGACATGCTACCCCAGACACATTTCGCCATTTCATCCATCCTACATTTATCCTATTCCTTACGTTCTTATCAATGCCACCGTCGTTTTGCATCAATGAACCGAAATACCAAAAATTAGAGCAGACTGGTAAGGATACACTATTTAAAGCTATAGAAGAAAAACTAGATGTACCACCGAAATCGCAAAACAAATGTTCAGTTTTTGTTCTACTAATTTTCAAACCAATATTCTCCAATCTTTCTCGCCATTTTTCCAGCCTACTCTGGACCTCTGCAGCATCTTCTCCGATAAGAAGAATATCATCAGCAAACAGCATACACCAAGGTGTTTCCTCCTGTATGTCTGATGTTAACGCATCCATGACAAGAAGGAATAAATAAGGGCTTAAAGCTGAACCCTGGTGCAAACCTACAGCCACATTGAAATTATCGGTAACTCCAGCCGCTGACCTAACGTGTGTTTTAGCTTGACTGTACATACAATGAATAAGTTGTACGTACTTCCCAGGCACTCTTTTCCTTTTCAGAGCCCACTACTGAACATCACGGGGTACTCGATCATATGCCTCCTCCAGATCAACAAATACCATATGTAAATTCTTATGCACTCGTCTGTAATTTTCGCTCTGTTGCCGAAGTGCGAAAATGGCATCTGTTGTCACACGTCTAGGCATAAACCCTAATTTATTTTGAGTCACTTTAGTCTCATCTCTTATTCGTCTCACTATCTCTCTTTCCCAAAATTTCGTACTGTGTTGCATGAGCGTTATTCCTCGGTAATTGTTACAGTCCTGCACGTCACCTTTATTCTTAAAAATAGGCACTATTACACTATTGTACCATTCATCTGGCATCGCTTCCTCTAGTAACAGCTTATTAAAAAATAACGTCAGTCACATCCATCCATCTACTTTTAAAAACTTCCATACTTCAATAGGTATGCCATCTAGCCCAACGGCTTTTCCGTTTTTCATACCATTCACAGCTCTTTTTACTTCATCTTCAGTTATTTTTTGTACAACGCCTAAGTTTGATGATACGATCTCTAACTCTCCGGTCCTGTCATTTTCTTCATTCATCAGTCTTTCGAAATATTTCTTCCAGCGATCATCACTCATCAAAACTTTTCCTCCATAATTTTTAATACATTTGACGTGTGTAATATCTTTTGTATTTTTTTTCGAAATGTCTACGCTATTGACCCAGCAAGTTCTTAACAGCTTCACCGGACTACTAAGGCGAGCGCTTAAGGCACTCAGCCGATTTCATTATGGCAACCAGCTCAAGGGTGCACGGCACACCTCGGCTTGGCTGTTGCCTGTTGCATGCAAAATCGCGACCTATCTCAGCTAACCTAGCTAACTATTCATATGTGTATGAGTTGTTGAAACGTATATGTGTACCAAGCATACACGCCTCAACAACTCCTCCATATATTTATTATCGGAAAATTGAGAGTTTTTCAGTTCGATAAGGGAAAAAAGTAAACCCTTCCACTTTCATGTGTAAGCGTGTAGGCGTGCACGTGTGTGGGGGTGATCGTGTAGTGTTGTAGCAGTGATGTATATTTGTGTGTCACCGTATCGCGCAAGCAACGCACTCAAGGGCTCCCTACCGAGGGATCGAACCTAGGCTTGAGCCGCTGCCGTGGGAGGCCTAATCGGGTATCTTTTGTATTATTTCCTCTTGCTTTTGCTAAATGATACAAAACTTGTTGTGTTCGTGGTGTTCTCTAGAGATTTGTACAAATCATCTTGAACTTTAGCTCTGGCAATAGCAACTGCTCTTTTTGCATTCCTTTTACATTCTACATACATTATTCTTTTGTTTTCTTTAATCGTACTATATTGATCCTCAATACATTTCCATTCATTGAAAGCCGTTTTCTTTTCCTTCAAAGCCTTTTGTACTTCTTCGTTCCACCATCAATTATCCATATTTATCTTTCCTCTTCCATTCGTTTCACCAAACACATCCCTTGCTACGATCCTTATACATGTTGCCATTTTATTCCAACATTCATTAACAGTTTTCGCTTCCATATCAAGGAAGAAACAATATAACATTGTTTAATATATATATTTTGTAAATAATAAAATAAAATGATAAATAACGCAGTCACGGGTATCAGCTATATTAAAATATAGTGAAATTCCATTTACTACAAGAACATTGAATTAATAATATGAAGACGCAACTTCGAACTCGTCCATTTAATTTCAAACTAAGAGTAGAATATGATAATTATGTTGATTACTCAAAACTCATTCATGTGCAAAGATCATAGCCGCTATCTCTCGATGTAACTGTAGGGCAAACACTTCGACACGAGGCTTTACTTCCTTTCATGACAGCTACTTGAGATTTAGGTACTATTGATTGTTCGAGTTATAATGTATTGATAATTTTGAGAGGTTTATCGAATATAGTTGTTCTAACGTCTGCTTGCACGTTATGCAGCAAGACATATACAAGTAACTAATTACAGTCCTCGGTAATTTTTTGACCGCTCTGAATATAACCATAAATTCTGATTTGCGTATAAAATCTTTAAAGATTCAATACAAAACCATTTATCCTTTATTTTATTTTTTTCGAACCGACTACGCTGTTGGGCTTGTAAAGCCTTTACAGCTTCACCGCACTGCCCCATTTATGCTTTATTTGTCAGGGTGTTATAGATCTATACTAATATTGTAAAGCTGGAGGGTTTGTTTGGTTGAACGGGCTTATCTCAGGAACTACTGGTCCGTTTTGAAAAATTACTCCATGCCGCTCCGCTGTTATCCTCTTCTTTGTTATTTTTTATAGTTTGGCTCTCCTCACAAAAGACAGTTGTTAGAGATACACACAATCATTTGAATATTTTAGTGGGAATGTTAGTTCATATGATTTAATTTTGTTGTAGGTGGTAGAGCCACGCTGAAGCTATTACTGCAATTGTAATATCATTGTACTTCTGGCTTCAGTGTGAACAGGTCGGCTCGCCCGGGGTAGTACCACCCTCTCACAGAAATCCGACGTGAAGTAACAGCGCTTTCATTGTTGCGTTATACTCGGTCAGTGAGAACGCCGGAAAACCACCTCTCGTCACCTTCCCTATCTTCTCTTTCCTTCCACCCCCATCCCTCAACACAGGCTGACAACGCACTTGCGACTCCAGTGTTGTTGCAAATGTCTATGGCCTGTGGTGATCACTTAACTTCAAGTGACCCACCTGTTCGTTTGCCTCTTATGATATAAAATAAAAATCTTAATCTTGAAGTTGATGATTACTAAAAACCTTTAAAACCAAAGTTATAATTATCTCATAGTTACTTTAAACATATTCAATTTTTTTAGTGTAAATTATTTGATTTTGTTATAAAGTGTGTAGTACAAGAATCCGCAGGTATACGACATACAACTGGTCCATTAATTTAAACATAGGGGGAGACCATATTTTATTTATGTCATTCTCATTAGTTGTGGCTAATGAACAGTAAAAAGTGAAACAGCCTGAATAACCTTAGTACATTATTATTGTAAAAATGACTAGTAATTAAAAAACCATAAAGCAGATACATAAGAGTAGTGTAAATTGTATTAAGGATAATGTTAATTACCGTCAAACAAAATTATTAACACTATTTATGGGGAACAATTTATATTTCTGGTATAATTTTTTTTTTTTTTTCATTTTGAATGTTTCGACTTTTATACATCCACCCCATAAGCTTGCATAAATATGTGAAAACAACATTATGTGCCACAACACATACCTTTACGGCATTATAAGCCTTTAAAATATTAAAACTCATTCTATTTCCTGTGCGCACGTGTTTATTTGAACATATACATAGGTGTACGTTGTTGCAATTCGAGTTACAACCAACAAACACATAAAACATACATATTGAAGTTAGACTTGTGTGTAGAGCAGAGCGGTCGGCGCCGCCGCGGCGTGTTGTGGGGTTTAGTTGTCATGACAACGCCCGCACAAGCCACCCCCAACCACACCCCTTGTTTCAGCTGACCCTCCGACCTCTAGTGACGACTCGTAACACTGTCAGTGGCGTAGTGTTGCGCAACATACAACAGGAACGTTAACTGTTAAAGTTTTTATCGTCTTAAGTGAAGTTATCATCTATGTCACCTACCTTCAAAGTGGAATTAGCTATGTTGAAACGTTCGTCGCATATTAAAGATTTTTAAGACAAAATATCAAGGGGTAGTAATAGCATGCAATAATTAATTTTGCCGCAAATCATACCAATAACAGCTAAATAATGTTAATCTACTCGTAAAATTTACCGAGCTGTAACACAAATAAAATCGAAGTGCCTGTTGATGTTTGTTTCATTCTTCACAAATAAAACTGAAGTTTGTTTCTTGAGCTCATATGATTATTTGCCCGTTACCAAAATTATCATCGTCGTCATCAGCCTGTAAGATACCAACTCTAGGGCTATAAGTCTCTTCCCGAAGGAAGATTCGAGCGTAATCACCACGCCAGCCCACGATGTATTAGCGATTTTAATATTTTTGTCAGATTCTGCTTTCTTCACGATGTTTTCCATCACCATCATAATATACCAATTTTAATTGACTAATGTACGCGAAATTTATATATTTTATCGATTTATATTTTATCTTCTGGGAGTTCAAATTAGTTACATTAAAGAATAAAGAGGAATTGTAGAATTAGGTATAAACGATAGAATACATTAAAATACATATTTTCTGTTTGGTAGAACGCACATCACTTTAAAACTAGTGAACAAATTTGATTTAATTTCTCAGATTAATGTAGGACTTAGCCTGACAAAATATTTAGGCTACAAAACCTTACACAAATCGTTAACCAACAGCCGTTGTAATAACATTTAAAAAAGAAGTACGCCACTTTTTATTCAGACCTGGAAGATATACGTAGGTTTTGTGGACTAATAAAATATTTTCAAAGAGGACGTACTTACAGTTATCATCAATACATAGTATAAAACAAAGTCCCTCAAGTCTGTTTGTTCGCGATAAACTCAAAAACTACTGAACGGATTTTCATCCGTTTTTCACCAGTGGATAAAGTTATTCACGAAGAAGGTTTGCAAGTGGCGTACCTAGATATTATTTGTTACATAGTACCTACTGACAGTAGCTGATAAAAGATAAAACCTTTTTGTTGGGTGTTACTTATTATAGATCGTGACATAAAATAACAATATATACTATATACTAAATAAAAAAATTGTGCGTGTAACTGTCGCACGCGATTGAAGTAAAACATTTTAAATATTTTTGATTTTATCAATAAAAAGTTTATAAAAAAATCAATCAAAATTTTTAGAAAAAAATATTACTCAAAAATATTAAATTTATTATGTATATAAGGGCGTGCCACCGTGCTGCCATCTGTTTCCAATGTAAGTAAGTAACAAATTAAATCAATCCTTCATTGTAAGTGCCATCTATCAGCTAATTTGGAATTTAAATAATACAGCTAATATTACACAACTATTTGTTGTAAAATAAATAAAATATAGAAAAGTACGAACAGATTACTATGATAACTAACGGATTAAATTAATTATGATTTAAAAGAAGTTTTAGTTATGTTTAATTATTATCTAACCGAATGGTATAGAAACGTTACGTCATATTGCCGTAACGGACTTCCGTTGCATTGTCGTCCACTTACCTCCTAGTCAGGCTTAAAAAAGTTTTACTTCAATAAATACTAAAATTACTTTATTCGTGTCGAAGATTACTTAACTGAATAACTGACATTTACAAAATGATGTCGAATACCTTACTAATATTATAAATGTAACATTAGTAGTAAAGTATGAATTTATTTCTTTGATTATTTGTTACAATTTCAAACCTTAACCACTCGATCGGTCATCGTGAAATTTTACATACACGGTGTCAGGGCTACAAAAAAATAGGGTATTTAACTAAAAAAAAAGTATTGTTCCTGATATACGAGTTTTCATTACAAACATTGATTCTAATAGTTGTATTTAAATAAATTTATAACGATAATTTAAACACTGCTTTCGTTAAAACAAATATATGAAATCCTTAGTTTCAGTTGGTATACCCATCAGGACAGTAAAAGTTATCTCGCAAAAAAACTATACACTGTCGAATCACTCGGCCATCTTAAGAAGGGTCGTCCTTACCTTTCTCTGTTTTATAATATTGTAAACGATACCGACCTCTCAGTTACAATATCTGAATGTAAGTGCTTGGATTGTGAGATTTAATATACTGTAGCGATATTTGTTCCTACCACTCGCAAAATGATATTGCATACTAGCTTTACCCGCAGCTCCGGACGTATTTTTAAAAATGGTATTAAAAAAATATAAAATTGTGAGGCCATGTACAATTATAGAAATGCTTTTTAAAACAATTGTAAGTACGACACGCACGCCACTTAAAGTAACATGTAACGTATACATTAGATATGTAAATAGTAACAGTGTATTTATTAAATGAGGTTTATAATCAGCAACATATCTGGAACTTTAACCCACCATCTCAGTGCTTACTTGCACTGTGTTACGCACTAATGAAACAATAACTTAAAATATTATTATAAAGATTTACATTTAATATATGCAATAATAATTAAGATTTTGCGACTATACTAAACATAAAAAAAAATATTTATGTTCGACGAATTGAAATGATGTAACACATTATTTCTGATCTTATCTTGCATAAATCTGTTTCCTATTCATTACTCCAGGGTCCGTTTTTATTAGTGTATATTTATAGACTAGGTACCGATATTCCACTCCAACTGGAGTTACTGAGAGTTCATGAAATAAAAATTTCATCCGTTCAGATATATTGAAAGCTAATAAGCTTTAGTCTTAAAGGTTACATCATAACAGGCTACCTCTACCATATAAAATCTATAAATACTGTTAAACAATGTCGCTTTTCGTGTATGTCTGTGTGTTAGTCTATTTCGTCTAAATTATGCAATGGCTTTTGACACAATTTTCACTATTATTCAGTGTTTTTTTTTTCATAAATGTTTCATGTATAATACTTGTGAATTGAATGTATATAGTGATAACTCGATATATTCTAAAGAAGTCCTAAGAAGGTTTGTTACATTTTCACTTACTATCCTATTCTAAATCTCAAAAATGTCTACAAATAGTCCAGACTCTATATCTATTTGCTAACGATGCATAGTAACAATTTACATTTTAATTTTCATTGCTTTATTTCTAACCTTATTTTGTATACATTATTCCATACATGATTTTAACAGCCTGAATTTAAATACCACTGGTCTTTATCCGTGGCATATAATTTAATATCGAGTGTTCACAATTATACACATATATTTTCTTTTGTTCTAAAAGTTGCCATCCACTTGGTGTTAAGCGGGTACTGCATCTCCGCAAACAGAACTGAAGTTCTATGTGAGTTTAGTCACCGCTACTCATGAAAACTAAGTGTCTTGTGTCTCAGTGTAATTATGTTCTAAATCTCGAAACTGGATTTTAATACTATTTAAATACTTTGAACAGACATAGGATTTTCCATAGTTCAACTATTAAGGACTTAAATTCTTATGATATATGTAACTAGTTTTTTAAAAGGTAAGTAAGACATGTAACTTCACTCATGTTAAAAATATTTAAAAGGTAGTTGGAACGTAAGAGTAAAATAAAGGATGTCAAAATGTCTTTTTCATTTACATGTTGTGTAAAATTCAAGCAGTAGTGTGAGTAATGTATATTTTAATTAATTTAAATGCAAAGCATTTTATACAAAAAAATAAGTTTCTGTATTTCTATTCTATATAAACTTTAACTATGCCAAATTTCACTTTCATCCGTCCGCGCAATATAGTTAAAAAGGGGTACAAAGTTTTGGCTTCACGTATTTAATATATAAGATTCATTTAAGAACACATTGTATTTTACTAATATCATTAACGTTCTCAAATTAACTGTGTATTTTTTTTTGTTTTATATTAACAAATCTCTATCACAAATTTTATAATTGATATGATCATTGCCATGTCTCATACAGTAGTAGTAAGACCTATCAAAGACCGAGACCTTCCATCTGACTTCAGTAACTTAATTATCAGCTACAAACAATGCGTAATTTAGAAACAATTTGGGTTTTTGTATATGGTTTATAAGGAATTTATTTCTTCAATTTTCATGGCGATACAATAGGGGATTAACCAATATTTGGCCACAATGAAAAACTAGTGCATTCCGTAATTCCAATTAGATACCTGGTTTATAGACTATGGAAGTATAAAATGTTTCCTGTAATATACTAGACATAATAATTGAATTTTGCGGTGTCACATTAATTGATCATTAAAATTATTCACCAGTGTATAGAGTCGCTTTTCATTACTTCCCTATGTAAAGAAGTAACGCACATGTTTGAGATCAAAGGGATAATTATGAAACGGGTTGCTCGTTTTTATGGAAATTTGCGTATTCGTATTAAACGTGCATTTTATATGAATCTCGAGATTCTTTGCACTCATGTGTGATATTTCATATTTAATATGAATGTCTCTACGAAGTTTCAGTTATTACTCGTCACTTTTTGCACTCGATTATGTGTATGGGCGTTGTCTAGACTATTGTGATACGGTATAAGTTAGAATGTCAATTTACACAAATTGGAATACTATTTTTGTGGTGTTATTTTAATGTCCGGTTTCTGGGGTACTTTAACTGTAGTCATTAGTAGTAGTAGTAATTGTCAAATTGCGTTTCTGAACACACAATCATAAGATAAATTACAGTAAAATTCAACGGGTCATTTGGCAGTTTATCTTATGGATAACATTGTTGACTCAACAACTATTGGTAGGTAGTTTTACTGAGTAACTCAGAAACCGGGCATAAGTGAAGCTTTTTATGGGAGGTGATTCTTGTATGACGAAGATTGGTGGTGGTAAACACTGTGTAGGCTAGAGTGTTGAAGACACCGGTTTTCGTCCGATCACCGAAGTTAAGCCACGTCGGCCGAGGTCAATACTCGGATGGGTAAGCGTCTAGAAACACCACTAGACGTTCGCTGTTTGTTGTATTTTTTAAATTAAAATGATTTCTTGTAAAACAAATGTTTCACTTCTATCCTATGACATATCCTGTTTTTTTTATTGATTTTTGTCTAATCAATATAATTTGTAAATGGGGAAGTGAGTTTGTTACGTTTTCAACCCTTAACAACTCGACCGATCATCCTGAAATTTAACATACACGTAGTTAAGGGAACAAAAGAAAATGAGCCGTCACGGGACGCCTGGCAGAAGTGAAACATCGAAATTGTTCTGTATAAGTTATATGCATAAAGGAAGAGATTACGACAGGAATCAACTATGGAATAATGAAAAGATAAAGCATTACAAATTTGTTCTATAGAATTATAACTGTTTATTTATTTTATTTCATAAATATTCATTTTTATTAAATATAAAAGTTTAACTAGGCGCAGGCTTGATGTGTTTGGCGACGTTTATCAAAGGACGTTAGATCGTCGGTGCGTGCCGCGTAACACTAGTAGATCGAGTAGTCGATAAAACAGTTCGATTCTTATGTTTATACAGATAGGGTTGCGAGTGTTTTTGAATATTTCGTTAATAGTGCAAAGTTCGTGTTTTACGTCGCCACGCCAACAATCATGTTTACCCTCCGCCTATAGATGTCTCACATCAAAGAGGACATACAGTACAACAGAAAGACATGGGTATCTTTTATACAGAATAAAGATGCTATTCCAGAGGCATAAATATTTACGAAAAATGTTCATACTTATATTGGAATTGTATGGTTGGTTCTATGTAAAGTCGATGTGACAGAACTCCATCAAATATAACAATTTTGGCAAATAGTCAAATTTTTTTATAACCACAAAGAAGACAATTCAAAACACCTTTCCTCGGCGGAAAGTGAACCTCACTGTTTGTAATTGTGGTTAAGTTTTTATTTAGTAACCACGAAGCTAATCTTTAATATAAATAAATATCACAAATGTAAGTACAACCTACTTCTGGATAATGATAGGTTCAGGTGATTGTTTTTACAATATTTGCGAATCTGTGTACAAATATACTGTAATAGTATACTGAAAAAAAAAGTTTTTTTATCCTATGTCCCGACCTTATAATAAAACCTTGACAAATTATATACATAAGCCTTCCTCATGTATCATTTTATTTACTGTTGAAAACCGCATGAAAATCTGTTCAATAGTTTTTGAGTTTATCTCGAACAGACAGACAGACAGACAGACGGGGTAGAGGACTGTGTTTTAAATATTCTAATAAATATTGATATATACTTATTATTTCACTTTTTCTATACTGCCTTTATTTCAAAGATGTATACAGCTTTACTTTTTCGTGGAAAATAAACACTGCATAATAAAATGTTGTATTCGCCAACGATGATTTCAGTAGAAACCTCAATCCCTCAACCCTATATACATACTATATATAAATAATATACATTTTTTTTTTTTCGAAATGGAAACGCTGTTGACCTGGAATGGTCTTCACAGCTTCACCGATCTAGAATATACAATACTTATGTTAGATCTATACTAATATAATAAAGAGGTTAAGTTTGTGAGTTTGTGATGTTTTGACGTTGTAGGGGGTAATCTCTAGAACTACTGGTCCGATTTGAAAAATTCTTTCAATGTTATCCTCATTTATCGAGGATGGTTATAGGCTATATATCATTACCCTAAGACCAATACGAGCGGAACACCAATTAAGTATATTTAAAATTCGGGATATTTTTCTTCTTGTGAGCTTCCGCTGCGTGTTAGCGTTAGCCCAAAGTAACTAATCCACGCAAACGCAGTCGCGGGCAGAGTTAGTATTTTATAAAAATGTAATATATATTTGTACCTTAATCCCACAACCCTATTTAATAATATAAAATACTTATGTTAAATCTTATTATAATATACGGGGTATATAATAGATGAAAAAAATTAAGATGGATTGAGGTTTGTTATTTTTTAATGAAAATATTAATGAGAGAATTCTGATGAAACCTTATTAGATTACACGTCAGAATATCACAAAGGCTGATTTATAAAGTTTTTTTTATGACATGGGAGGCAAACGAACAGGCGGGTCACCTGACGTTAAGTGGTCACCGCCGTTCATAGACACTCGCAAGTGCGTTGCCAGCCTGTATTTGGAGGGGACGGGGAAGGGGAAGGGTTGAGGGGAAAAGGTGAGGAGAGGTGGGCAAAGAAACAGAAGATGATCACCACCGTCCATAGAAACCAGCAACACCAGAGGAGTCACAAATGCGTTGCCAGCCTATGTTGGTGGTTGGGGGGGGGGGGGAAATGAGGGAAGGAAGAGGGAGGGAGATGGGCCTCCACCGCTCTCACTGACCGAACGAAACGCAATAATGCAAGCTCTGATACTTCACGTCGGTTTACTGTGGGTCAGGTGGTACTACCCCGGGCGAGCCGACCCATTCATGCTGAAACCAGTAATAGCTTCAGCGTGGCTCTACCACCTATCTATCTCGTTAGGATTGGCCGAACTCCCTAACAGGGTGGCGTTTTAATGTTCCGGTCGCGTTTGGGGTGTGTTGTATCGGTACCGGAAGTAAATGATAAGTTCATTTAAATTATTTGAATATCATTTTTGTTAATAAAAATATTATAAAGGTCATATCAAATCATTAAAATTAATTACACAAAAAAAATTATTACAATATGTTATTTTTTAGTGATTTAGTATATCAAAAGGTGCTGTTTCTCTCAACAGTGTAGGTCGTATGTATACACGATGCAATCGCAACCAGCGCGTTATGCTTTGCAACAAAAACAAATATAAAAAATGAAAGGCTCCTTTTTCCAAAGGATTTTTCATGTACAAAAGGATAATTTCGCTCTAGCTTCCATTATGTACGAACGCTCATTGTTGTCCGCTGGTTTAAACATGCCAATACGCAAATAATGCTTTTTAATTCTATTATGAATTACACTTTGACCTTTACTACACAGATAGCATTGACATAATGGATTTGATACCAGTGGGGCCTACCCCTGTTAATTTTAGATAGTGTGTCATCGTATCAACTAATTAATTTGATTACTTTTTTAATTTTTTTTTCAACCTTTTTGTTTTCGCAGTTTATATTACCTTACCAGTTGGTACCCGCGAATTGGTCTCGTGAAAATGATTTTGTTGAATATCTTAGAAGCTGTCACAACTTTAAAAGGAAGTTAAAAAAGTGTGTCTTATTTTTTTTCAAGCGTGGCAAGTGAGATACAGCTCCTAATTTAGCCTAACAGTGTTTAACCCCAGCACTTTTCATACACACAAAAAGGGTGCGGATCAGAGTTTTAAAGCCTTCCATAAGAAGTTTTATTTCACAAAAATTGGAAACATTCTAACGTGAGCTAGCTTCTATGGGTTTGATGAACTTTGGTATTGAAAAAAAAGTCTCAAGAAATATAAATTGGTTAAACAATTGTAATGCCTCGTAGTACATTGCATTCAAAGGAAGCAGGGGCGAGTCGCAAGTCTATATTAATAATGAAATGAAAAACAAAATATTACTTTTTATCCTGAATTCTGCATTGCGCTTGTATTTTTAACATTTATCATGTAGTGTGCTGGTACCGGTTGGTCGGCTCGCAACCTTAATACGCTTTTTGGAACATTACCAGGTTACAAAATCATGACACGGGCCACGTTGTTGATGATAAAGAATCGTAAAATTATGCATATACTACGTACTAGTTTATAAGAAAGAATATCGTTATACATGTATAGTTTATTATTGAGTAAATCAATTATTGTTTTGATATCTAATTAAACACGTTTAGATACTGTATACAACTTTTAACACGTCAGTTTCAGTACTTTTTCATTTTCTGCTTTATATAATTGATATTGATTCATATACTATGCGAGTATTGTGTCTAAGAGGGTGCACCGAAATTCTGTTTGCTTTTAAATCATAGAAGGCAGACGAACAGATGGGTCACCTGATGTTAAGTGACAACAACCGTCCATGGACACTTGCAAAACCAGGGGAGTCGCAAGTGCGTTACCAGCCTGTGTTGGGGGAGGGGCGAGGGGGAGTCGAGGAAGGGAAGAAGAGAGTGGGAAGGTGAGGGGAGATGTGCATCCGGCGCTCTCAATGACCAACCAATGCAAGCACTGTTATTTCACGTCGGTGTTTCCGTGGGTCGACTTGACCCATTCATGCTGAAACTAGTTATGTACGAGTAAATGAGTTAAAGAAATGTAAGCTTAATTGTTGAAAGAAATGATTATTTGATGGTGAATAAGTGGACTCTATCTGTTGACTTAAGATTAACGCTTTGACAGCCACGTTGGTCATATATGTTCAATGACTTTTTCTCTTGTGACGTCATGGTGGTCATTAGTGGAGTCATTAGGAGTGCTAGAAATTTTTACAATTGTAAAAATTTATCCGTGGCTTACTAAAAGAAATACTGTGATTACGGAGTGGCATTCAAAGTGTTAAATCCTACAATAAACCTAGGTATTCACCAAAAAAAAGTGTTAAACATTTCTCAATAATAACCAAGGTTGAAAATCTGTCGCCAAGCATTATTAGATGTATTATATAATTATTTATAGCTTTTAGTGTTCGATTATAATCTCGACTAGACTTTGGTTATCAAATACAACTTTTTAGACACACAGATGCGTACCGATAGATCACCATGGTATGGATTCATCACATATTTTCCTATACTGAAAATTCAAGCTACATGTATCCTGGCAACTGCACAGCTTCTCTAAGTTTGACATGTTGTCATCTTCGGTAAAGTCGTAGGTAGGATTGTTATCAAATGCTAAACTATAAGTAATATAAAAATATATTAATTCTGAGAAATTTGATATATAAATATATATATCGTAAAATTTATAGAACTGTAGAAAATTTAATCTCAAGAAGAGCTAAAGCTTACACGCCAGGCGTTAATATAATGTTTTATAAGCAACAATGCAGAAAAAATTAATAAAATTCTTTAGTGAAGAAAAACACAAAACTGTGTGTTTTTTTTTACTTTTAGTTTGCTGTGGAGTAAAGAGCGGCATTTTTGTTAAGTTAATAAACGGAAGGAGAATTTAATAAAAGCGTCATATTTCGGATAACGCGTTTTCTTGGTTCGAGGCAAATTAAACACAATATTAAATTTTTTGCAGGTAACGTTAACATTTTAGTTGACTTAAAATATCTAATGCTCAAAAGATAAATTAAAATTATAATATATTTAATTTTTAGTAAATAAGTACATACAAAAACTATAACACTAGTTTTTGTCTATGGAATATTGATATCACTAAAATATGTGAGAACAGAGAGAAACTTGATAATTTCTTAACTTTAAAGCTTTCTTAGTCTATATAAATATTTCGCCTGCATTTCGAATCTAAAATGTGTAACGTGAATTAAATGAAAAAAATAAATAATGTTTGTCTTATTGTGATTGTCAAAACGTTTATATTACTTTCAATATAAGCGTGTAGGTGTATAACTGTCTTCTATCTATATCTATATATGTATATATATATATATATATATATATATACCTTTAAACGAGCAATTCTTGTATATTTATATATATTCAGGATCTCTGAAACGGCGTCATCTATTTCCGTGAAACTTAGTATGTAGATCGTTTCGGGGACGGTGAATCGATCAAGCTAGATTTCATTCATAGAAGATTTTTAACTGAGATTTCAGGCAAAGAAAAAATTAGGTAGAATATGAAGATAAATTTCGCCGGCGTTGTCAAAACAAAAATACCTCAAATGGAAATCGGCTGCTTCGAAAATCCGTGTAACCCCAGTTCGAATCCGAGTGGCAGCAAAAGGTTTTGTTTGTGAGACAACGATAATTTTGTGAGGCAAACCTAACAGTTTAATTTAGTAATGTTTTTATAAAACCGAGTTTCGTTGGGTTGCCCCGGTACTAATATTTAACCGAAAGTGATCGCCTTCAGTTTGGTATCAATTTCTCGATTCAAACTAGAATTGAAAATTTTTGGAAATTAATGACAAAAAATTCTTAACGTTGAAGGTATGTGGTTATATGTGCTGTAAATAGTCTTTAAAAATTATAGAAAAAATTTAAATTTACAAGGGCTTGGCTCGATGCTTACGGTACGCGCTCGTCAGTCTAACGAGGATCAATTCGGGTAAAGTTTTAAAAGCTGGTAAGCCCCGGGTCGCTACGAACGAAATCACGGCATACTAAAGTATATTTCACCCTTTTGACGACACATTATGTACATTTGCAGCGCGTAACGACACGGGCACGGCTCACAATTTCCATTAGGGCACTTCGTAATAAGAATAGCTCAACTTTTTAACACGCCATTCGAATTTGTACCTTAAACTGTTGTTGGTTATATTTAAATTTGGTGAATTGATGTTTGTACTATTATCCTAAATGTGAGCTCTTTAGCCGCACCCCGTGTCACACATATCGTATTAGCAAAGGACAGTATCTTGCTACAATTAGCTAAAGCTAATATTTTTAGGAGAGTCCAATGGAGTGTTATTTAAATATTTTCATGGTAATACTCTTTAATTACTCCCATAAAGATGATTATTTGTATTTTATATATAGAGTTCTAATATAAATAACCAGAAACAAAACATTTATATAAATTTTCCTCCTCTGTTTCTCAGGAGATTTTCTTTTTTAATAATAATTATTTAGTGCATTTGGAAAAAATATGAGAGTTTTACTATGCGCACGCATATCGACTCTTGAAACCGACATCATGAAGTTGATTGGTAATGGAATATCACATTTTCGTGAGAAGTGATAATTACATTAAAGGTAGTTTATTCAAATGTATATTTGTCTAGAACGTGTGTTTTATGTATTCTTTTTATTTATTTACATTGTAAAATATTATTATTACATTATTATTTGATAAATAGTTTATTTTACTTTTTTCTTACTTAATTATATATACAGATATGTAGAAAATTATTTATAACTTTTGTAAAGTCATTATATTTTTTTAATTAAAACGTTATCAATTGTATCTAATATCTTTTTAAGCTAAAGAAGTATAATTTCTTGTGTCTACATAAGTACACGCATACGTTTTTCTGTTTATTAGTAATTGACGAGCTCATGATTATGAGCTATATAATTAGTGTAATCAATAAAAAATTTAGAAAAGTTCTTTGTATATTCAAAACTAGAAGACTAATGAAATGGTCGAATTTTGAGCATTGGGTAATCACCAGTTACATTATATTATATACAGACAGAGTTGACATAGAATTCGATTTTGGAAGAACGGATTAACTGTTCCTTTCATATATTACATACGTCTAGGGACGAGGTTATTTAGTAATCACATAACACACAGAAATACAACTGTATACAAGTAGGCGATAAAGATATAAAACAAAAACTAAGAACAAGTAACACAACTGTTGTGAGAGAACAAACAGATGACAGATTTAGTATAGTAGGTAGCAATGCTGAATTATATTATTGCAGCGCTGATATTCTGAGTGAGTTCTTGATATACAAAATATATATAGTGAGATGAGATAAAAATATGAGAGAGAAAGAAGAAGAGATAACAGCAATTAAATAAAATGTTAGTTCTAAATGTGATGTGAAAAATGTGATCGCAAAAACATAAAGCATCTTTGTGAAGAGATGGCCGACTGTTTTCATATTTATGCATATTTACTCATGTAAATTATTTTTAAAACTAGCCTCTGCCCTACACTAACACGCAGCAGTTCTCAAAAGGAAAGAACATCCCGATTTTGAAACATTATTCATTTGTGTTTTGCTCCTATTGGTCGTAGCGTTATATAGCTTATAACCATTCTCGGTGAATGAGCTATATAACACTGAAAGAATTATTCAAATCGGACCAGTAGTTCCTGAGATTACCCCCTACAACGTCACAACATCACAACGTCACAAATTCACAAACTTTACCTCTTTATAATATTAGTATAGATTATTTAGACTAGTACACACTTCAATTGTAAAGTCTTATTGTGTAAATATATCATTCGTCATTAGCCTTATAATAAATAATTTTAAAATGAATATGGATACGGATTAATTAAATATGTAATGTCCCTCAGTCCTTAGTGGGCGCGAATTACGCTCGCATCTGTTTATCCGGCTGGGGTTCCGAGACGGATAATTATTTATTAAAATTGTTACCATGCTCGCGCCGAACGAGGTGCCACGGTTTCGTAACATATTAGCTGCTGTGAAATTCTCCGTACCAAGTGTAGGCTAACCCTGTGTAATCAAAAAGAAATTGGGATATCATACATTTTTTCTTATTCCTTTTTATACACAAGTTATATGAGCAGGAAATGTAACAAAATAGTAATAGAATTGGTCAGAACTTGTCTGGTATAACGTATAATTGAATGATAGAGTATGTCTTAAAAATGTCTGACAACGGGTAATGAATACTGAAAAAAGGAATCAACTTGCCTATATTTTAAAGAGAGTAATATTTCACAAGTCGAACAGGAATGGAGAAATTTTAAAGGAACTTTTATATTAGCGGGGAGGAAAGATGTTAAATGAAAAATACTTATATTGTAGTAGCCATACCATCTTGTGCCTGATTAAATTGTATGTATTTGACATCTTTGGAATATATTCTCCTTGTACAGCTAAAAAATATACATACATTGTTTTTACGCTGCTGACCTAATCACTCAAGTTTTTTTTACATCTATTTCGGATATTGAAATTTCACAATACTGAAGATTGAACATTCAGATTCTTTTAAACTGAAGAAAAAAATACCCTATAACTTATCTCCAGTTTTAGAATTCACGCGTCATTTATATACCACGCTACGTAATTATATGATGAAATATGAAAACAATAAAGAGCATACGTATTTACTAGAGTTACCCTTCGTCGCGAGTATCAAAGCCTATTTTCAGCTTATTCACAGCGTTACGAAGTGTAGTCAAGTCATTAGAATCCGATTTTAACAAGTTAAATTCATTTATTGTGATGAGAAAGTCAGACCGAAACTTATTCTGACTTTCTTCAAATGTCTGTCTTATTAGGAGTTTTATTTTGGTATATACAGCGCGACTGGTTAGTCGCCAGCAATATTTTTACAGGATAATCATTAGTCGATTCTAGTTCTAAATCAATTAAAAAATAGGTACTTAATATTTGACCTAATTATCTAGAGAAAAACAAAACTGATATACACTCAACGAACTGGTGTAATAATAAAGAAAGAAATGAATTACACCGTGCCGTGTCGAGGTGCGACCCAACCCCCCGCTTCCCATTGTTCAACCGTGAGGCGTTCTGACGATAAGCAGTTACATAATGATTAACCTTGAGAAGCTCTCCTATAATGTGTTTGTGTTATAATGTGTTGTGTGTTTATTGAATCTAGATGTGATTTTTTTAAAGTTTAAAAGTTTCGTTCCCATACTTTTCAAAGTTTTAGAACAAACTTTAAGTAGGGTTATCTTTATTGTTTATTAGTATTTGTTTTGATATTATTATTTTATATGTTAAATGAGACTATGAATAACCAAAGGATTGAAGGGTGTTAAACTTTAAACAGTCACCTGGTAGTATCCAGCTTGGTATCTGAAATATTATACGAGTACTTATTTATGCCTGATTGATCTCTTTTATTCAGTTCATTGGTTTTATAGGAATATTTGTATTTTTTGGTGCAGATAACTTTGCAGTCAGGGCATAACCAGTTTGATGGTAATGGGTGCAGGTGTTTAACAGGTAAAATCATGCATGCTCGATGATAAACTCGACACACCTAGCGCTCTCCGACGACAAACTGAGGAACCTCTGACAAGCTTCACGTCTATTTGTTATTCTTAATTATACGCTAAAAGCATTTTTTTTTGCAAGTCATCATAGGATGACAATACTAGAAACAAAATTAAAAGATGATCTCAATAACATTAACATTATTGAATAGTATTAGTACTACATCAATCGTTAATATTTTTATTCTATTACAGATTGCACAACACTGAAAACAGTGTTTTTTTTATTGTAGTGTATTGTAGTGTTGTTCTTGTTTAGGTGGTAGAGTCACGCTGAAGCTATTATTAGTTTTAGCATGAATGGGTCGGCTCGACCGGGGTAGTACCACTCTCTCACAGAAAACCAACGAGAAGTAACAGTGCTTGCATTGTTGCGTTTCGTTCGGTCAGTGAGAGCGCCGGAGCAACGCACTTGCGACTCCCCCGGTATTGCTAGTGTCTATGGACGGCGGTGATCGCTTAACATCACGTGACCCGCCTGTTCGTTTGCCTTCCATAAAAAAAAAAACACTTTTAACGTCAAAATGAAAATCATCTGTTTAATAACGACTAGTAATCACTTTATTGAAACTAATTTTAACTATAGAAAGTTAGCAGTACGAGCTAACGGCAATCGTAGTTGACATAACTTGGTTCATAGATGTGTTATATTATGTTTACATTCGAGATATTTAATTGCAATGGTTAGTAAATATTCAGTAATAAACTTATCAAATTACTGGTCACCACAGTAATGCCAGCGTGGTACTATTACCAGCGACACAGGGTTTTCGTTGACGAGATATTTTAACAAGTTTATTAACACCGCTGTGGCGAGGTGTTCCGAATGTTTCAGATGAGTGGCATAGGGGATGTTCATACGACACGGTTAGCAAGGCTCGTGGTTTAAACGCTATGAAGTACTTAGTTGTACAGTTTATCATACTTGTTCAAGTTATACGATACAATCTTTAACCTTTTGAAATCAATATCGATGAAAACAAACGTAATAAATCTGAATTTTTTTGTGTTAATAAACATTTCTAATGTAAATATTAAAAGTAACGTAAGGAATTGATCACTACACAGTTCTATCTATGTATAAGTGAGGTTTCTAAGAATTTTACTCCTAATACAATTTTATTTTTATCATAGGAGACAAACGAACTAGCGAGTCACCTGATGTTCAGTGATCACCGCCGTCCATAGACAAAAGCAACACCAGGGGAGTCGCAAATGTGTTGCCAGCCTGTGTTTGGGGCAATGGGGAGAGGGGGAGGGGAGATTTCCGCCGGCGCTCTCACTGACCGAACGAAATGCAACAATGCAAGCACTGTTACTTCACGTTGGTTTTCTGTGAGAGGTTGGTACTACCCCGGGCGAGCCGACTCATTCATGCTGAAACCAGTAATAGCTTCATCGTGGCTCTACCCCCTACGAGCAATACTTAATACAACAATAATTTTTCTAATCAGAATGTATGTTATTTATGGAAGTTAGCAAATTTTAAATGACATTACTAAATAAATAACCATTTAACGTAAACAATTAGGTCCAGTTTTATTGTAATACCTGTTATTTTAATGAACTGTGTCATATATAAATTGTTAACCAAAGTCATCTATAACCTATTTTAAATAGACCGGTATTACTGTTTGAACCACGGTACAGATAAATCGCTAACTAGCTACGAGGAATAAGTTGAAATACCGCGTACACTAGAACGCTGTTATCTAGCCTTGCCTAGCTATACGCTTCAGATTACGATATAGACTGAAAAATGCTAAATTGTAGCAGAAAAAAGCCAATCACTGGTATCAATAGTATAAAAATATCATCTATTCAATTATTAATAAGTCTAAAAACAGTATACACATTATGAACTTCTATATAAACAGTTTAATAAACACAGCTTTCAAAATTATTAAGTTATATGTCTAGATAAGTGGGGCAGCCTTTTTAATCTCTTAGCGGAGCGCATCACATAAAAGGAGAGAAAAGTAAAAGCCTTTAAATAAGAGAATGAAAAACGAGCAAGGTGCTCACACGATAAGCATTTTAATCTCTTTAAGTGTTACTAGAGTTTCGGATGTATAGTTACAAGTTATATACGTGTACGCCTTCCAAGGAGCTGTTAACCCTTGTTGAACATTAACAACGACTAATCCAACTTATTTAAGTTTTAGAATGGAGTTACGCGATTATTGGATGAACATGTTAATTTGTTTTAAGAAAAATAAATATGCTTACGTAATTAGTGGATTTGAAAAAGAACGTTGTATTAAAACAGTAATATACTGTGAATTGAAATGAAACTTTCTATAGATTAAAGCATGTATATTGCTTTTATGAATATTTAAATTAACAAATGAATATAAGTTAGACGTTAATTAAATAAATAGTTATATTATTATAGTATTCATAATCATATGCCTATATATCTTCACAAACTAGTAGAGATTTTTTTTAACTAATATTATTTGCCTTTTTTAGGCCTTACAACTTCACCAAGATAATTAATGGTAATGTTTATTTAATACTAACTGCCCGACTCGGCTTCGCCCGAGCGTTGTAGCAGATAAAATGTAATCAAATCTTCCCTTTACATTACGACTATATAATTAAATAAAATTGCAACAGAACAACTGAAGATAAGTAACAATAATCTGTCAATGTTTTTGGAAGATCTCACAATTGTCGTCTTCTGTTTAACTCACTTTTTATGTCGAGATATTTTAACCCAAATTTTCCAGATTTCTTTAAGATTTTTCAACTGTTTTCTGTTATACATTGTCTTGGCAAAACAAAGTTTTGATTTGATGCAACTGTATCATAATTTACGTTTAGCAAAAATTAGTTATTATTTAGACTTTTAAATTTTTAAATTTCTTTACAACTTCATATTAATATAATATATACATAAACAGTATAACTTATTAATCTACCAATTGAAATTGCGAATTAAGAACCAATCCATGAAGGTTAGTTTGAACTGTATTTAAAATTCAATTATAAAATTTGCAATATATTCTGCAACGTTGTGAAAATTTACTCAATGCCAACAATTTGGCTACGTAACCTAGGTGCATTACATTAATTTCTAGCTGAAAGCTGGGGCATTAATTTGCGTCTGCCTCCACAGGGAAACCGCAAAATACTAGTTCCGTTGCTATTCATAATAAAACCGGTGCAAGCCGCTAAGTGCTTCAACATCTGGGCACAACGAAATACTATTACGATGACAAAAGCCCGTGAAACACTATTTCTGTTAATTCTGCTTCATTTTATAGTTCTAATTAGTGTACATGAGATAAGTTTATGGTAGTGGTTGTTCTAATGATGACTGCAATTTTAATAATTTTATGAAGGTGTGCTGTTAAGGGAACTTAGTCAAGAACGAAGTTCTTTACGCTCTTTTTTCAATTTCAAATATGATTCGATATGGAGATTAGAATAATTACTAAATTCGTACGACTTATTGCTCTATGTGCTTGCAAGTGTTAAAAAATATTTGAAAAATGTATTCACTTATCCATATATTTTTCTTTTGACAAAAAAGGAAAAAGTCTATATATTTTTCCATAACTAGCTTTTATGTATTGTTTTATATATGAGTACTTAATTAGATTGGTTGATTAGATACAAAAAGCAAATAGTTTATAATCATATAAATTAGCAATCACAAAGTTTAAATGTATCTAAGTATTTATATATTAAGGACTAGCAACCCACCCGGATTTGCAAGGATGCAATGTACTAATGCGAAAGAGTCCCTAAAGAATATGCCCAAACCAACCAAATTGAAGTAATTACAACGTTAGAAGGAGATTTTAGTTGTAGTAAAAGAGTGAGTTAGAGCTATGATGGCTAAGTTGGGCTTGAAACCCAGTCATCTTTAGATTTTAGCGAACTTACCATCTTCGGCAATTTAACACTAAATGAAATTGTGGTCAGAAGCTAAAACCAAAAACGCTATAAAGTAAAAAAAAAACGAAGCAAGTTATAGGGAGTTTAGTTCTAACTTTACGTTGGCTTGACTTAAAGTTCAACTTGTATTTATGCAATTTTATTTTGTATTTGTTATTTATATGTAGAAGCAGGGATGTCGGTTCTTCGCAAAATAACCGATTTTGAAATCGATCCGAATCGTGGTCTGTAGAATCGTTACATGAAAAAATCGAGATCTAAGGGATCGATTATTAAAAAATTTGATTAAAATGTTTTTTTTTAGTTTGACGAGCTTTTTTTCTAAATCATAAATTATTGTATTGTTTTATTCATATCTCGACAAAAAAAATTAACCACGATTTTATAACAAACGTTGATCGACTCGATGATTAATATCGATTAAAATGGTATATTTTTCTGTGTCTAAAAACATTATTTGATGTAGTCAGATCGCCATCTCTAATAGGGGAAGTCATACGGTTTTTATTTGGCTTATGTGAAAAACAGCTCTCCACGAAACGGGGTGCGTTATTCTGAAACAGTATAATTTATTGCGTTTAATGCTTATATACCTATAAATGTCATGCAAAAAGTTCTTAGAGTGCTATAAGTCAAGTCATTAGTAAGAGATTATTTTATGAAAAATGTATTTTTTTCGTAAAGAAGAAAGTAATCTATCAAATCATCTGGAAAATTAGGTTTATAAGTGGCTAATCGTTTATCTATATGTTACAAAATGTATAATAAATAAGATATATGTAGGTATATAAGTGTCTAAACGATTTAGATATTATATTTTTTAGTACAATGATATTTCCAATTTATTAAAATCAAAGAAATTTCGCATCTTGATGTAAACAACAGTTTTTATTTGTTTTTAATTGTATTTAATTGTAAGTCTGTGATATGTTCTAAAATAATCATTAAAATTATTCAGTAAAGAGTGTTTTCAATTACATTTATAGCCCACATTATAACTAATATGTGTAATTAGATAAGAACGAATATTATAGGTTGGAAAAATTGCGTCGCAATTTAACTATTACTTTTTACTACTTGAGATAGATAAAAATGGCTACTGTGAGTTATCCTTGGGAAATAAATATATATCATCTAGGATATTTTTTTAGACATCATTAAGATAAATTATGTAGTACATTATTTTTATGTAATTGAAAAGGTTTAATTAGTTTTATGAGTGTAAGTGTCCAAAAATATTGTTTACGCTTCGATTACAAGACATCAACTACTTTCTACAAAAAGTAATATCCATACATATATTCTTTAAATGACAGTGAAAATCGAACTAAAATCTGTTGCGTAGTTTAGGAAAATTAAGGGAGCAACGCATACATGAAAAACAACTTTATTCTGTACTACTTGTTGATATTTATTTTAATACCTTTAAACGAGCAATTTTTGTGTATTTTTATGTTGTTATATATTCAGGATCTCGGAAACGGCAACTACGATTTCCGTGAAACTTAATATGCCGGTGGTTTCTGGGACGATAAATCGATCTGACTAGATTTCATTCATAGAAAACTTGTGTTGCCGCCGCTGTCAAAACAGAAATAGCTCAGATGGAAATCGGCTGCTTCAAAAATCAGTCTAACCCCAGTTCGAATTCGAGTGACACCAAAAGAGAAATTATTTTATATTTTTGGTATAAAAATGCTAATTATGTGAGACAAACCTAATAGTTTACTTTCATTTAAAAATGTTTTTTAAAGAACCGATCTAGGCTCGGTTGTCCAGGAACTTTTTTATAATGTGTACTAATTGTATGTTATCTTTTATTAAATATTTAACGAATTGATTGTGAATTTGATTTATTAATTCTAATAAAGGTTTTTGTTGATACGTTACTTTCTTGCAATTTCCAAAACTAATTTTATGAATAAATACGCGTTTCAATGTAGGGAATAATATTTCCAACATTAGGTATAAAATGAAACTGAAAGTTGTTCACAATACGAAAAATATTTGAACATCAATATTTGCTTTTATAAAATTCTATACGCTCGCTTTATTCATTTCATAGAAACAAATCTCTCCAAGAATCTGTAGACAATCCCTTGCTTCCCTATAGTTAAAATGAATGAAATAAGATCTTGATAAGTGTAACGATTGCAGTGAGCAATTCAGTGTTAATAATCTAAAATTCATTTATATCCTTTCTTTATATATTGACTCTATCGATGTCATTTCGTATTTACTGAGGTAATGACAAAGACGACGATAAAGTTCACAATAGATTCAGTATTTCAATTTTTAATCGTTTTTCATCCACAAATAAATCCTTCGATAACTATTCGATATTTTTTCTAAAATATATTTTTTTAGACACTGTGTTGGAGAATATTTTATTTTATCTAAGACAGGTAATAATCTTTTATCTTTTGAGTTACATGGCTGGCATTTACTCTACCTTGACTGAATGTTTAGCTTTTATGTTCTTTGAGGTTGTTGAAAATTTTATGAAAGCGGTGTCGTTCAGTTAAGTGTCCTTGATAGCGTCGCTCGTTTGTAAGTGTAGCTCAACTATAGCGCGCGCCATAAACTAGGGTCGAAAGTTGGCAGTCCGATCGATAGCAGGGCTTACTCATCCGCGGACGCATTCGCCGGACACGTCGCGTGCCACCTTTAATACAAAAATATCGATTTTTCCACAAAGCCACGTCACCGCAATCAATATACCTTTCCGCCCCGTGCCTAATTACGCCCGCCCACATCACTCAACATCCGTAAAAAGCACCGTAATTGCTCGAGCCGTGGTATCGCCTCGAATCCTATCTCAAAATATACTACAAACGGAATCATTGAAAGCGCACAGGAAAATGTTTCATTGTAAACGTTTTATTTAATTTTCCCTCCATTTACTTTTTATAATTTCTGCCGGGCATAAAAAACGATCCGCCGGCGTCGCAGGAAGCCTGCATACACGGAAAGCTTGGCATATCGGGACACACACAGGAATAAGAACACCTGTCTCGGGAAAGAAAGGTGTGCTCAGGCTTGCGAGGGAGAGATAGCTATATATAACAATAACATGTTGGATAGAGAGATAGAATGCGCGCGCAATGTGTTGGCACGCCCGCCGCGCGTCCCGCTAGCTCGGCAGCCCGCCCGAAAGCCGTCAGTCTATCGCGCGCAGAGGCAGCGTTTGTATGTGCCGCCTTTTGCTCTAACGCGACCGACGCATTGGCCGTAACTGGTGTTCGGAAAATTGTGCATGTGCGTTTTCCGACGAGAGCAGTGTTTGTGCTTGTGACATGTGCAATTGTTTTCTAGGTAATAATACTCATCATTAAAAGGCAGCTAGTATATTTGTTTTTACAACTTTTTCCGGAAAATACTCTTACGATACGGTCCCGGCTACTATATAAGAGAATAGCGAAAGTCAATGTGTATTAAATTTTATAAAAAAGTGTTGAACTCGCACTAATAGCGCGATACATTTTTTTTAAATTTACACCGCTTTAGATAAGCCTAACGATGTGGAATAGTTAAATGATACGGCACTCTTGGCGGTTGAATGAGAAATTTATAAATAATATTAAAACTAAATTTATTAGTTCGGATTAAGAATTTTCTTAACGCTTTACGTGATTTACGCTTTTGCTTTAGCGGTAATATTTTACAGTAATTTAATATTTATATTAATGTACTATTTGTGAAAGCAATAAAAATGAATAAATTATACCAAGAGTACATGAAATAATACAAACGAAACGAGAAATATACAATCGTGCTATTCATACGATACGAATGTTATAAAAGCGAAGCACATAACAATAGCATTGTAGGAATTATTACTAAACGTGGACAAAATTCTAACTTTTCAAAACCACCACTCATTGTACCGCACTCCACAATGTGGAAAGTATATGTAACATAATTCACATATACTAGAGTATAACATTGAACTAAACTAGATTATAATAATAATTACAATTATGTACCATTCAAATTGAAATTAGAAAACGTATCAGAAAAGAAAGTTTTGCCGTTAGACACACAAAAAGTGCAACTCGACAAGCTTGAAACATAATAAAAACTGTATCAAATGGTCATTGATACCAGTTTCACAAGAGAGAGCGGATAAATTGTGCAATGATTTATTGGATAACCAACATTTCATCTTTAACTAACGGTTCGCGTGACTAACTGAAAAACTGAATTTAAAAAAGCATGGAAAGTGACTGCGAATGAACAATGAGTTTTATTTGAAACGATAATAGAAAAATGAAGTAGCAGGATGTTGAAAAAACGGAGCGCAAACTTAGAAAGCGAACGGTTTTGTTACGTTACTTTGGAGTAGAACAAATACACTTGGTAATCAGAAGAATAGTAACTGTCGATATAAATTAATAATTTCACTTCCGTAGTTATTTCAGCAACTCAATAGTAATATAACCGAAACTATTAATCAAATACAAGACACAAATATTAGATAAAAAAAGCTAAAAAAGTTGATATATACGTACTTTTCACGGTAGTTGGTTCGTAAAAGCAGATGGCTGGACTAACTTGCTCATTACGGTCATAATTAAAAGTAATTGTTGATGGTAATTAATGAAATGCTGTTTCATTGGTATAAATTAAATATAATATTTTTAGAAATTCACTTTGCTTATTTTGTGTATAATTTTTATCAATCAGAAATATAGTGACAGGATATACAATATCTAATAGTTATATACCGTTCTATGAGTTTGAAGTAGATTGCCCTCTCTAATTGATCTCAATAAATGAGAATGACCTCTTAGAACGACGGTATGGTCATTAGACTCCCTACCAAAAGATACGAGAGGTTAATTGAATTAATAAAAGTCTTCTTAGTGTGAGGCAGACTATATTCTAACAAGAAACTTGAGAATCTGTAACGTTTGAATTATAGAGCTGTTTTTCATTTTATACTTTATAAAGAATTTTATGGAAAATAATCCTCTAATTTGTGAAATGTCATTCGTTTTAAACTTTGTAAAAATGTCATATATAATTATTCTAAAGAAATTTATAATATATGTGAAATTTCATGTAAATTATGCATTAAATACGTAACTATAAAAGTATAGAGAGTTCTAGAAAATAATTACTCGGTTAATTTATAAAGATGGCGATATTCCTTTGATGATTAATAGACAATGATAATAACAATCGCGTTGATTACGAAACCCATGAACAAGTGTAAGGAATTTCGTACTCACAATTAATAGTTTCTGTTAAATAAATATGATATACCTTTGTAGACGATATTAAAATCCATTCACGTTATACCTGTATATAATATGTATTTTTCATATAGCGAAATATATGCAAATAGAAAAGATACATCATTAATAAAAACTTTATGAAACAGTACATAATTTGGTTGTTTGAGATCAAGATATAATTTTATCTATTTAAATTCTTACTAATATATTGTGTAACGGTTTTGGTACAAAAATATGTCTAATTTCGAACGGTTTTAGAATATACTTTCAGATTAGTGGTTTCCATACACATTGACTAGTATAGCATAACTTTTCAAAGTAGGTTTTTGATACGTTCTGATATGTTTAAAGAGAGTATTTATTCATTTGCTTTTGGAAAATATCAAGAAAAGTCACCTTTAAATTAACTTAGTCTAAATATTTGTTTGGAGAAAGAAGTAGCTTAGCGAGAACATTCATCAACTGGTATTATTAGACATAATTGCTTATAACTAATAAAAAACTTTCAAATTCGGGATTTTCCACGTAGTAAATGAATTCTTTAGCGAACGATCTTTGGATCTAATTTAATCAACAAATTGATGAACTGTTTTGTTTGTTCTTAATAATATCAGGTAAATATATACGTTTCGAGTGAAGTTTATGAAATTTGTCGTTCTGATGTGGTAACTAGTGCTGAATCGGATTCCCGCAATAATTACCGATATATAAAAAATTATCTTCTGCTGTTTTCTACTAAAATCAGTATTCCACTTTAAAAAAGGGTTTATTCAATTACTCTTTATAGCTAAATATATAAATAATGTCCCTTTTTGGGCGTAAGTTTAATTTATAAGAAAATAAATCCTCTTTGCCCAAACCATGAAAAAATACTAGTTTTACTTCAATACTATATTCTCCTACTGATCTTAACAAATAGTAGATAATGTAGTCCTGTGAAGCTGTTAAGACCTGGCTAGGTCAATAGCGTAGTCGTCAGTTCGAGAAAAAACATAGTAGGTAATAGTTATGGATACAATCTCAGTTTTGTTTATGATATATTAATTTCACTCATTTTATGTGTCCATATTTTTTATCTAAAATCTTATCTATCATTAAATAGTAGATGATACATATAAATGGTAACTAAGAAAAAAACATCAAAACAGCCCAATAATTTTGTATATGTAATAAGGTGTGGTGTGGTGATGCTTTGGCAGTTCACATTGCACGGGTTTTATGATATTCCTTACACTAATTTTAGTAATGTAATTAAACATCTTAACAATCGCGGTTCATTTGTTGTTATTTATAAATAACAAATATATATAATATAAATAACAATCTTCTATAGAAGAGCTTCATTATCTATGT
This sequence comes from Antheraea mylitta, assembly GCA_014332785.1. Lineage (NCBI taxonomy): Eukaryota > Metazoa > Arthropoda > Insecta > Lepidoptera > Saturniidae > Antheraea > Antheraea mylitta. Next base: position 1,491,821 of record JACEII010000011.1, read on the forward strand.
CTGAAGATCTTCATCAGATAATGGGATCTATTATATGCTAAAAGCTTATCCGAAAAAATAAGAATTTGATAACGAAAAATGATCAGTAGTTTTTGATAAAACCGCAGACGTATAAACAAACAAATAAAGTCGATTAAAACAAATGAAATATTCAAATATCTTTTATAAAATACTAGCTGGTTCGTTAGTCAATTTACACATTGGATTTTAGATAATGTTATTGAAATATACCACAAAATAATATAATTTATATTGTACAATAATATTTTTTAATATTCATTGATCATTATCGAAAGCATTAACAATCATATTTATAATTTATGCCGTATAGTTTTTAGTTATGACTCTTACACCTGTATTTTTTAAAATATCATTAGGTTATTGAAAGTAGAAATGTGCCACCTGCAATACAAACTTTCAAATGTATAATGAATACATAGTAAGCACCAGTGACACATAGAACGTGGCACAAAGCTACGATAGAATTTTCACCGACTAGCAATTTGTTTTGTGTGTTTTCGGAAAGCGATCGGATAGCATTGATTTGTAATAAAAGATATTGCTTTGTCACGATTTTCGTGGCTTTTTTACAACAGCTGGTAATGCAAAACTAAGCAAAGGTCTATGTAACGGATTTACATACATATAATAAACCAATAAACAATATTAAATAAGCCTTCATGTGATATATGGTAAATTTGAAATCTAGTAATTGATCTCTATCGAAGGGTACATTTTTAAAGTAATAAAACTGTAACGAAGCATACTGAATGCTAGCATTCTTTCGTACCTACAAAACGAGTACACTAATTGGTTTGATAACCAGTCGAACCACAAGTCATAGATGAGTTAAATAAAAATTTGCAAAAATGACCGGATAGGTGCCGTTTAAAACAAACATAACCGTGACTTTACTAATGGTCTGCAATGGATTTTATCCCCAACCGCAACCCAAATGTTTTATATTATTTATTTTGCAACAAAATAAATTAACTATAGAAATATTAAATGTAGTTACTATTACGTATAATTTCCTAAAATTCTTCTAAATTTCGATATAAAATAAACATGAAAATATAACGTTGCTAAAATAAAACTAGATACGAAATCGCGTGTTATACAAAATTCACTTGACGGGAAACATAAATATTTCCCGCAATAAAATCTATTTGGGTGATTAATTAAATGTAACATGACGTGTGTTCTGCGGCGCCCTGCTACTCGCGCTGCACGACTACTATTCGTTTGTTAAAAAAAAAAAACATACGAACCTTTTAAATTGCGGGTTTGGCGGCTTAACTTGTTTGGTTAGGGTGACTATTTAATTAGTCTACCTAATTTGAAATGTATATTTCAGTTTATTATAGGGGTTACGGCTGTATGAACTAATAGGTATATGTAACTAGCTATATTCATAATTATATATATTGTATAGATAATGTCGCCCGGTGCCTATACCACCTCTGTTAGGAGATTATATTCAGGACTAGCTGTGCGCGCAACTCCGTCCGCGTGGAACCTAATATAAAAAACAGGGATTAATAAAATCATCTGAATGTATTAAGTCCTTTTGGTTATGTACTTCCTCTCGTACTTAAGTCGCGTCGTCATTAAAATTACAATAACTTTTGATAGAGTAGACCGATTCTAATGAAAGGAAAAAATAGTTAGTCCTGAGGATATGGTTTATGATTCTCTTGCTAAGGATTTATTATAAACTCAGTACTTTAGCAGTGATGCGTGGTCATACAAACAGTCACACAGACATTTCTAAAAAATATTGAAATCTATTCTATTACTTATACCTAGACCTGCAACAATTTTCTTTTCACGAAAATCAAAAAAGTACAGACATTCCCATTCTTGTTATAGGTGTAAATTAGGTATACTGTTTTGTAATAGAAATATCATAAACCAGGGATCAAATAACTATGGGTGGGATTTTATTCTTTGGTATTTAAACGATAAATACTCGTATAGTGTTGCAACAATTCATACTCACGTTATTCCACTATAGCGAAAAATAAACTCATTCGTGAACCAGGTGGTATGTGGGTGTTTCGATTATTGTCCTAAGTGGGTAAATAGGTACAATTTAGGCCATCCCTCCCTCCCCGCCTTCTCCATACTGTCGGACTGATTCAACACTTCGTTGCGGCAATTAGATTCAATTTGCGGGACGCTTCACTCACTATGAATACGGGTCTGCGTATAACAAAGGTTCGTTTCTCTTGAAATTAGCCCGAATTTCGTACACATTGATATAAATTTTAACGCTAATCTCTCTAATTGTGTAAGTATACGTCGTTTTAGAGAAAAAGTCATGTTGCTTTGCAAGAAAATACGTGTTCTAGATTTTTGGAATTATTGCACGGTTTCTAACAATAAAACTATAGAATCATTACTTGTTTCATAGTCATGGAGAAAAACTTGAAATCGGTTTATACATCTCCATCAAATTTCATTACTCTAGTGCTTTAGTTCGTTGTCGAACTAACCCGATGTAGTTAATTGAATGGGATCGTTTTGTTAGTTAGCTACATCGTTGAAATAGGTGTTTTGTGCCTGTATATAATCTGACTATTTTTCGATTTGTATTATTCGATTTCTATTAATTAATAGTTTATTTCGTGTTAATGTCAGTACAGCAAATATGTTCATTAATTGCTCTTCACATTTAATAATTGACTTTGAAATCAGTAACATTTACAACTCGATTAAGTAACTCTTCTCTTTTATAAATACAATCTTTTGTGACGTGTATTACCTATATCGAACTTAGCTTTGAACCAGTAAAATAATACTTAGAATCAGAATAGTAATCTCAAAATTACCTCAATCACAATTACAAGTTACAACTCGATCAAGTATTTTTTTATTCTCGTATAAATACAGTCGTTTGTGATGCGTGTTATTTATATCGAACGTAACTTTCAATCAGTAAAAGAATACTTAAAATTACGTCATTAGTTCTATAGGTTACTTCCTACAAACATATTCATAAACTCTGTCTCTATAGGAATATAATATAAAACAGTAAAATTTGTGAATACGTTCGTAAAAGGTAATCTTTGGAAGCACTGATCCAATTCTGAATATTATTTCAACGAAAGAAAGTTACATTCGATAAAGATAATACACATCTCAAATAACTATATTTAAAAGAGGGCAAAACATTTTTTGATTGATTTGTTAATGTGATCAAGGTAATATCTAGTTTTTTCTTTTGGCAACCAATCTTCTAGTGTATTATTGCTGTTATTGTCAAGTAGATAATGATATTCTAAGTTTCAATGTTATAATAAGATGATAGCTCTCTTGTTAGAACTTTCTAGGGAGTTTTTGTGGCAAGTGAAATCCATGCTTCATGGCGTTATTTCCCATCTATTTCACTTGTCCGCAATAACCAAATTATAATACGTAAATCACCACCAATATCACAGAATGTAGAGCCAAATAACACAAGAGATTATGAATAAAATCCACAACATGACATTCCAAGATCCCGCCAAAAACTGCATATCTAAAATATAAAATTCTGAATATTCTTCAATAACTGGAAGTTACGTTAGACATACCTAATATATCTTAAACGGTTCTAATTTTATGACAGGGCAAAAATTACTTGAACGAATTGCAAATATTATTGATTTCAATTTCAACAATCAAGTGTCACAAATAATTAAATCGTTAATTTATCGTATTGAAAATTACACAAAACAAACTATTAATCATAATATATCGAATAAATGTCGGTTACTAGTAATAATATTATAACTAAAAAGATGTAGATACGTTACGTACATGGTATTTTCACAAAACAAATAGCACGATAACGCACACATACGTAAAGTAATATAGTAACGCCACACTGTCTTAGAAAAAATGTGGAAGTAAGAGTAAGAGAGTAGTAGTAGAGAGTAAGAGTCAAGAATAAGCTAGCTAGCCAAGGTTTAACAAGACGTTGTCGATGCGTATCTACAGCTTTCTAGTTATTCATTTCCGATATACATGTAACCGTTGGTGAATTTAGCAATTTCAATTGTATGATTAACAATGAAATATATGTATGAATAGATTAACTAGGTTAGATTCGGTAATTCGGTAACAGCCCAAGCCGAGATGTTCCTTGCACCCTTGCGCTAGTTACCTAAACAGAATCGGCTGACTGCCTTAAGCGCTCGTCTTAGTAATCCGGTGAAGCTGAAAAAAAAGCTATTTAGTTATAATATCATTGGTTACTACTGTTATATATTATAAGCCTGCATCAAAAATATCTACCCCTTCCAATCTTTCCAATCGACTTTTCTGACCCTCACCAAACTATTTCTTTGTGCCCGATCTCATAGTTTTCAAATTAAATTAAGGTTGCTACAAAGTTTGGAACATGAATACCGTGTATTAACCGCAGAATGTTTGTTATATCCACTGTTTCAATCTGTGATATATCATTACAAAGACCTCGATAATTGTTGATATCTTTATACAGCTTAATGCGAATGCTTGTTACGTTATTACTAATTCTTTTATCATTACATTCTTATTATTTCTTTCCATTGTTCTTTGATTTTTTTATTTTGATTTCATTCTTTTATTAGTTTCATTTGGTTTTTGAATATAAAACAGTTCACTATTCACATGTAGATAATTGTATAAGTTATGGATAATTAAATATAAATTAATCTCGAAAGACAATTAATTGGTTTTGTTTTACCATATCTTTTATTTTTTATTTATTAGAATTAGATAATAGAACAATTTGGATAGGATAATACAACAATTTGTATTGATTGAAAAAAAAAAACTTATTTGCTAGCATTTTACGAGGACTATCGAAAGTCTCTTACACCACTACAGAAAATATAACGGATAATTTATTTTGATGCATATAATCCTTTGTACATATGAAAAGTTTAAAATACTATTTGTAAACATTTGTAGGTGGTAGAGCCACGCTGAAGATATTACTGGCTTCAGCATGAATGGGTCGGCTCGTCCGGAGTAGTACCAACCTCTCACAGATAACCAACGTGAAGTAACAGTGCTTGCATGGTTGCGTTTCGTTCGGTCAGTGAGAGCGCCGGAGGCCCACCTCTCCTCACCTTCCTACTCTCCTCTTCCCTTCCTCCCCGTCCCCAACATAAGCTGGCAACGCACTTGCGACTTCCCTGGTGTTGCAAGTGTCTATGGACGATGGTGATCACTTAACATGAGGTGACCCACTTTTTCGTTTGCCTAATATGATATATATAAAAAAAAAAAACATTTGTGGCACTGATTGTAGAGGAGTCATTATACTACTTTTCTCTAATAGTAAGAAGATTTTTGTATAAACTATTTTATCCAATTAAATATTATTAACACTTTAAAACGGATATTTTAGAAATAATTTCAAAACTAATTCATAGACCTAGTCATGTTATTAATTTATGTTTCTTTAGGTATATTTTAGTATTTTAAGCCAATAAATAACAGCGCACAGCTCAGTGGACATCTGTAATCACTTTACCTAAATTTCAATGGCTTCCGGATTTCAAAGCGATGTTGTACAAATTAGTCAATTTATTATTAGAATTTCTATGTTATAATGACGAATTAATGACCACGGACGGATATGAATGAGACGAATGGTATATAAGTCTTGTAAAGTATAAAAAAACTTAGATAAAGTTTATTTTTATATCATAGGAGGCAAACGAACAAGTGGGTCACTTGATGTTAAGTGATCACCACCGTCCATAGACACTTGCAACACCAGGGTAGTCGAAAGTGCGTTGTCAACCTGTATTGGGGGAGGGGGAGTAAAGATAGAAGAGAGGAGAAGGGGAAGGTGAGGAGAGGTGTGCCTCCGGCGCTGTCTCTGACCGAACGAAATGCAACAATGCAAGCACTGTTACTTCACGTCGGTTTTTTGTGAGAAGGTGGTGCTACTCCGAACGAGCCGACCCATTTATGTCAACAGTATTACCAATAATAGCTTCAGCGTGGCTCTACCACCTATACATTAGTATGATTTACTAAAAAAATAACATACTATAATTAATTTGGTTATTATGAGTCAAAACAATAAAATATTTAACGAAGGGTGGTAATTGTGACCTAAATGTTTCAGTAATATTCTTAAAGTTACTGTTAACATAGTTGCTAACCAGACAAATAGTATGAAAGGGTTCACACGTGACTGCATACCCTAAGCCTACAGAACATTGACGTCATTTTATTTACAGCTTATAATAATATTGCTTCATCAATAGGGTAATTACATTTTTATTCTATTCTTGTATAAGTATTTGATTAGATTTATTAAAATGAGTGATATAGTGACGTCATACATTTATAAAACTATCATTAGTATTCCGTTGTTGCACTGTTGTTAGTGTCAACACTATGAGGAATTTATATATTCATTCCTTTATCAGCTTTACTAACTACTTTACTAACTACTTCCTTGACAAAAAACGTCAAAATTATTTTAGATACAGACAGCGGTAAATTTCTTGACCGCTCTGAATGCTGCTCTGCGCAGAACACAAATTTAGGTATAAATACGTATTCTTATATACGCATAACACTGAGACAACGGATGGACGGAACTAACGCATGAATAAAAAAATACCAAGTTGCGTAAACCCGTACTTATGGCTGTATTCAGAGCGGCCATAAAGATTGACGAGAACTGTAGGTAGCGTTACTAGAAATACAAAAGAGGCGTTCTGTCAGTCATGAAAAGCACTTATTAAAAACTAATAACTATCAATACACATAAAATAACGTATGTGTATATATATGAAATATAAGAATAATAATACAAAATTTATATAAAATAAAATAATCAATCTACTTTAATACTTGCTATCTTGAATATGCCATTTAAAAACCACAGGTACTACGTAAAGTTATAAACTTTTCAATTTAAATTATTACATAGAATATAAAATACTTGCAATAGTTTTTTTTAATTGATCATGTAGAAAATGCGTTTTACGTAATATAAATCAATTCTTGAAAATGCATATACATAGTAACTAAAATCGAAAAATTGATTATAATTTTCTTTACATTAGTATCGATAATTGAATCCATAATCGATACGATGTAATGCAGCTATAGCATTCTCTTTTTTCTTTGTTTTTGGCAACCAATCTTCCAGGTTTTTGTCTTCATTGTCGAGTAGGTAAGAACTTACAAGTGTCGGTGATTATTTCCATGTTCCAACAAGATGGTGGCTCCTGTGTTAGAACTTTCCAGGGAATTTTTGAGACATCTTAGAAATTCATTCTCCGTGGTATTATTTCCCATTCAATTCACTTAGCTCAATGACCGTGTCCCTCGTAACAGAGCGTGCTCACGCCTACGCCCGCGTAACCACAGATCGCGCCGCCGCGGTCTGGGGGTTAACTTCGCTCCCGCACACCTGATTAGGCCTCCCACGGCAGCGGCTCAAGCCTAGATTCACAGATGTATGGGTGACACACCCATACATCACTGCTACAACACTACACGATCACCTCCACACACGTGAACGCCTACACGCTACACATTTTGGTGGAAGGGTTATTTTTGATAAATTTTTTTCCCTTATCGAACTGAAAAACTCTCAATTTTTCCGACAAAAATATATGAAGGAGTTGTTGAGGCGGATATGCTTGGTACTCATATACGTTTCAACAACTCCAACATATATGAATAGTTAGCTAGGTTAGCTAAGATAGGTCGCGATTTTGCATGCAACGGGCAACAGCCAAGCTGAGGTATGGCGTGCACCCTTGAGCTGGTTGCCAATATAAAATCGGCTGAGTGCCTTAAGCGCTCGCCTTAGTAGTCCGGTGAAGCTGTTAAGACCTTGCTAGGTCAATAGCGTAGTCAGTTCGAGAAAAAAAAAAGCCAATGACCGAAGTATGTTACCTAAAACACCACCAATTTTACTAAATATAGAATCAAATAACGCAAGATTATGAATAAAATATAAAATCCACTATATGACTAACCAAAATCCTGCCAAAAATTCCTATCGCTTCTAAATTGAATTGCCATTAATCCTTAGTAGATGCATGATGTTTTGCTATGAATTTCGAAATTAATTTTAAAACAATAAAAAAAAACTTTCTCGCCAAAAGTAATGTCAACTTTTTCATTGACACGTGAGGTATTTTCTAAGGTTTTAAATATGCGTTCGGAAACTCACACACTCGGGTTTTTTAATAAAATTAGGTGGAAGTGGAATGTATTAGCAACAATGTACATTTAAGTGTGAAGAAAATAATAGAATAGGACTTTTTGGTGGTATATTAGCCTGTCATGTATTGGGTTTTATATCTTATTCATAATCTATTTTACTCTATATTTTATTATGCAGAAGTGAAGTGTATGGGAGAGAAAACCACGGAGCTTGAATTCTGAGGTGCTACAAAAACTCCCTGAAAAGTTCTAACAAGGGGGTCACCATCTTGTTAGACTGTTAAAATAATCACAAGCCACGTGTAAGTTGTAAGTACTTTTACGTACTTGACAATTGCAGTAATAATCTAGAACATTGAGTGCCAAAAATAAAAGTAGAATATAAAAAGTATAACAACGTCTACAAGTCTACTGTAAGTTTTAATATAAATAATCTGTATACACTTTCTTAGAAATTACGAATTTAGTCCGACAATTTGATTGCACAATTCTCATGATTGTAAGATAGTTGATTTTACGCCTTTTTGTTGTTATCGCAACTGGTAACGGTGTAACAAAGAGCTGCCTGTCATAATAATGGTGATGCAACCACCGACAATTGCAGTTAAGACATAACAATAGGAATTATGTCTAGACGCTCATTTTGTCACCGCCCGAACTATTTACCTAACGAATTAAATAGGCATGAAGTCTTTCGTTATATTACACTAGCTTATACTCGCGGTTTCGCCTACGTTATATATTACGCGCGTACTTGCAAGGAGGAACTAGTTAAACTAAATATATTTTATGTTATAGAAGCAAAAACATTATAAAACAGACTTAAAATTAAGCAACCTCGGGACGCCTGGCAGATGTAAAACATCGAAATTGTTTTGTATAAGTTATATGCATAAAATAACAGATTATGACAGGAATCGGTTTTGGCTTATGATATAATAAAGCATTTGTTTCATAATATAATAACTATTTATTTATTTTATCACATAAATATTCATTTTAATTAAATACAAAAATTCAACTAGGCGCAGTCTCGGTGTGTTTGACGGCATTTATCAAAGGGCGCTAGGTCGTAACTCTATTAGAACGAATGGCCGAAAAACAATTTGAATCTTATACAGATAGGGTTGCAAATGTTTTTGAGTATTTCATTAATAGTGCAAAGTTCGTGTTTTGCGTCGCCACGCCTACAATTAGGTTTACCAGCGCCTATAAATGTTTTACATTAAAAAAAGAATTAATCAAAATCAACCCAGTAGTTTCTGCATTATCAACATTTTATTTATTTTAATAGTCATAATTATAAAAACTTCATGTATCTACACACATGTTATTTATTTAAAGAGTGAAAGGGCCTGTGTAAGTTTGATTTTTTTTTATCACATGATGTTCAGTGATCACCGCCGTCCATATACACTAGCAATACTCAGTCGTCGTACTCAGAAGTCGCAAGTGCGTTGCCAGACTGTGTTTGGGAGGAATGGGGGAGGGAAGAGAGGAGGGGTGGAAGTCTTCCGGCACTCTCACTAACCGAACGAAACGCAACAATGCAAGCACTGTTACTTAACGTCGGTCTTCTGTGCCATCGTCGGCATACCTATTTCTACCCCTTGACGTTAGTTATACAAAAGTATAGATATACCCTAGAGGCAGCTATGACCACTTAAATTGGTTAGTTAGACTATTATGCATTTTTGTATGTAATCTGTAGAAATATTATAAAGAGGTAAAGTTTGTGAGTTTATGACGTTGTAGGGGGTACAGGAACTACTGGTCCCATGATGGGAATGTTTATAGGCTATATATCATAACGCTAAGGCCGATAAGAGCGGAGCATCAATGAAGAATGTTTCAAAATCAAATGTTTTATTTCTTTTGAAAGCTTCCTCTGCGTGTTAGCGTTAGTCTAAAGTAATTATAACTACGCAGACGAAGTCGCGGGCAGAGGCTAGTACGTTATAACATAGAAAACAAGAAGCCCAAATGTCACATCATTACTTCGCGAGATCAACAGCAGTGATGATCTCATGTGTTATGGAATTAACTCGTGTCGGTTGTTTCGTTGCTTAAAATTCTTATTCTAGACAATATTTTACTTCAAATCAAATTTTAGGTGGTCTTTAAAACGCCTCTATGAAAAATAAACCTTTGTGCGAATGTCATATTAGTAGATTTAGTAGGTTCAGATCTGTCTTCATTTTTCATTAGTTGGGATTTTCACTTTTACGAGATACACATGTATGTAAACCTGTAGAGAAGTAAAACCATTTTTTTTTCAATAGCACAAAACGTACAAAAATATAGAGTAGACATCTAACGGAGACAATTAGAGCTTTGCAACAATTTCCAGATCTATTTTAGTGTTAGAAACTAATCTCGAGCGCGCAAAATTCACGACTCTTCTGGTCATATTTGATTTAAAATATTGTACAAAGGAATTTGAGTGAAGACTTTTTTTAATCGAATTCAATAATAATTAGTAATTATATATCTATACTACTATTAAGAGAATAGACTTAATTTTTTGTTTGTAATAAATGCTATCTGAAAATACTTAACCGGTTTTAAAAACCCTTCCACTATACACAGCTATATTATCAGCGAGTGATACGCGTTTTTATTTATTTTGGAAATCTATATTAACACGGTCGAAGTCGCGAGAAAAAGCTAGTTGTAAATGATTTGATCGAATTTTTACTAAGATAATATATTTGTATTTTGTAGAAATATTTATGAGTCAGTCTTATTTTGCTGTATTTATTTGTTTCTCGTGATAATTATACTATGTATACGGCTGGTAGACATTTTAGTAATAATAAATTAAGGTTAGATATCTGATAGTTATATTATGCTAAAATACGATATATTTATTCGGAATTACAATCTAATATATTATTGGAAATTAACTATAATACGTGTAGACCATGATAGAAGTGTAGAAAATTTGATATTTTAATTCATTTTTGAAGATTTTCTATCCATTTTGAGCTCGATTTTGCTGAATAATTCGGAATACCCTAATTGGACGATGTCATTACAATGTATGAAGTAAAACCTGTTAAGATTGGGAACACGTTTGCAGTTAGAAAAGCGAATAAAAAAGTGATATAATTAAGTAGGAAAATCTTAAACCGTTTCGATTATCTGAAATAATTGTACAATCTGAATATTCTAATATAAAACTAAATTATATATATTTTCATTTCGTCTCATGCCGGTCTTGCTATCGGCATCAATTCAAAATATCATTTTGGACACTTTGTTGACTAGTTATGTCGGGAGTTTTGTTTTTTTACAATCAATTGTATAGACTTGTACAGCTTAGTCACGCCGACTAGAAGCAAAAAGTAATATAACCTTGGAACACCTAATGGCAGATACACGTGATTGTAACATATTAAGAGTTTGCATCCGGTTTTATTGTAATTATTATGTTATTTGTCGATTGTTTATGTGAACTTGCCCACTATTCGAAGCCCTGGGTACAGCTATTCTAATATGTAAACAAATGTTTATTTATTTGTACTGTGTACGCTAATAACATTAATTCGTTTTGTGATAAAGTTTTAGTATGTACCCGTATATATATATGCATGCTCAGGAAGTTAGCCTCTTCTTAAACATATACGGTGTTATTACAAAAAAGTTAAATACGTATTAAATACTTGCATTAAAAAGGGCGCTCGCCCGAGGCAAGTTCGCGTTATCCTTTTTTCGCAAGTCTAACCTAACCTACTCAAAGCGAGACAAAACAGCAAGATGGCAAACATACAGCGAGCGCGGTGTATTCAAAATGTAAAATTGTACCCCTTTTTAACCTACTTCCCCTAAACGGGTGATCTTGAAATTTGGCATAGTTAAAGTTTATATGGCGGAGAAGTGCAGAAAGTTATTTATTTTATATAAAATGCATTAGAAGTACATTAAATTAATTAAAATAAGCATTACTCACACTAATGCTTGAATTTTACACGACATAGACACATGTAAATAAAAAAGACATTTTGACAGCCGTCAATGATTACGAATTTCAAAAAAAGTTGTGAACTGTGAAGGAGGTTGCTATGCTCGACTGTATGTATTTTTTAACTCTTACGTTCCAATTATCATTTTTCATCCAACATTCAACAATAATATTATAATATATAACTATTATTGTAATTTTTATTATTTTTTATGGTGAACTCACTTCAAATGATGATTTAATAAAAAAATGAGTCAAATAATACTTGGTATAATCAAAATAAGAATTTTGTTCATAAAAGTAATCCATGACGTAGACCTCCGCGGTTACATCGTTGCAATTCAACCTCATGTAGCAACAAAAAAGAATTTATTTTCAAAAGCTAATGGTAGTATTAAAAACATCTTTGTCTTGGATTCACCATTTGATTGTATTGTGGATGCATTACTTTTCCAAACGATGATACTGGGCATATCACTTTTTCTCATAATGAACAGTCTACATTTAATTCAATATCAGCCAGAAATACCACCCACCCATAGTGTCATGTAAAATTAATTAAAAATTATGTCATGGGGTGCGATAAGTTTATTTATTTTCGTAAAGTTATGTTTGCTTAAAATTTTTGAGCTTTAACACGTGATTTTTGTTTCATATTTATAATTAATTTCAATTTTCATTTACACGGAGATTTTTTAAAATGTTTATATAATTAAAGATCATGGCAAATAACTGAGTAGCCATGATGAAAACCTTTGATTATAGAAGTAATGCCCTTTGACAAAAGAACCCTAATAAAGTTCAAACTTTAAAATATCAAATAACTATGGTCGAATGTCGACCACTGGGCGCCCACTAGTAATAATAAATAGGTGACATGTGAAATGGTTTATTTTAGAGGCAACGGGAACAAAGCTGTTCATTATAATTGTTTCTTTTAAAAAAACGATCAAATAATGTAAATATCTAAGAGATAATACATTATATTTCTCTGATTATTATGTGTAAACACATATAAAGGATTCACAGTAATAATAAATATGACTATTTGATACAAAGTATTTATAAAGATCTCGGACTATTTACACGGTTTATTATCCGCATGGGTGTCATCATTCTAGTCCTTAATTTAGATTATTCTAGACGTTTATTGCGATGACTAACAATCTTTGACAACTGCCCACACTGGTACCATCGTCATCGGCACTCTATTTAAAAATAACATATTATTTTCTTAAATCTTATCTCATTCTTGAACATTTCCCAATTATCATTATTTTTTATGTATTGTCATGAGTTATCGTTATTTCTGTTGTACTTTAGCCGACAATAATAACTTTACGTGTTATAACGTAAAATTAGTCCGTTGATGCTGAAATTGAAGCATAATTTTAGAATTCTAAAAGTCTAATTCTTGGTTCAGTTTTTGTTTAGAGACAATGTTCGGTTTATAATCGTTATTATAAATAATCTACCAAAAAGGAAGAATTAATTAATTTTATCAACAAGAGACTGTTTCTGAACTTCATTAAAAATGCATAAGTTTAACGAGGCATATATTTAAATATTAGATACTTGTTAAATACTACAATCAATTCGGTCTATTAATCAGATTATCAAGTTTTTTATAATCAGAAGCAATTAAAATTTGTTTTCTTTTTTGTTTCAGGATTGGCTTAAAAACGACCAATTCAGACAAATGAAGACGAGTGCATAAACGCAAAACTATTATTAGTAGCTATCAAGTGAAACATATCGTTCTGAACATAAAAAACAAAAAAAATTGTTCTTGTATCGTATTGAACTAGTGGTAATTCATTATCGGTTCGCCGATACAAACGTAACGTAGCGTTGCCCGCGGTACCTTCCCTGTCGCTGCAATAGCCAGTGCTCGCCGGAGTCAAGCGACTCGGCCAGCACGCCCAGCCACAGCCGTGGATAACCTCGGCCAGAGTCCCCTCCCGGTGAAGAGGCTGCACGAAGCGCTTCAGAGTGCGCAAGTGAAGCGTCAGCGGCTTTCTCCCCCGTACCCCACGGCCCCTCCCACCCTTCATCCAATTCACCAGCTCGCCGTACACCAGCACATCAAAGTGCAGCAGAGCATAGTTCAACAAAGTATCGTACAGCAACACCAGTTGAACCTGGCCCATCAATCCTTGCAAACACTACAAGCGCAACAGAGCTTACAAGCGCAGCAGAGTCTACAAGCGGCTCAAAGTCTTCAAGTCGCGCAAAATCTGCAAGCGGTGCAAAGCCTTCAAGCGGCTCAAAGTCCAGTAGTAACGAGTGGTGCAGGCACACAGCAGGCGGTTGGAGCTACACAGAACGCGCTAGTACCTTCGCAGCAGCCTTCGCCGGCCCCTTCACCTCAACACAAAAACATGGAGCTCGCGCTTTGCCAGAGTATGGACTCCGTGAACACTGCTACTACTGAGGAAGAGGTGAGTCAATTTTACATTAAAACTTAACAACATAATCGTAAGGTTTTGCGTTATTTTTTAATTAAATCTCTTTAATTTAACATTATCAATGAATAAATCGTAATTAATTATAGTAATCATTCAACTTCCAATAGTCTTCATGTGTTTCTATACGATATATGTATCGCATATAGAAACTATAGAAGAAAGAATAGAAAATAGAAATTGAAATTTCCCACTCGAAAGGTCTTAATGTATTGCTTTAACTATTTGTCATCGTACAATTGTAAAGTAATATCGAAGAGGCGCGACTCGGAAGTCGTTACAATGGGAAAAGGTTTCGATATACAATAAGCATTCGCTAACACAATAAAAGGAAATATTTCTCGCGACACCAACAACTGGAAATAGAAAGATCTTATTACTCTAACCTATCGTATTATTCTCGTTCTTATTACAATGGGTTATAGGTCGATGTTTGTGTTATCAATACTAAAAATGTCAAAGCAAGTATAGACGGCACGTGTCGCTGTGCCGCGCCGCGCGCCTTGTCACTTCCTGACAGAATCGCGATTGTTTACTATAAACTTTGTGATAATAATTTGAATTTGCATAGTGTAAGTAAATTTTGATACAATTTTGTCGTCAAATAGTGATATCACCTTAAACATTTTAGTGTGTTATGGTTTTCATTGATGTATAATATTTCAAAATGGATCTAAACTTACGGCAATATTTTTTCTTGTCCGATTGAATTCTGGTTAATACATACTACTTCTGGAAGTCATTCTCTGTGTATACAATCTCCATCCGTTATGATCATATATTTTGTACCTTCAAATAGTAATAATGTATATAAATTTGTCAAATTTATTGCCACGTTTTTTGGTTAGGTATAGGTTTATTTTTTGAACTGATAGCAGTGTTCCCATTTCTCATAGCTGCTCGCTTCGATCAATATACAAACTTTTGGTATCAGCAAAATTTAATAAAAATAAAATCATGATTTTACAAACCGACTCAATTTGCTATTTAGCTAAGTAGACCATATATCCATAATTATTGTTGTCTTTGTTTCTGAACATACAGACGCAGTGCAATTATTTTGCCAAACCAATATAAGACAACTAAGAAAGGTGCTCTCAACTTTAAAACTAAGTAACAACTCTGAAAGAAACAGCTTTAGAATCCTTTTACGCAAACTATGACTACTAACAGGCGAGGAGAAGTGGTCAGTGGTTTTGTCAGTGGTTGGCCGACTAGCTGAGGAAAATAGTCGAAAATAAAGTACCATTCTCATTCAGGAAACAACGGGACAGCGCGGCGCGAGTTCGCTTGTCGCGTCGCGGATTCTGAGTGTACAGTTACTTCACTTGTATCTCTATTTTCATATAACTGATGCCCGTATCTCCGTCTGCATTGTCCATTATCCCTACAGTATATGTTATATACACAGGAAAAACATAAGCACCACAACGCTTGCACAGCAAAGAAGACACATGTGTCTGAATGCGTTTTTTTTTCAAATTTCAAATTTGTAAGTTAAATAATTTAATCTGGTTTTACATCTTTTGGTACTCTGAGCAAAAACATATACATGTCTATACTAGTTATTAACTAATCAAATATATGACGGGCTACACACAACGCATACTACACACAAACTATACAAAATATAAATACTACATGTACACAGACCGCTTTACTAAGCGTCGCTAGTCTAGCGCAAGCGTAATACGTCACGAGCGTGTCGAGGTCATCGGTGACGCGAACCCATAAGTTTTTCGCCTATCAAAAATCTCTCAACGCGTCTATAGAAGATTCCACTAAAAATATATATATTATTAATTTCATATACAGCCAACCTTAAACAGTTGCGAAGTTCTCTTTATTTAATTTATTAATTCAGAAAGACCGGAATTACATATAATTTAATTATCGCTCCACACATATTCAGATGTTATCAGATTATGTTTCGTATGGATTTTTCAGAATGAAAGTGACCTAGCGTCATGAATTCCTGATCGGAAGATTTAAGATTACGAATTCATAACGCACCAATTTCATACATTTAATATGAGTGGAGCACACACACACCGACATTCGATTATAAAATTTCTCCGTAATTTATTATACTGTGCCTCGGTGTCACATTTACATACCATAGCAAAAGTACCTATTAGTTTTTAATTCTATAGACGTTCTGCAGTTATCAAAGAATCTGTTTAAAGACCTTTCTTGAGGTAATGTTGACATTATAGATAACAGCTATACTTCATAAATATATAAAATAATATTACTTCCGAGGGATAGATCAAATTTACAGTAATACGAGCGACATCGCAGTGAAAAGTTAGTCCTTCTTATAAGCTGTTATCAGTCCTACTGTTGCTTGGTTGCTTTGCACTCATTTAATTAAACTTACAATATTGAAATTAATGTCATTTGTTCGTATCGTGACTTTGAGCTTGAATAGTCTCTTTCTCTCTCTTTCACACTTGTTGGTTTCTGAAAATAACTTCACTGCACTGGACGGCTGTTGTCATTGTTAATAATAATTACGAACAACGGTTAATCAAGAACAACATTCCATAGGAATGATAATGACCACTTCAAGTTAACAGTGAATGTATGAAGTTTGCGTTTTCTTTTTGTTACAAAGAGCTAAAAGTAGTGCGCTGATTATAAATTCCCCTTTCATAATTAGCTCGACTAAAGACGTTCGCCTGAGACTACGAAACAATATGAATTTTTGAGATCTGTGTAATGCAATGTTTCCAGAATTCAAGAAGGTATTCCGGCTATATAAGACCAGCCATTTCATATGTTAAATATTCAATATATGGATGTAGAAGGCAGTGTTTTGTTAGTTACTACCTATATTATATCATTGTTGATTCCCCGCTTCGCTTTGATGTGAGTTAATGCAGTCGAGCCGAGAGGGTTTATAGACGAAGTCCTTTGCTTACTAGCGTATATTATGCAGCCATTCATGCGGCCATTTGCATACACTTTCCATATGGCTGCTGGTAAACGGTGACGTGTTCGTCATACCTGAAGTTATAATTAATATTCAAACTATATGTAGTAATTTTCACAAAACAACATGTGTTTACTCTCAATTTTAATTCACAGTTTTCATGTTTTAATTCATTGCAATAAATAATTGATTTTCATGTTACATTAATTTTCAGTATTTTTTTTTATTTTAAATGAAGTTATCCCAACAAATAAATGAAAATATATTTCATGAGTTTGTTACGAGTACAGTAGTATTCTTTTTTATATTGTATTTTTTCATCACGTAGGGAAAAAGCGTTAGGTGCTTCTGTCTCTTTGTCTCTTCCTGCGACTTTATGTGCCTAGGTCTACAAAAGTTGGTAAAATAACATCAAGTTTATAAATTAAACATGACCATCTTTTACCCCACTGTGAAAGTAATAAAATAACTAACATTCATAAACAAACGAGCCATCGCCATCTATTGGGTTATGGCATAATCAGATGGCATAACCTTAATACTGAAGCTATATGGATATTTCATCAAAACTTCTTTGTTTTTTATTTAGAATTTTTATGTAATTAGGCGTTCCTTATTGTATATCTAATTTTTTATGATTGAATGTTTCCCTACAGTACATAATTAAGCTTTCTGATTTGATTCCTTACAATTACATTATTTGTATTTAAAAAATATACAAATTATACAGGGAAAGAGAGGGAGTTGCATGGAGGGCATAACGTTGTTCCTTATGTGACGAAGATATACAAATATAAACAGTTTAAGTATCCTTATCAAGTTAAATTCGGAGCTGAAGAATAAGCATGGAAAAGAAAGAGAGATTTGTTTCTGACGGGGTCCTCTGACCATACTTATGTACAAAAAATATCTGAAAGAATTTATATCTCTAGATAATTAAAACAAAAACGTGTACGTTTTAATTATATTAGAGTTATTACAAAAATAATATTGTCAAGTTGTACGATATTTAATAATTCTCAGTTCTAGCATTATGTGTAATACAGACATATAACAGATGCAATGTAACAGTAATACAGAAGTCCCAAGAGTATGCAACAGTGCTTCGAGTTATTCGGTGTGGACAGTCCAGACGTACTTGTGAATGTATTGCGCAAAACTTTGTCTGAACACTGTAAAGGGAGTCCAATATTGTCGAAGTATCATCGTTCTTTGTTCTTTTGTTCTTTGCAACCGGTGGCATGGGAACATAAATGTACGTGTACTATCATTACTTTAATCTTTTATTGTTAATATATGATATCAGGTGTCGAATTGAAAGCCAAATTACGTTCCCATGTTTGTTCATTATTATATAAATTGCAGTTCACTTTATTACCTGTGATAGTTTGAGTTGTTGAATGGAATTTGATGTAAACAAATTAAATAAACCGAAGCTTCAACATTTATTCAAAAAGCTTTTATTTGACATGAAAGCTATCGCATACGATTCGTTTGAAGTGTGAATGGTTTCAATGAAATAGTGCCCGAATTTAAAACAATAGGATTAGGTAGACAAATTCGAATTATGATTATTTAGAATTGCTTTCATACTATTTTGCTTGTTTTGACATATTTTGAATCTCTTTTATTTTTATCTCCATTCCATGCTACATATTTTACACGACAGCACTTTACTATTGAGTCGTTTCCCGTAATCTCATGGGGGCTCATGGTTGCCACTCTGTCTGGGAGACCATTTTGAAGTATGGTTGTAAATGTAAATATAGTATTTAAACATGTAACCATTACTACCCGTTCAAGGTAAAGTGATTAATCAAAATTTAATTTATTACTGATTTTTTTAAGCAGATGGTCTACAGTCACGCATGATTTATTTACTGCTTTGGTTTCCTTAGAAACCTTATGTATAATTTATGATTTCTTTCTTTAATAACTAGAGTATTAAACCCACTGGCTAATTTTAATGCGCGTTCATGTCGTAGAGCTACTAATAGTATTATTCTATTAAGTCAGAGGAAGCCCTCAAGTAGATGGCCGATTAGCATAGCGATTTGTTGTGTGAGCTACGAAGCGAGGAATTCAAGTTTTTACTAGAAACATGAATATATGTTACACAAATTGATAATGAGAAACTTATTAAATTAGTTGGTTTAATAATTGTACTGTAATACGTTTTTTATATGTTAAGAATTTAAAGAAAAAACAAATTGTCGTCACAAAATCAGGACCTCACTATCATTTGTATTTAGAATTATTAAATTACATTACTTCTTGTCACTTACCATTCTCTCTGTATACACAATAACGTCGACGAATTTTATTTTGTGAGTTATAATTTAACTATTTAAGGCTTCTGTTAAATGAATCGTGGTTAGTGTACTTTGACAGCCCTGAGGTAGCTGGATAGTTGAAAGGCGACGGCGCGGCACTGGCGCGACCGGCGCCGTCGGGTCTGCCGTCGACCATACTTGTCTATTTTTGTTTGACAATGATCGCTCGCGTATTTTACAAATAATGCCTTTATTCAAGACTTTCGATACATCGTTGTTCTCATATTAGAATTTAGTTTATCCTTCACACTGAATTAGAATTTAAGAACGTAGGTATATGTAATATACTTACTACATACACACAGTGTCATCTTTCTAACTGAAGTAATTAATCTTTCGAAAAATTCGATAAACACTAACTAATATTGGTCACCAAAATTAATTGGTCGGTACTCGCCACTTTCTCGATAAAGTAAAAAATTTTTTAAGTTATTAATAGATTAGAATTAGAATCCATCTAATCTAACCTAGACCTTTAAAATCCATCTTCTAGCTGCATCCGTATCATACTTAAAAAATAGCATTTAAAGATTTTTTTATAATTCACTTGCTTATGTTGCCAAACGAAAGTTGGTAAAACAAGGTTTTATATTTTATACCTAGTAAGAGCTAATTAAAAGGGTCAGTTTGATGTCTAATAGAATAGACTTTTTATAAGGATAAGAGAGTTGAAAATAGAATAAGGAGTATTTAACTTTCATATTGTTTTAAAATTGGAACCAAGGCTTCGTTCATCTTTTGTTATTGCTTGCGTTTATTTTGGTAAATTTATATTTAGGGTCTACTTTCATTGTAATGTGATTTATTAATACCAATAAGAGTTTAATTTACTTGCCTGTTTTAAGACCATACAAATGCTACATCAGAATACAAATAAATTATCAGTTGCTCAGAGCTTCAAGTAAACTCTGTAGGTGTTAGCTCCACGCTGAAGTTATTACTGGCTTCAGCATGAATGGGTCGGTTTGCTCGGGGTAGTACTACCCTCTCACAGAAAACCGACGTGGAGTAACAGTGCTTGCATTGTTGCGTTACGTTGGGTCAGTAAGAGCGACGGAGGTCCACCTTTCCTCACCTTCCCCCTGTCCTCTCCCCTTCCTCCTCCTCTCTCCCTTTCCTCCTCTCCCCTCCCCTTCCTCCTCTCCCCTTCCTCCCCCCTCCCCAACACAGGCTGGCAACGCACTTGCCACTTCCTGGTGTTACAAGTGTCTATGGACTGTGGTGATCATTTAACATGAGGTGACCCGTCTGTTCATTTGCCTACTATGATATAAAAAAATACAAAATAACAACAATAAATTGCCTGCACACTATTCCGAATAATAACTACAGATTACACGTAAAAATATCTGGTAATATTTTTCAAAAGCAAATCACTTATTTGCACGCGAGGAAATAATACAAAGATAATATTTTACATGTTAAAACAAGGTTAATTTTTCGCATTATTTACGTTTTCGACTTTAAGTAGAAGGTAACAGATCTATATCATTCGTTTCCAGGTTATAAAGATTGGATTTTGATAGTACACATATAACTCAAATAGGGGTAGGAAACAGAGCATGCAAAAATAATTCATCGCGTCATGTCATTCATAAGCTTGATAGATGTGTCTATCGATTGCGCCCCCCGAACGTTACGCAGTGGAAAGTAGGGTTGCCAATTTGGCAAGTTAATAAAATATGTCCAGCTGAACAAAATTTCTTTTTTATATCATAGGAGGCAAACGAACATGTGGGTCACCTGATGTTAGGTGACAACCATCGTCCATAGACACTAGCGACAACAGAGGAGTTGCAAGTGCGTTGCCAGCCTAAGTTTGGGGGAGGAGGGAGAGGGATGGAGGAAGGAGGATGTAGGCACTGTTACTTCACGTCGGTATGAGAGGGTGGTAGCTTCAGCGTGGCTCTGCAATCTTGTAAAATACACTGGAAGCTTATTAAAATCATTTCACTAGTAATATTTGGTAAGTTACTCTAAAATCTAAATACCTCAATGTATTGCTTATTACAGTTGTCTGTCAGTAAATGTACCGACAAAATCGGTCCTCTCGTTTCAGAGATAAGCCGAAACAAACAGAGATTAACAAAAAAAAAAGTGTGTGTACTTATATACACGCGTTAGAAGTTATACTTCTTTGGCGTAATAAGATAAAAATATTTTCAAAATTTTTATCTTTCGCCTTATTCTACGTTTGTAGAAAAAAACGACACTAACAATAGAAAAAAGATATTTAATTCATTGAAAGTTTTAATACAAAGAAATACAAAGAAACAAAATGCTGACTATAGCTATCTTCAGGATGTCCGTTTTTCGTGACGGTGCGCGCGCGCATCATAATAACTTCAGAGTATCGGTTTTAAGTGACGGTGTGCGCGCGCATCGTAAAAAAATTTCCCTAACGCGCCAAAAGAAGTATAACATAAAAAGATTTTATTTACAAGCACTGTATATACTTTTATATCCATTTAGTAAGAAGCTGTTATTGTGATATTACAAGCATTTAAATTTTATTTATGATCATAGATATATAAATTAAAGAAGCAGTGACCAGAACCGCGCACGGCCCATGCGCACGTTAACACGGAACAAAAACTTTTTTACTAAATTCCTCGCGGTCAAAGCCCTAGTAACAGCTAGTCGTCGAAAAATATTAGTATAATAAATGAAAAATATTCTCAGTCGGTAACGATTTGCTATGTGTAAATAATGCTCGTGATTTGATGCATATACCTAATCGTTCCTTAACGATAACTCTCTCTCCGTAATAACTGGACTGGATTGGACTAGAGGGCTTCATTTATATTATAGTAATATTGTGAAGTCAAGAAATTAGTTTAAACGTTGAAACAGATCGTTGAAAATTTCAATAAAGTTCAATTCAAATTTAAAAATTCATTTCTCATATTCTAGTATATTTGTTGAAAAAAGTTATAGACTTTCTAACATTACGCTTCAACCTGTGAGAGTGGAGTAATTACCATACAAAGTGTAAGCCAGAAAGTACTCCTAGTCAGGAAATTAAGATAGTATGTTATATTGCAATATGATAACTTATTCCGACATAAAAATGTCTACTATAAAAAAACATCCCAGAGTATCCTGGAAATTAGGTATTTTGACAGCCCTATGACGTAGGGGTTCGGCCACGAAAGCCGGGTAATGGCCCGCGTCGACAACACCGCTACGGCTTCCTGAAACCTGTAACTACTTCTGTTTCAGAGTTCGTTCACGTTTTGTCTGGTAAAGTTATTCATACAGTATAACTCTTTGTTGATTGTTTTTAAATGATACTAATTATATTCATATGAAGGTATACGGATTCGGTGTACCGGATAATTATTATATGGCACCCTCGAGCTAGTTCTAGATAGCTGACTGCCTTAACAGCGAGCTCTTAAAACGAGGCAGTATTGCTGTAAATGCCTGTCGGTTCCCCTTTCGGCAGCGGCTCAAGCCTAGGTCCGTTCCCTCGGCGTGGAGCCCTTGAATACGCTGTTCGCTCGATACAGTGACATAAAATCTTACATCACTGCAACAACATTACACATATCACCCCCACACACGTGCACGCATACACGCTTACACATGAAAGTGGAAGAGTTTTGTTTCTTTCCCTTATCGAACTGAAATAGTTTAGAAAATTATCCGATACGAAATATATACAAGAGTTGTTGAGGTATATTTGCTTGGTACACATATATGGACCGTTTATTTTGAAAATGGTGTAAGTCCATTTTCTTTTGTTTCGAGAAAATTAAAGGTTACTATATTTGTTGATTTAAAAATACAGGCATATCATATGAGGTCTGGCATTCTTTCTATTGTTTTATCAACATTTAATTTGTTTATATAAATTTGTTTTTGGCTAATTAGACTACGATAACACATATTTATGTGCTGTAAATGGACTTACACCACTTTCAAAATAAACGGTCCATATGTATGTTCCAACAACTCGCATATGTATGAATAGTTAACTTGGGTCAGCTCACATACTACGCGAATTGCACGTATCAGGCAACAGCCCAAGCCGAGGTGTGTCGTGCACCCTTGAGTTAGTTGTCAAATAAAGTCGACTGAGTGCCCTAAGCGCTCGCCTTAGTAGTCCGGTGAAACTGTTAAGACCTTGCTAGGTCAATAGCGTAGTCAGTTCGAGAAAAAAAAACACCTGTCGGTTCGAAATAAAAGAGAAAGAAAAAACCTTGTTTGCAGTGAGTTCTTTTCGGAATGGTAAAGAAAGCGTTAATTAAAATAAATATAACACTTCATTGTTACACTTTCACTAATTAATAACTTCTTATAAGCCATTTTAAACAAATGAGGACCGTTAATTATAACTCGACAAGAATTTTAATCAATTACCTGTTTTTTTTTATATTAATGTTTTTTGTAAACGAAGAATTTTAAAGTAAAACTGTATATTTAATTAGCGAAGTAGGTATCTTAATATGAATGTGCTCACAGAGATGAGAGTCTGACGGAATGGAATTGGATAATTTGGCCTTTATAATAACCAACTGGACTGTGTAATTGAAAATTTCTTATTGGTGATGTTTTCTTTTTGTTTAAAACTCAGGTTTTTTTTAGAACCAGGAATGTTTTTGTTTAAGTTGTGTGTGTAGGTTTCAATAAATAGCGTAATTTGTAATGTCAATTTTAAAAACTTATAGAATCGTATGATTAATTAGTACTAAGGGAAACGCTTAATTTATTGGCGTACGAAGTCCTCAACCGTGTCTCAATTTTTTAGCAATGGATAATATCTTGAAAATTTACACTTGACAAACAAATTGAATATTTATTTTTGTATATATGCTGTGTACGTTTCTTATTTATCTATGTTATAAAAGGCAATTTATGCTTAAATAACTTCTATTACAATGATAGCATACAAAAACCGCGGCTATAGAGAAAAAGATAAAAAATAGTCTAAAATTTTCGAATACAAGATATCCACAGTCTTTCCTGGAAAGCCTTTAAGTATCTGCCAATAATACGCAGATCGAAGAAAATCTCCGTCGGAACTGAAGAGAAAATTATTACATCGCTCGAGTTCAATCGCGGAGACATTCTCTTCGAAACGATTTTAAGAGAAGAATTTTCGCCGAGTGTAATATAGACACCTCGGCCGTTTCAACAGTTTGTCCACCTAATTTGTTCGTCGGCGCTCTGCTGTAAAAACAAATAGTTCCGCAAATCTCCTTCGAGAATGATAGAGACAGATGTATTCAACCCGAGCGGGGAGAAAGGGAACGATAGTTTTCCGAGGCTCACGTTCACGGGCCGCTTGAATGAGCGATTGGTGTTTACGTTCAGCTTTTGTCTGCTCCGAGTCCTGTTTGTCGGCCACTGCAAAGAGTTTCCTTTGTCCATTAACGGAGTAATAATTAATCGAGGTTTATCTAATGTTCCTCGGTTTGAGTTACTTCTGAAAAGTTTTAATTGAATTTGTTGGTCGATTTTAGCTTTCCGATGCGAGAGTGTTGTTACGGCTTTGAAACAATTTTTAGGTAACGCTTTGGGAAAGTTCTCAGTCATAATTTTACCTGGTTTCGTAACTTTGGTAATGCGTCAAAGCTCTTTCATAATATTCAATGGTGAAACCTGTCTTCGGGCACACCGTTAGTCAAAGTTTTCATTGGTCATATTTTAAAACTGAAAATGTGTTTTTATTGTGTTTTAATAATTAAAAACCTTTGTGTGAAAAATTTATAATAGATTTTTATATTTGACTTTGTGATAATTAATTTCAAGTTAAACCAAATACTTTGGGTATATCTATTTTAAATTTTTTTCAGAAATACGTTTGTAATATAACGAAGACAAAATTAGAACTGTAAGCAAAATTATATTTAAAATAACACATCTGCCTTCACACAGTCAGGATGTCTAACTATAACTTCAAAGTGAGCCAGGTTTGATTTTTGCTGGAACCAGGAAAAATTTAGTTCATCTATTGTAGTTGTAATTTTATGACCTACGTGTCTTCAACTTTGACGTAGCTATGGCGGTACGTAAAAACTTATGTGACTGATAGTGGCTACGATAATCAATTACTATTAGGAGTATCGTCAATCTGTTTAGCAGGTTTTTTTAATTTATTTATTTATTTACAATTATCGATAGTCCAACAGTTAACAGTCTGGTGAATAATATAATAACAATAATAGGAAAGACTACACTCGACTGAAAACCTACGTCGATATAATAATAATAAAAAAATTAAATTATGTAACAGTAAATATTGACAAACATGTGACAACGAAAAAAAAAACATAGAATAAGAATAAACGAACTAGGGAAAACGAAAATATATATAAAGAACTAAACTATGGAAAAGGAAACAAAATAGAAAATAAAATCAAAAATATTGAAATATAATTTACTAGGTGTTGTTTAAATAGTCGTTGTTATAAAATATGTTTAATTGTCCTTTTAAATTTAAAAGCTCTATTGTTAGTCAAATGTTAAAAAGTTTGTAAGAATTTATAAAGAAACAATTATAAAAAAAAAACACTTAAAAGTTATCAAGGTTCTGCGAATAATAGTAACATACCATTACAGTGTCGAGTTAAGCCTGGTACACTACACTGGATACGTAAACAGAGACGCCTACACACAGAATAACTGTTTTCCAATGCACTGAACACTCGTCCATTGCTTTGTACTACGGATTACCGGCAATTTTAGCCCTCCAATAAACGGAAAATGTTCGCTTTTGATGTTCTATAAGGTCAATGAGAGTCGTTAAAATTGAATAATTACATAATAATTTATTTACTCAGTTTGATGATACTACTTTATATTTATATATATTTATTTTCTTTGTACGACTTAGGTAAAAAAAAATCTCTTACGGTAACTTTTTAAACGTTCCTTTTAAACAGATGGTTATCGTCATTTAAATGGCATTTATTTACGTGGTTTCATTTACAGTTAAACAGTATTGGTTTCAATAAGTGAAAATAGCAATAACTACAATTTTTTTTTACACTTTATAGTTTTTTTTTCATAGGAGACAAACGAACAAGCGAGTCACCTAATGTTAAGTGATTACCGCCGTCCATAGACACTAGCAACACCAGGGGAGTCGCAAGTGCATTGCCAGTCTGTGTTTGGTAGGAATGGGCCGCTCCGGCCTTTTACTGACCGAACGAAACACAACAATGCAAGCACTGTTACTTCACGACGATTATCTGTGAGAGAGTGGTACTACCCCCGACGATCCTATCCATTCATGTTGAAACCAGTAATAGCTTCTCTACCACCTAGAATATAGATTTCAACTTTTGACTGTAATATCATCTGGAGTTAAATGACAATGATGCCTAAGATGCTAAACTCGTTAAACTTAAAGGCTGGTTAGCTCTCAGGCGCAGTTCTTGGCGTCAGATTTTAAACTTGAGGGTTGTAGCCAACCAAATGGGCATCAAGAAAGCCCTAGCATAATATCATACCTTTTATATGGAATACCACATGAAGATTTGATAAACAAAATTTTGGAAATTATAATAAAAGCGATATATTATATCATTTGTAATTCATATTTAGTTTAAGCTTTAACGATGAATTTTAACAAACGCCCTGGTCAGTGCAATTGTAAGTACTTAATGGCTGTGAAGTAATTAAGACTCCTGCTAGTTAGGTATTTATTGTGCATTGTGCGAGCGACTTGGCCGCCAGCCAAAATAATGGTACCCTAAAGCTTTGCGAATCCTAGCAATGTATTAATTCGCCTGTATTGTTATTCAAGGCGTGATAGATGATGTCATTCGCTACTAGAAGAATGCAATGCAATATAGACGAGACGTAAAGTTGATCGGGATAGTATAGAAATTCGAACTAACAAAAAGGTATAATAATCTTGAATACAAAACGAAAATCGAAGCCAGCATTGTGAGCGGAAAATCGAACTGCGATGTCGCAAGCCGAAAGACTCTTTGTGCGCAATCAATGGCCTCTCGATTGCTGATAACTTTCTTTACGCCAAAGGAAGTCTGAGTTGGAAACTGCCGTCAGCATATTTATAACTCCTTCATTTCTAGTATTGGTTTATAATGTTTTAAGTGGTATTCATTACTTATTCATGAAGGGTTTGTTTATCTTCTTACCTATTATTTTCAGTTTATCTTATATGTTAAATTTACAGTACTATTTTATTTTTTATATCACTGCACATCGAGTACCCACATTGTTGATATGCTTGTTTGTGCGAGCGTAATTGACATATTGTGTGTACATATATTTGAAATCATATCCGGTTTATTGCATTATTATACTTGCCAATACCAGAATGAGTTCTACCGATGGGTCAAGGGCCCCTTGTCGCTGTAAGGTACGAACATAATCATCATGGCCGACCACGATGTAGCTGCCCTCTCAGACAACGATATATCAATAGTTCTATGCTTTATCACGTCCAGAGGTACTACATAAGCTTTCTCTTAGATTCAGATATCCTTATGCTGTGTCTAAACTTCCTTCACCATCAGCTGATAGTGTTCTATTAAATTTAATTAATAAATGTACGCGAATTCTAAACAATACCAATGTATTGTTTACCAATACACGTGAGGGTTCGTACCTGCGGATAACGAATTGATAGTCCTTTATCTCAAAGTTCGTAACTACCACGGCTCTCAAAATCAAAAACAATACTATTTATTTTATAACAGTTTTTAGATAAATCTGTTAACGATTATAAGCTGGAAAAAGTACCATTACAACTACATAAAGATAAATTTTATTCCAGTACAATAAAGTAAAGCAAGTTAACAAATCTTTTCAATCTTTAATTTAGCAACACATTGGGTAAGTACGATTTGAAATGTTGTCGAGTAAGTTGTTGCACTAGTTGTGCCAACTAGACCAGTTTCAATCCTTACTCGTATTGAATAACATAACTTTCACTAGATACCCGACTGAGGTAGCGGTTTCTAAGTACTCGTACTTGTCATAGCATAACAATATATTCCGTGCTCTTGGAAAACTACACTGGGAAGTAAATATATTCGGAATACGATTTTCATATTATCAACAACAATAATTAGATTAAGATTTATGACAATTGTCGAATAACGTTACATTTATCATTGTTCATTTGATAATTTTTGAAGTAAAACTTTTTAGGCGCGATTAGGAGGTAACTGGACGACAATGCAACGGAAGTCCGTTACGGCAATATGGCGTCACGTTTCTGTACCATCCGGTTGTTAATTTTGTACATAATAGATAGTAATAAATAGTTTATAAACAAATCAACCTAAAGCTTATGAAAAAAAAGTAATAATTTTTTTTTTAAATAAATATTAATTAAAATCATACAATAGAATTAATTATGTATACGTGGTGTGTGACCGTGCTGCCATCTGGTTTCAATGTAAGTAACAAATTAAATCAAAGCTTCATTATCTGTAGTATCATCTATCAGCTAATTCAGACTTAAATAACAAGTTTTACTTCAACCGCGTGTGACGGTTATACGCACTATTTTTTTTAGTGCCATAATTAATTCAATTCTAATTCATAAACTTAAGTTGAGTATAGAAATTTTAATGTAGGTGACCTGTAGGTCCATTATTAAGTTTCTCTTATACGCCACTAACTTTTGCTTATGGATTCGCTCGTCTTAATGAAGGTTTAACATGTCACTCAAAAGCAGTACTATTTTAACCGTATGTCCCCTTCTGTGCCTGTGACAACACGTATGATAAATTGCACGACGATTAATTAAAAAGAATGTAAAAGCGTAATAAAATACACACATGCGCATTTATAATATTAGTTAAGATCATTACATCGGTTCTTTCGCGTTTCTTAGTACCTATATAAGAACAATCCACGTGGTATTAAAACGGCAATAATTCACAATATATTTTTGTTAGTGCACAAATTAAGTTCTTGGCTGCGGTCACGTACGGGGTCGCCTTGTTTGAAATACGAAGGAGCTCATCGGTCCGGCTCGTTAAGCGTCGGAGCGTGCTTTTATTACATCGAAGCGTGCGCTGCGGACGCGCGACTCTTGAATATTAAATTGATGGCCAGTGGGTCATGCATACATTCCCCATTTAGTTTTTGTGAAATAGAACACTAGGTGGCAGTATCCGCATAATCTATTCATAATCAAACTAGAATGCAATTTGAAAAACGAACACTTGAAGCGACGGAAGCGCTTTTATTTCGAACTGACTGTGCTATTGACCCAGCAAAGTCTTAATAGCTTCACCGGACTGCAACGGAAGTGCATTTTTCAATATTAATAATTTAACACTGCACAAAAATTTGTAGCATAAAACTGACACGGACATATATTTTATATATAGATAACTAGTTTGTGCCCGTGACTTCGCTCGCTCTAATACAGATTTGCTCTATCCCTTAGGAATTGTAATTTTATGGATGACAGTTGATAAAGTTTTGTGGATGAGGGATGGATGTCAGTTAAGGCGGGAAGACCTAAGAAACAAACTCATATTCGGATTTATAAGATTAGTGTAGATATAGAAATATGGTACATTCAGTTACAATACCCATATGATTAACGGGCCGCTATATCATATCATAATGTCACGCTATTGTAGTCAACATTCATTAAAAACGCAAGGTTTTTTACTGCAGTAGTACCGTTGCCATATCTATTTCTGCAGAGAAGCAGCAATGATCATGCTGTGCAGTCTTCCAATCGTAACGGTATAGTTGTCAAAAGAAGCAGAACACTGCTTTTCTCAGAATTAGGAACTAACTGAGCTCAGGTTGTAGTTTTGTAGATAGATAAGCTATACTTTTCAGTAACCATTTAGGTGAATTACTTGCCTATGTGCTGCGTTATTTTAATAAGAAAGGACCAACTGCCCTTGCCCCTTGTTGAAAATGAAAATACAATTCGTTTGAGGCTCAAAATTACTCAACGAATCGGCATAGGTCAATGACCAATTAATGTCTTTCTAGATGGTTCTACTTATTTTTTGTATTCGATTTGCCCTTTGCCATTTTTTAATGACCTACGATGCGGGTGAAAATTAGTTACGTGTATAAAAATATATTTTACCTATTGCATTAAAACATAAACTTTAACGTATATGACAATAATTGGTCCTTAACTATTTGTCATTTTTTGTTTTTATTTTAATGCATACATTTCTAAACTTGTGTAGGGTTTGATTATGGAATCCTAACTTTGTCTACTTTATTGCAGTTTTACTCGTGTCGTTGTGTTCTGATTTGAAGGACGTGTTTTATAGTTTGCACTAACACACTAACACATTGCAACTTGAGTACTTTGAAGTAATCTATGTTTAAGTGACTTGTGGTGGAATTGTATTGTTTTTAAGCAGCTGTTTATAGACTTAATCTTATTACTTAATATCAGGTATACTAGGATAATTCCACTCCTGTTTGTGCATAAACTTTAAAAGTTACCATGTTAATATCCTATATTACACTTCTCGTTGTGGCCAATTACGCGTTGTTAGCTTTTATATGTTCGTAGTTTTTGTGATGTTTTATTGTTTCTAAAAAAAGAGATACATTATTTAAATGAAACTGATTCAATGTTAACGTTCGACCTTGAATATAGCGTGAGTTATATAACAATAGAGTCGTTTTGTGAAAAATCAATTGTAATATATTCTAACATTACGAATGTAAGTTATCTAAGAATATCTGGTAGACATCAATTTCATTTTAACCGAGATGCCTTTTTGCTTATGACCAAGTTGTCTTTAGTATTATGCGACTTTTGAACTCAGATATGACCTTGCCACAAACTTACAAAGGAAACAAATCACCGTGAGGAAACCCGCGTATAAGTAATATAATGCAATATAGATGTAATGCGCTATGATAATATATAACTCTGTGGCAAAATTTTCTCTGTATATTAGGTTTACGTATTAAAATTTGTCACTTTTGTTTATTGATTTTGTTTCTTTCGAGATCAAATTCTGTTCATTACTGGGTGATAATTTTTTGTTTTCTTTGTAATTTTTAAAACAAATTTTGTATGAAGAAAAATGCTAGTAAAGATTTTCGGATAAATTGAATATTTGGATTAAACTAATCATCATATAAAGAATAAGTGAATGAGTGAGCCAGAAGACATGTCTTAAAGATATTGGCGGGATATTAGACGTTCCAATGTAGTGAATATTATATTTTATTCACAATTGTCTGTTATTTAGCTCTATATTTTTAATAGATATTGGTTGTTTTACGTAATATAGTTTGGTTATTGTACACAAGTGAAGTAGATGGGAAATAATACCACTTAGCATGGATTCTGACTATCCATAAAAACTCCCCAGAAAATTCTAATAAGGGGCCATTATCTTGTTGGAACACTAAAATCAGCTTAAGAAATTTGTAATATAATAAAAAAAACCAACTCGACAATTGCAGTAATAATCTACTAGAAGATTGGTTGCCAAAAATAAAATATATTAAAAGATTGATGCTCAATTGTTTAGTTGCCATGTTTTTTAATTATACACTCGCTCTACAAAAGGAAAATTCGGTCTTATTATATTCAGTACTACAGCCGTGTGAAGCACAAACTAGTTGTGTGAATAATTGTGATATTATTTTATTGCTAAGCACTTCAGTACGAATGGGTTACACGTCTGTGCTCACTAATTTTACTGCGCAAGCTAAAGATAATTCAAAACTGTGTCGTGATGTATACTAAATATTTTTGATTTACGACATTCAGTTCTAGATTATTTACTAACACATCGTAAATAATAGAGGATAGACAACAAAATTAAATATTAAAGTGAAATAACAGATTTATTAGTTCATAGTTATTATGAGTTTATAATGTCTATATTATTTATGTTAGTGAAAACAATGTTATGAATGTATTTCATACTTTATGAGATCTATTGAAAAATTATGTCGTCTGTGGATTATTTTTTCTAAAGGCAATCTCTCTTGTTGGAAGTTGATATACCTAACAAAACACTTTAAGTTACTTACCGCTTCGTTCCGTCTTCTTATATATCTTAGTTTTATAGTTATCCTACAACACAATATATACTTAAATGTGCTTGAAAGATATTTAGACAATTACGCATAGTTAACTGTAAGTGCAAATAATGGTACCTTATACATGCAATAAAACTATAAAAGGAAACTAATAATATCTTGAAAGTTTTTATTCGCCTGTTTATTTTTATTTTAGTTATTCATTTTAGAGAATTTATATATTTTATAAATAAAATAAATAAAATACAGATGATTCTAATTTCTCATCCATCAATTTATACTTTAACAGCTTATTAACCTTTTCAACGTCTTAATCTATTTAAATCAAAGTCCTGCTTCATTCACTTGAACCAAACACACTTCATTAGAATATAATAAATGTCATCAAATATCTAAAGATTCAATAGATGTGTATTTAGACTACATGTCGCTAGATATTCAAAGTCGAATTTTATAAAACATGTTCATGTTAACATTATTACATGATATATTATATATTTTTATTTATTATTTCATTTTTAAACGAGAAATTCCTGTATATTTTTATATTTGTATATATTCAGGATCTCGGAAACGGCGTCATCTATTTCCGTGAAACTTAGTATGTAGGTAGTTTCCGGGACGATAAATCGATCTAGCTAGATTTTATTCATAGAAAACTTTTTTTAACTGAGTTTTCAACCAAATGAAAAAAAAAATGCTATAATATAAAAATAAATTTCGCCGCCGCTGTCGGCTCGTCCGGAGTAGTACCACCCCTCTCACAGAAAACCGACGTGAAATAACAGTGCTTGCATTGTTGTGTTTCGTTCGGTCAGTGAAAGCCCTCGAGGCCCACGTCCCTTCCTCTTTCTTCCTTTTCCTTTCCTTCCCCTCCCCCTCTCCCATATACAGGCTGGCAACGCACTTGCGACTTCCAAGGTGTCGCATGTGTCTATGGACGGTGGTGATCACTTAACATCACGTGACCCACCAGTTCGTTTGACTCCTTTGATAAATAAAAAAAATGTTAATAATTATGTAATTACATAGAATAGATATTTGAAAAATAACAAGTTTTAATAATCAGTTAATCACTAGCATAATTAATTATTAACTTGAATTATTGTTCTGTATAATATGAATCGTTATAATTAGAAATCATTTCGTAATTAATAAATATACGTGGATACATTATGTATTGAGATACCGGGAAGTAAATTGAGATATGCAACTTGATAAGTTATGCTTGTGTTTATAATTTTATTATTATTGTGTAGTCGTAATTAACTGACGCAACTCAATCGGGTAACAATTAAAATGCTCAATGCATCAAGACGCGATGGCAGGAATGAGGTCATACCTCCTATTGTCATTATTTATTATTTAGATTGCAGTACGATACGAACTCATTTATATAAGTTTAGGTACCTACAGATCATGCGTAGAATTGTACGTTGTATTAATTTGTATGGGCTATAGATATTGATTTATAATTAATATTTTGCTTAGTTAACCATAATTGGTGAGAAAACCATGATTCCTTTTAAATTGGTGTGTGTTTGTATAATCACTTCACCATTTTTCTAGTAATTTGATATTACCAACAGTTACCAGTAGGTGGTAGAACCGCGCTGGAGCTATTTCAGCATGAATGAGTCGACTCGCACGGGTAGTACCACCCTCTCACAGAAACACAAGTAACAGAAAGGTATACTTTCTTAATCAAAGGTTTTTATCATGGCTACTCAGTTATTTGCCATGATCTTTAATTATATAAACATTTAAAAAAATCTATGCGTAAATGAAAATTGAAATTAATTATAAATTTGAAATAAAAACCACGTGGTAAAGCTTTCAATTTTAAGCAAACATAACTTTACGAAAATAAAGAAATTTATCGCAACCCATGACATAATTTCTAATTAATTTTACACCACACCATGGTTGGATGGTATTTCTGGGTGATATTGAATTAAATGTAGTCTGTTCATTATGAGAAATAGTGATATGGCCAGTATCATCTTTTGGAAAAGTAATTGATATACTGTACAATCAAATGATGAATCCAAAACAAAGATGTTTTTAATACTATCATTAACTCTGGAAAATAAATTTCTTTTTTGTTGCTACATGAGGTTGAATTGCAACATTGTAACCGCGGAGGTCTAAGACATGGATTACTTTTATAAACAAAATCCTTATTTTGATTATATAAAGTATTATTTGGCTCATTTTTTTATTAAATCATCATTTGAAGTGAGTTCACCATAAAAAATAATAAACATAACTGTAATAGTTATATGTTATAATATCATTGTTGAATGTATGATGGAAAATGGTAGCTGGAACGTAAGAGTTAAAAAATACATATAGTCGAGCATAGCAACCTACTTTGTCTTTTTTATTTACATGTGTGTATATATTGTATAAAATTTAAGCAGTAGTGTGAGTAGTACAAATTTTAATTAATTTGATGTACTTCTAATGCATTTTACATAAAATAAACAGCTTTCTGCACTTCTCCGCCCTATAAACTTTAACTATGCCAAATTTCAAGTTCACTCGTTCACGGGAAATCGGTTAAAAAAGGGGTACAAAGATTTTGCTTCACATATTATTATATAGATATGTTTTTACTGTTTTGGTTGTATAACGTAATCATCATATCATTATAGAAATAAAAATGTCTAAATGAATTGAAAAAATAATTAAATCAATACATTATAAAGGTACGCGGATAAATGAATGAACTTCTTATTTGAGTAGTGAAAGTTAAAAAAATGTTTTAACGGCTTCCATATAATTTGCTTACCGTTGTTTATGAGTGTACATGTTAATTGTTTAAATTAACCTTTCACTTTCGTGATCTTAAAAAATTGGAACTTATTTATCGGATTAGTTCTCATTTGATCAGTTTGCCCTTATTCTAGATTCTAAAACTTTGAATAAACCTCACCTGTGTCACAAGTGACTTTTATTAAGTATCCTATAACATTAATTCTAAGTTTTATCAAACATATATTTGATGAAAATGAAAAAAATGTACTAAGTACAATATAGATTGACGTAAAAACTTGTTATTGGAGGTCACAACGCAGAGGTGACTTTGGTATTCTTTTATTCTTTATATTGTCGTGGGATTTTACAACAATACATCTTTGCTTCAAAAAATATAAGCACTTTGGTTTAACACATCTTTTATACCAGTGTGTACCTTTATTCAATGTATTTAAATCCATAATCCGAAACAAATTGGCAAAACAGTCCGCATGGACGAT
The DNA here is from genome assembly GCA_014332785.1 of Antheraea mylitta. Classification (NCBI taxonomy): domain Eukaryota; kingdom Metazoa; phylum Arthropoda; class Insecta; order Lepidoptera; family Saturniidae; genus Antheraea; species Antheraea mylitta. The sequence continues at coordinate 1,527,940 of JACEII010000011.1, forward strand.
AATAATAGTAATAATTCTAGTTCATTGTGATTCGGGAACGATCCGTAGTTATGGGAGGGATAGAATCCTCTCGATGGCGTTCACCTCACGTAGTCAATACCTGTTCACGAATACCGTTTACAATATAGCTGGGCTACGAGTTAGTATTTCTGCTAAAACATTATGTGAATTTCTTTGATATATCTGAATAATATTCTTATAAAGTATTATGGATTTTTTTTTATTTCCACATCAACCTGTTTTTAACGTCATTAGATAATACTTAGAATAATTGAATTGTAAATTATGTTTTTTTTTTTGAGATGTAAACGCTGTTGACTGGAAAGGTGTTTACAGCTTCACCGAACTATCGAGGCGAGCGCTGAAGGCACTCAGCCGATTTGGGATGTTTGGGCGACCAACTCAAGGGTGCACGGCACACCTCGGGTTGGGCCGTCGCCTGTTTTGCGCAAAAATCGCGACCTATCTGAGCTAACCTAAGCCATCTAGATATACGTATATGAGTTATTGAAACCTGCATGTGTACCAAGCATGCGTGCCTCAACAACTCCTATATGTATTTTGCGTCGGAAAAAAAACCATCTAAACTATTGTAAATAGCATAAGATAGGATAGGGAAAAATAAGCGTAGAACTCTTTCTCGTATATTTCTTTGAAAAAGAAGAACAGCGTGTAAGCGTATATGCGTGCACGTGTGTATAGGAGATGTTTTAGCAGTGACGTGAGGTTTTGTGTCACTTTATCGCGTAAGCAGCGTACTTAAGGGCTCCACGCCGAGGGAACGGGACTAGGCTTGAGCCGCTGCCGAGGGGGGCCTAATCTGGTGTGCGGGAGCGAAATTTACCCCCAGACCATGGCGGCGTGATCTGTTGTTACGCGGGCGTGGGCGTGAACACTCTCTGTTTGGAGAGACAGGGTGGTACTGATCGTTCGCTGCCGTGATTGAATCAGGAGAGTCGGTAAAAATGAGTCGCGGTCGTCTTCTATACTGCGCAGCGTTGGGTACGGGTTCATAGTACCAGTAACGGGCTCGGATGATTCGCGGCTTTTTCGAAATAGCTGCTTGTGAGTGATTTTATATACGCCCAGACAGAAGGCATCTCCAGGTCCCTATGGAGATCCTTATTCTGGACGTACCATGGGGCACCGGTGAATTTACGTAGGGCTCGGTTCTAGAGAACCTGCAACTTATGAATACGATTTTGCGCGTGTGCAAAGATCGGACGACTGAACTGTACGTCATGATCGGACGGAAACTTATAATGTAATTAACTAAATAGTATGACAAAAAGAAAGTTGTTAATGTTAACCCAATCTTTATCGTTTACTAGCTATTCCTTGCGGTTTCGCTCGCGCTCATGTAGATTTTGAAAATAAGATACAGCGTATGTTGTTCACTTATAGTGTAGTATTCTATAGGTGAGTTTTTGAATGTGCTATATATAAGTTTTGAGTTTCGTAATTTTCATTCATTACAAACTAAAATACATATGTTTTCTTTTTATAAATGATCACAAAATATTCGTAAAGTGTGCAATAACTCATGACATTATTTATAATAGACATTATATTAAAAAGATTGTGTATTATGTAGTAAAAATAAAAATTAAGATAAAATATTTAACGTAGCCGGAATCGTTAACTGAAAATTATGCGGAGCAGATGTTTGTAAAGACAAATTGATATCGATTTTTTTTATATTGACTACAATACTTTAATATCGATTTTAGAAAATTAACATTATGTTTTAAATTTACTACAAATGTTTCCTTCTCAAAGGAGCTCTTATACATTTTTTTATGATATTTAGGTCGCTGACGAAGCGCATGTTTACGTTACACTACTTGCAGAATGATAACTGCGCATTCGAGAAAGAAAAATAACATCTGTTAAGATTTTCGTAACAGAAATAATCATAGTATTTTCGTGAATCTTTATATCAACTTTTCGTGAATCTTTATATCAACTTTTGAATAATTCTTTTTTTATTCAGTCTGATAAAAATAATTCTTAACGTGTTAATAATATGGTTTTACGTCATAACTGCTTATGAATATGTTCGCTAGTAAGAAAGTAATATTGAAACTTTCCTGTATTTCGTTAAGACGAAGAATCCCAATATCCTGTTTGATACGATGCGAGGTAAATATTATTCTATGACGAGGAAATTATCTCAAGAAAATTATTTTTATCTCTAGCACATACTAACTGAAAATCAATTTGCGTTGCCGTTGTGAATAAGGAAAGAAAATTTCCGGTCACGGATAGAAAATGTATAACATTGAAGAAGATCTTAGATAATATATTTCATCTTGTAGAAGCCTTTAATATTCCTAAGATACCATTTTACACCAAAGTTTAAACTTCAGCTTTCGAAATTCAATCGAAAATTGGGATTATGTAATTATATAAGTTTGCGAAATTTAGACTAAAACCTACTTTCAGAAAAAAAAGTCACTCCACTGTAGTATAGCTATTAATGGCTTTATCATAAATAGGTCGGTAGGCACGTCCGGGGTAGTACAACGCTCTCACAGAAAACCGACGTGAAGTAACAGTGCTTCCATTGTTGCGTTTCGTTCGGTCAGTGAGAGCGCCAGAGGCCTACCTCTTCTCGCCTTCCCCTCTCGTCTTCCCTTCCTCCCCCTCTCCCCAAACACAGGCTGGTAACGTACTTGCGACTCCCCTGGTGTTGCAAATGCCTATGGACAGTGATGATCACTTAACATGATATGATCTACCTGTTCGTTTGCGATCTGACTTCAGTCGAGCCGTGGCTCGATTATTAAATTTAATTTAGGATACCGATATCATTTAAAGGAATAGGAAAGTTTTAAAGCATAATATTTTTAGAATTTATTTGTTTGTTTACTGGTAGCGATAAGATTCCAATGTATGTGTTAGATTGTTGCAAATATTTCTCAAGTACTCGAAAATAATTCATTTCTGGCACAGATTGTAACAATATTTCGATTCAATTTATTTCTTGAGTAAAGATTCCCTTACGAACATATAACAACCATATCATTCTATTATATCGACTTTGTTCACAGGAATAAACAGGCACTTAGGTTATATTGTTTAACACGCCAGACATGAATCATCGCTTTACAAAAAGGAAGGATGTACCATTTTTGGCGATGAACATATTTTAGATGTTGACAATGATTGTATATTATATTTGAAAAGCTATCCATGTGTTCAAAATACATCTAATTATTCGGTCAATACCATGCGGTGTGATACAGAAAGGTGATTACTAAGGGAAGTATGACTTATAAATCAATAGTTGCATTTACATTGTAAAGAATGGATGGGCTTCCCGCTTCGTAAGCATTAAAATTCGGGCCGCGTCCTTAACTCCGTTTAGGTGCTTTATTCTGTATTATAACATACTCCTTTTCTTGATGTTATTGAGATCATATTATTTTGTTACATCGTAAATACATACGTTTTTATTCGGTATAGGTTGAGGGTTAAATTCTGAGTGAATTACGGTTTTAGGAGTGAACTGTGAATTTTATTCTGGGTACGGGTTGCGTTTCGCGTTAGTAGACGCTTTTAATTGTTTTCAATACTCTCTCTACGTCAATAAAAACTTAAATAAATCCGTATAACGATGTCTGTTGTATAGGGAATGGATTACGCAATTGTGCTTCGCTAAAGTAAGTATTCACACTTCGTTTCTTCTCTGTTCTCGCCAGCCGATCAACTCGCGCTCGGACCCCTATAACACGCGCCGCGCCACAAGTTTTGTCCACACTATAACTTTGTTTAGCAATTACTGCACTCCACTCCTCAGCGTAATATTAGGTAGTACATTTTTCCTTAATGAAAATATATAAAATGCAAGAGGAATTTTCCAAATCGTATTGGTACTATGGTGATTGGTAATAAACTTGTTTTCCAACGAACAGAAAAAAGAAGAATCCTTTAAATTTTATAATATTAATGTACTATAGAATTAAGAAAGGATAATAATGTTATTTTGAATAACGTCATCGTTAACTTCAAATAATTTAATCAGTTAATGAGCAAAATGAAAGAGACATTGTCATATTTTCGGACAGACCATAAATCTTACTACTCATTTTGCAATCAAAAATCTATCATATTATCAATTAAATGTTTGATAAATTGACATGATAAGAATGAGTTAACCTGTAGACATAAGAATATCTATATATTAATACGTGAAGCAAAAAAATTGTACCCCTTTTTAACCTATTTCCCGTCAACGGGTGAACTTGAAATTTGGCATAGTTAAAGCTTATATGGCGGACAAGTGCAGAAAGCTGTTTATTTTATATAAAATGCATTAGAAGTACATTAAATTAATTAAAATATGCACTACTCACACTGCTACTCGAATTTTACACAACATATACACACATGTAAATAAAAAAGACATTTTGACAGCCGTCAATAATTAGGAACTTCAAAAAAGGTTGTGAAGGAGGTTGCTATGCAACAAAATATGCGACAAAATAAGGATTTTGTTCATAAAAGTAATCTATGACTTAGACCTCCGCGGTTACAATGTTGCAATTCAACCTCATGTATCAACAAAAATGAATTTATTTTCAAAAGCTATTGGTAGTATTAAGAACGTCTTTGTCTTAGATTCACTATTTGATTGTATTGTGTATCCATTACTTTTCCAAACGATGATACTGGACAAATCACTATTTCTCATAATAAACAGACTACATTCAATTCAATATCACCCAGAAATACCACCCCATGGTGTCGTGTAAAATTAATTGAAAATTGTGTAAAGTTATGTTAGGTTAAAATTTGAGCTTTACCACGTGGTTTTTGTTTCTAATTTATAATTAATTTTCATTTACACAAAGATTTTCTGAATGATTATATAACAAAGATCATGGCAAATGGCAAATAACTGAGTAGCCATGATGAAAACCTTTGATTATAGAAGTATACCCTTTGACAAAAGTACTCTAATAAAGTTCAAACTTTAAAAAATCAATTAACTATGGTCGAATGTCGACCACTCGACGCCCACTAGTGTCTCATAAAAGTGCCAAATGTCAAATTAATCTAAAATATCACTATAGTTGGCTACCAACCAACGCAGTGCAGTTCCTTTATACAATCATCAGTACCTGCGCTGGGCAAATTGTTCAATAGCGTATGGTTTATTTGTGAACGCTAATTTCTTAATGATTTCACAATTTTATAGTTTCTTATGACTACTTTTTGCTATACGGTCTCAAATATTTTGTGTTTCTTTTCTTGTTATTATATAAATGTTTGTCAAATAGTTTAAAGAATGCTCATACATCTCGTTTGCTGCATTTTAAAATAAAGTAGATATTAAAACTGATGTCTCTTTCTGTACTTTCTAAGAGATTATTTCAATAAAGCACATCATCGCTTAATGTCTACCAAAATATTTTTCATAAAAAGTTAGAAAAAAAAAGAATCAATCGAAAATAAATGTAATTCTGCTTTTTTATAGATGTTTAACTATAATCATAGTTGATCGGTAACGTCGAATTTTAAGAGTAAAACATGTTTCTCTAAAATAGTGTGTACATTAATTTCCTAAGATATCCAATTAACATACAATTGGGAAGCATCTTCTATTATAAAAAAATACGAATGTAGTTGGATATGAGTTTTTTACGCTAGGTGGTTATATGTACATGTATATTGTACATCGGTATAAGAATGATACTTCTCAGTACGCCTCACAGTGTAAAATAAGCCACATTAATGTGCTGTAAAACCAGGTGCAAAACGTAAATGACATTGATGCCAACGCATCACCTTCCTGGTTATGTATAAGGCGGGTGACGTAGCTTCGTAAAACAATATAGTAGGAGGAGTAATTTACACCTACGTTGTACTATTTTGTTAGATATTACTTAATCTATACTTCTATACTAATATTATAAAGAGGTAAAATTTTTGAGTTTACGACGTTGTTAGAGGTAATCTTAGGAACTACTTGACCGATTTGAAAAATTATTTCAGTATTATATAGCTCATTCATAAAGAATCGTTATAGGTTATATACCATCATGCTAAGATTAATAGGAGCGGCGCACCAATGAAGAATATTTCAAAATCGGTATTTTTTCCTCTTGTGACCTTCCGCTGCATGTTAGTGTTAACTCAAAGTAATTATTCCACGCGTACAAAGTCACGAGCAGAGGCTCGTACTCTATATATCTATAAGATATCAATTTAAGACTTGATTGGATTTCGTAATATGGGTATATTTATTTTATACTTTGTTGCTTTCATCGTTTTACTCCGATTCCATTTGATAAATGATGATATGATCTGAACAGATCAAACCTAGAGAGGAACTGTTTTCATAGTAGACTTTTTTTTCCGTGGAGTGAAGTCCTACGTGGATCACTCAGAGGCTCGCAGGAGCTTGAATAGTGTTGACTACTCCACTGCCGAAGTAGCAGAGCGGCGCCCGAAGACGACTCTTATCGACTAAAAACCTCCACGATGGAATATACGCCGCACTCTGAGAGTGTCATGTGGTAGCGTGAACAAGCTCCGCAACACCCGCGACAGCACGGAACAAAACAGTCCGGATCACCAACTGCCTTCCAGCCTGCAGAACCTGTGCTATGGAAGGTCAAGGGCCCCGCCCCTTCTCACCGTGGGTTCGAGTGGCTGCTGAGAAGAAGGCTCTTCCGCCGCATTCCACCATTGATTTTTTAACAAAGCTTACCCTAACTCAAGTCCAGATCAAGAGGTTCTCACCAGATTGAGAATTGGGCATACAAACCTGACGTACATTCATGTAATCACTAAAACTGATAAAAATAAATTCAAGCGTGGACAAGACGAAACAGTATTACATCTGTTGTTGTTCGGTGAAGCTATAAAGAACTTGCTAGGTCAGTAGAGTAGTCAGTTCGAAAAAAAAACTTCTATTAATGGAATGTGCAGCATTTAATAATGAAAGACGATTGTGTAAAGTTCCCGAAAACCTAAAACACTGATGAAACAAGATGGATGTACACGAACCCTAATATTCTTGAAAATGATAAATGTATATAAACTTGTGTAGGCTAATCGACAGTATTACTATAATGCATGTATTTTGTTAATCGTGTTGTCGCTAATGACCTGAGATGTTAAAAAGCTACCTAAAATAAATAAAAATAAAGCTAATAATTCAAGGTTTGATTATGTTTCCAACGTGTAATCTATTTTTGCAGTAAAATAACAGTGCGTAATGTAAGCATTAAAAAATAAAACTTGCCTGGTTAAATGTAACGTATCGGGCTGATGATTCACGTATGTTAGGTATATTATCAAGCAAACAAACATTAACGAAGAAAACTATTTATTATTACGGAAGTGATAAATAGTAATATAGCATAAATATAATAATGTGGTTTTACAACAACACATAACTTTTAAATCAAAACAAGGAGCATCTCACAAAGAACCCAGTGATTACTGACATTATTTTCCGGAAGTTCAAATATTACACACGGATAAATAAACAGAATTATGGAAGCCGCCAATTAATCTGGCATTTTATCGATTATGGAACGGTATTTCTTAGAGAGTACACGACTACTATCCTAATAATTTCTTGCGTACTGTTATATATTTGACTAGCTTCTGCTCGCGAATTCGTCCGCGTGGAATAGTTACGTTGGTCTAAAGCTAATACGCAGCGGAAGTTGTCAAAAGGGAAAAAACCCGATTTTTAAACCTTCTGCATTGCTGCTTCGCTCCTGTAGGTCTTAGCTTAGTTATTATATAACCTATAAATAGTCTCGATAAATGATGTATCTAACACTAAGAATTTATCAAATTAGATCTGTAGTTTCTGAGATTAACGCGTTTAACCAAACAAAGACTCCCTCCAGCTTTATAGTATTAGTATACTCGTATATAACTCTTCTCTCGTAATTAACTTGATCCTATCATTCAGACTACAATAACTTTTGATAGGGTGGGCCGATTTGAATGAAATAAAGAATAAGTTACTCTCGAAGATACGCTTGAGGTAAGGTTTTATCGTGAACCCAGTGCTTTACCAGTGATTCGTGTTCATACAAACAAACAGTCAGACAGACATTTCTAAAAATGATTGAAATGTATTTTATTACTTATTCTTAGACACCTGCAACAATTCTTTCTCACAAGCAAGGCTCGATAATGTAGTCCGGTGAAGCTGTTAAGACCTTGCTGGGTCAACAGCGTAGACATTTCGAAAAAAAAAAATAATTCTCACAAAAATTGAAAAAAGTACAGACACGTTAGATTTACATTGTTATTATATGTATAGATATAGATATATTGAATTAATGTACTCTATACGTTATAAACATTTCGAACGATATTAATTATTTGTATGTTCTGTGTTGATTTCCACGTGCATGATACGTTTCAGCAATATCGCTACCCCTTTGTTTTGCTTTACCGTCTAAAGAAACCACACACCAACATCTTTTCCAAAAGGTCACGTATATATAGCGAACCGATAAACCAAAACCGCGGATATCCGTTACTATTATTCCCTTAACCAAAGTTCTGTATATTTCCACGCGACTGGTTTTTTATTTTCCTTTTTGTCCTTATTCTGTTTTATGTTAGCCGTATAGTAGCATATATTTAATTTTATTAAGGTTTCGTATTAAATTATCTATTGCCATTATATTATGAAACCTTTACGAGTACTATAGAACGTTTCTATATTGTTATCTAAAACAAAATATATACGCACCTGGACTCAATAGAGCTCAATGCAAATAAAAGTGCAAACAACACTATCAGTGTTATCATATTGATCGGCACAGCCATCGATGAATATTAAATCTACTCTCACTATCTACATTTTTATTGAAACCTGCGTGATACAATTTGCTCAAGGATTGTATAACCTAAATCTGAGTACATTCGAGCATATTTTATTTGCAGATAATAGCTTCATTATTTAAATGCCATGACACATATATTGAAGTTATACTTCTTTGGAGCGTTAGGAAAAAATGATGAGAGTAAATTTTTAAGATGTACGCGCACACCGTCACGAAAAATCGACACCTGTAGTTAGCTATAGTCATCATTTTGTTTCTTTGTATTTGTTGTTTGTAATTTTTTGTATTACAACTTTCAATGTATTAAATACCTTTTTTCTATTGTTAGTGTCGTTTTTTCTACAAACGTAGAATAAGGCAAAAGATAAAATTTTTGAGAAGATTTATATCTTTTTAAGCCAATGAAGTATAACTTCTAACGCGTGTACATAAGTACACACTTTTTTTGTAAAAGTGCAGGCGCCTTACCCTTAGCTATAAGAATATGACAATTGTTTTTAGAATATTTCACTTCGAAATAGTGGTTATTGTAAACTTCATCTGTTTATTCGATCTACGTTGTGTTTGCCTAAAACCAATTTGTGAAAGAAGGTTTAATCTATTATCGTAAATAAAAAAAGAAATGAGTAGCGTTGTTAATATTCTTATATATTGTTTTCTCTGTCTTGTATTTTTTCTGGCTGTTATTTAACAGGTTATATATGACAACCAGTAATGTTTTATACCCAGGTTACAGTAATTCTTAGCTGTACAGTACCACATATTTATTACACACGTGACGTTATATACACAAAAATACAGTCAAAATAATGCTTCGGCCTAATGCATTTCAGATGTATGTATGTTTTCGAAGTGAATTTGCGGACATTCGTTATATAATGTGAAAACTAGCAGCCATACGAATTCTTCGTTCCATTTAACAAATAATTTATCATACATGTGAAAAATAGCAGTTAGTTAGATTTGTAGTTATTTGTATGACTTTTAAATGATAGCAATAATGCAATACCGTAATTTTCACATAACAGACACCATACATTTTATACCATATGAAAAAGAGCAGGGATATTTTATGCCGAGTTAAGTGATCGCACTAAAGCATTGCGTGCCTTCCTAGAAGATACAATTTCTATTCTTTTCACTTTTATGTATTTACTTACATATAAGTAATCTGTACAAGTAGGCGAATTAGACGATGCATAAAACATCACTATGCAGCACTTTAAGTATATTTTCATTTATTTGATTAAATATTTTGATTAAATTACTAAATTATTAAACTATTAGAGTTTTTCTTTCTTTTTTAAATTTACTTTAATTATGATATGCCAAGTAAACAACAATGATTTCGTATTGGTACCCGATTAGGCCTCCTACGGCAACGGCTCAAGCCTAGGTTCGATCCCTCGGTAGGGAGCCCTTGAGTGCGTTGCTTGCGCGATACGGTGACACACAAATATACATCACCGCTACAACACTACACGATCACCCCCACACACGTGCACGCCTACACGCTTACACATGAAAGTGGAAGGGTTTACTTTTTTTCCCTTATCGAACTGAAAAACTCTCAATTTTCCGATAATAAATATATAGAGGATTTGTTGAGGCGTGTATGCGTGGTACACATATAGGTTTCAACAACTTATACATATATGAATAGTTAGCTAGGTTAGCTAAGATAGGTCGCGACTTTGCATGCAACAGGCAACAGCCAAGCCGAGGTGTGCAGTGCACCCTTGAGCTGGTTGCCAAAATAAAATCGGCTGAGTGCCTTAAGCGCTCGCCTTAGTAGTCCGGTGAAGCTGTTAAGACCTTGCTGGGTAAATAGCGTAGTCATTTCGAAAAAAAAAAATCGTATTGGTTTTTATGTTTTAACCTTCTAAATAATATCAATTTATTTGATAAACATGATAGTCGAACACCGTTTTATAATACGATTTAAAAATATATGCAATAAGCAGAAAAAATAAAGTTATAATTATTGTAGTATTAATTAATTTGTAAAGTAAAGTCAAACGTAACTAATTGCTTACGCTTTTATTTCGGAAATCAATAAGCGATTGAATGTATTTAAGTTGAATTCAGTGTCTGCAAGTCCATAGACGCTCATAATCCTGATAGTTGATATGGCTTAAAACGTGTAGCACAATCAGTAACATTAACCGTTTGCGGATGCATCCAGAATATTCCATACAAGGTAATCGAAAGCGTATACGCGCGTATAATTGCCTATTTGCCTCATTCCAAATTCATTCACGAATTATGACCATCGCTCGTAGACCGGACAAATACGACAAATTGTATGAAAACTGTTTCCATATAAGTGATCTTTGCTTGAACCGTAAGTAATGGCACTTTGTGGGTCAACTATTTACATTTTTCTTTGACTAGATTAAAAGCTTGTCGTACCTCTTTATTTATAGACAGTGCTTGTTCTTAAATAACTCTACTGTTATTTTTTTATGTCTAAGTTATTTTTATTCCATAGATACTTCTCCAGGCCTAATCGCAAGATGGTAGTAAGTCTACTATTAGTTATGAGGTCACGGGTGTGATTACCTCGCACGTCTAAAATTTGTGTTTTTGTCAAATCTGTTTTTGGGTTTGAAATATGTATATAATATGCATATACATAAGCTGTATAGTTACCATAATATAATCTATGCTTATTAATTCGAACTTCATTGTCAGGAACATTGATTTTATTCTGTTTCGATGTAACAAACCTCTTTAGTAATGGCCTGTTTTGTAATGCATATTACTCTTTAACGCTATGAAAGACCTTTGAATGTTTTAAAGGGTTATCAATGAAAGAATTTATCAAAAATGGCTTTAGATATTTTAAATAAACATTATATATAAGTAATTGTAACTTCTTACTTGATAATTAAAACATTGCTAAGAAATTTTCGGAACAATTAATGTTTTCTCTTTAACGCATGCATATGCATATATAATACCTCTTTTGAAATTTCAACTCACCATTTAATCAGTGTCTCACTCAAGGCATTTACTCGTAAATAATGGGCAATAGCAGTCGTGAACGAAACAAACGTGTAGTAAATTTCAAAAACGATTCTCTTAAAACAACTTGTCGACTGTTTGTTTGAATGTTCAAAGCGCCTGGCGTCTGCGAAGTTGATAACAAATTCTTTACATCAATATGTATATTACAGCCTCTCTGGTTGTAATGACATTAATTCAGGCAGTATTTTCTCTTAAAAGTTAATATATACAAACGAGTTTCTGGTAGTCGGTGGTGATATTTTATTATTCAAATAATCTATTATTTTATTTTAGCGTAGATATACATATAAATTAAATGATAGAGGTCTGTTGTGCGTGCATCACTTAAAATCTATTGGATAGATTTCAATTTTATTTTTTTTTTACTTCTTAGACACATTCTTAAAAAATATCACGATAACTTCATTTAATATAAAGTCATTACATTTTTAAGCAACTTCAATTTTCTAGCATTTCTGTTTTTCATATTTACTATAGGAGGAGAAAGGCGACTTAGTGACACATACATTTGTTTTATTTAAAACTAGGAATAACTTGGAAAATGCTAATTAATTGATATAGAACATCAAAATTAAACATTCAACTACGTAAATAACAATGTGTTTATGCAATAAAAGACAGAGCTGGAAATGAATCCACTAATTTCGTCACAACACGAAATACATTTTTTTTTTCCGAAATGTCTACGCTATTGACCCAGCAAGGTCTTAACAGCTTCACCGGACTACTAAGGCGAGCGCTTAAGGCACTCAGCCGATTTTATTTTGGCAACCAGCTCAAGGGTGCACGGCACACCTCGGCTTGGCTGTTGCCTGTTGCATGCAAAATCGCGACCTATCTTAGCTAACCTAGCTAACTATTCATATATGTATGAGTTGTTGAAACGTATATATACCAAGCATACACGCCTCAACAACTCCTCCATATATTTATTATCGGAAAATTAAGAGTTTTTCCGTTCGCTGAGGGAAAAAAGTAAACCCTTCCACTTTCATGTATAAGCGTGCACGTGTGTGGGGGTGATCGTATAGTGTTGTAGCAGTGATGTATATTTGTGTGTCACCGTATCGCGCAAGCAATGCACTCAAGGGCTCCCTACCGAGGGATCGAACCTAGGCTTGAGCCACTGCCGTGGGAGGCCTAATCGGGTGACGAAATAAAGCCGACGAAATAAAAGCCTATTCTGAAAAATCTACGTGAGGTCGTTCCGAGATTTATATGAATTAGGAATATTATAATATCATACATTTTTTTTTTACAAGACCAAGAATTTGAAAAGCGAAATATACAGTATTTTATTCAATTCTATAAAATCTGAGAATTCATATGTAAGCATTCCTGTAATAATCTCGTTTACGTGATCTCAAGTCGTAACATGTTTTTACATTACCGTTTACGAATACAACATTCCTTATGACAATGCAAAAATACAAACATACGTCCGAACGGACGTGTCTAAAGAAACGTTTCGCAATCGATGCTGCGAATTCAGCAATATTGCACAAGAAAACCAACATTGTGCTTTGTAACAATGCTCTGGGAATCTTAACTAAATGCAGAGAAATATTTTCATAACGTTTTGCGCACTTGTTATGTTGTATCATTTATCGCTGTCGAGCATTTTCATATTTTGATCCTTTTATTTTGAAATTGAGTCCATTGTAACATTGTAGAAGTAATAAATTTGAGGTATACATGCAAAGGAAAAGTTTTGATCTGATACTCGCACAATAATTTCAAGAATGTTTTATTTCCCACAATTAATAAATCTTAGCATTTTTTTTCCAAATTATTACGTTATTGAATCTTAACAGCTTTACGTGACTACTAAGGCGAGTGATTAAGGCACTCAGCCGATTTCATTTGGGCAACTAGCTCAAGGGTGCACGGCACACCTCGGCTTGGGCTGTCGCCCGACTCATGCAATTAGCTACCTATTATGAGCTAATCTAAGCTAAGCTACATATTCATACTTATATGAGTTATTAATATGTGTACCAAGCATACATACCTCAACAACTCTTATATGTATTTTGTGTCGGATATTTCGAAACGCTTTCAGTTCGATACGGGAAAAAATAAAACCCTTCCACTTTCATGTGTTAGCATGTATGCGTGCACGTGTGTGGAGGTGATTTGTGTATTGTTGTTGCAGTGTTGTAAGATTTTAATTTTTAGCATAGAAGATTAGTTGCATAATAATTTAAGGACGTTTCAATTTAGCTTCCAGTGTAGAATATGATTAGAAAATATTGATAATTTTGACCTTTCAATTGGAGGAGCCTAATTAATTTGAGAGCACAACAAATACATAGTTTATAATGTAATATTAAAAATAAATGTAAACCTCAAGAAATTCGATGTTCAAATTACCCGTATGTAGTCATAGGCTGATGAATGTATTGACACAATAGTGAGAAAAAATACAGTAATTCAATTTAGATTTCTATCTACAACGGCCTTAGACCGTTATTTGAAATATTATTAGCGCTATTTGTAAAACAATGTTATAATAACAAAGACATAATTTTTGAATGCCAGCGTGTGAGACGTTTTGTCTAATGGTCAAGAAAAATTTGCAGTGATTTATGAATAGTGTTATCTCTATTTTCACACAGCTTCAACTTCAAAGATTCGAGATATATTCGTAGATACAAGAGCGTTTAGTGTTGTAACCTGTTTTAAAGTAATAATGTTGTTTCTGTTAAATTTGATTTACAGTAATTAATTATTTTTATTGCCAAGGCTTTTCTTTGCGTGTCAATGGGTGTGGAGGGGACACCGCTATAGCAAAAATCAACCTACATACCTAAATACGGCCCTTTATAAAGGTGCGCCCACGCGCGAATACACCATTAGCTTCGACTATAATTCATAAACGAACATATAATATGCATGTTACGTGTCATTATTTATGACACATTGTCGGATGACATAGAAAAAAAAGTGATTTCCTAAGCGGCATTATTTTGCTCGTGCTTCGTCGTAAAGTGAATATTGAATTGTAGACTATATAACGTCTAGAAATATAGGTCTCAGTCATTTAATATTTTGCTTGGCATCTTCTAATATATTGTGAGGGCAAAATTTAAATAGCCGCCGAATGTTATCGAATTACAAACAGGCATCAAATTTCTCATTGAAATATTTATACGTTTTTTTCCATACTTAAGTACTTACATACTAAAGTAATGTAATGAATAAGTACGTAATTTTAAGAAGGAAATTTCTTAGTGTCTTTTTACGCAACGATACGAGCTATTTAATCTTTGAAATATTATTTTTGATCCTTTTTATCATGTTTTATGTATAGTTAATTCTCTGAATTCGGTATTTATTCCCATCTTAGTATATATGAATGCGGAATCTGTTAAAATGTTACCAAATCTCCAATAATAGGAGTAAATCCTAAATAACAGTATAAATATGAATTGAATTTGTTTGTTGTTTGTTACGCTTTCACAGCATAACTACTAGATCGATCGTCATGAAATTTTGGATGCACGTTCTCAAAGGTGCAGAAAAAGAAAAAGAGATTTTTTGGATTACTAAAAAAATGTACCGTTTCCGTAGGATATTTCAAAGCTATATATTAAGGCGAGCGAAGCTGCGACCAAAATAATTAGTTATAGTAATTTTATAGATAAGGAGTATACATTACTTGTTATTTAATTATAAGTAAAATTTTGTATTTAAAATTAAATATAGGCTTTAGTATTTACATATCTAATTTACAAGTTACGTGGCGTGCGTGGCGTACTTATAAATCTTTTGAAAGAGCATTTCTGTAATTGTACATATTCTCATAATTTTACATTTTTTAAAAACAGTTTCAAAAAACTCGTAGCGGTGCAGGTACAGCTAGTATTATAATAAAATTTACACGGAATGATTAAATTATCTTCCCCATCTTCTTAACCTTATCCCATCTAAGTAGCGTCGGCACAACATGTTTTCTTTTTCCACTCTCACACATTCACACCTTTTACACACATATCATTTTTCACACATTCCATCCATACCTTTTTCGGTCTTCCTCTACTCGTATATCCGTCCACCATCATCCTCAAAACGTTTCTAGTTGCATGGTTTTTATCTCTCCTCATGACATGCACATACCATGTTAACCTATTACTCCTCAGCTTCTCTGTCACTGGTGCTATTTACAAACTACCTCTGATATACTCATCCTTAATCTTATCCATTCTAGTCACACTTCCACCTTAACATTCGCATCTCTGCCACATGTAATCTTCTCTGATCTTTTTATTAGCCCAGTACTCAGATGCATAGAGCATGACGGTTAAATTAAATATTATATTGTGTTATTGTTTTTGAACAGTAAGTACATCGGATGCTTTTCTCAGTTATTATTAAGGCTTAATTTACGGTCGGAGAAGCGTAGGTTACTACTAGGATTAAGTATAATGTGAAAAGTAATGTGGTATATTTGTATTTATCAATTAATGTGATTAGTACTGTTTTATGTTATGATGAGGGTACGGCCACATGAGATAACCCGGATAGAAGGAAAACTTTACACATTCGCTTGATTAATTACCGCACAAGTAAATTTTGTTTAACATTGATCATATAAATAGAAGGCGGGTTTTTAAAGTAAATATGAATTGAACCCTTTCAACGTTATTGAAAACTAGCTGTTTCCCGTGACTTCATCGAGGTTTTTCAATATATTCAGAATAAAAGTTACTCTGTTAGCCTTGTAGGTCTCAGGTATGCTAAACTTAATTGTGATTGATTCAGACTTATAGTCGTGAGAAAAAAAACAAACAGATGGGAGGTTTTGGTGGGATCTTGAAACGTCATGTAGTGGATTTAATATTTTATTCATATTCTTGTGTTATTTGATTCTATATTTCGTAATATTGATGGTATTTTACGTAGCATGCTCTGGTTATTGCGCACAAGTGACGTGGAAGGGAAATAATATCATATAAATAAAATAAAAATGAAGTGTCTGTATGTAATATTAATTTTTTTTTTTACAAATTGGATATGAAAGTATACACGTTACCAATAACAAAAATGCAATTTTTAAAAATTTTGTCGGTCTGTCTGTTTGTTTGTTCTGGGTAATATTATACATTAGACTAGCTGTAAACCGCGCCTTCATCCGCTATGCTATCTCTAAAACAGTTGGACCGATTTTCATGGGGCTTTCACGGTAGATAGCGAACGTCACAAAAAGTAATTTGGTATAGTTAATTTAGACTAGCTGTCAATAATAAGATTATTCCAAATTGTTATTTACTGGAATCTAATGACTTAATGTGTGGAGTAGTACTTATAGTAGGTGATATTTGTAATGCGCATTAATATTGCAATCAATTTTAAATAATCCTACGCGCTAAATTACTTTACGATGATTTACCTTCGCATTACATTAACAACATCCGCATATTATAACAGGTACGTTATTAATTATTAATTTGATTGTTTAAAACCTACACAGGCTATATGAATTAGTACTTGTAAACAAATTTAGTAATGGGATATCGAGATTCCTCTGTATTGATCGAACGTCAATCTTATCGCGTACATTTATCAGTGACACGTTGCTTACTTTTTTGTTGGATATGGATGATATACAAAAACCCAAAATACACACTTAACGTCTCACAGCCGGCACACAAAAATGAGTGCATTATGCAGTCATTTCAAATAGTCTCGCGTCACTTGCGTCCTTGTAAAAGCAACTTTAAATCATTCAGGTAAGGTTGAATTTAAAATCGCGATAAAATCATAAGTTTATCTCGTAACTATAACTACGTATGTATACTGGGGCGTTTTGCGGCCGATTTTGAGCACTACTATTATTCGAGACTGTGTGTCTTGAATTTTTATATGTCAATGAATATGTGCGATTTTTTTAATACGAATTCGGTATAATAACTTCAAAGTTTCTGACAATACTGAACAAAATGACAAACGCTTAAGACAGGTTCTATCGACAGTTGTCGCTAACATACCAACTTCTGTCATTATTTCTCAGCATTTGATACTTATCTTACTTTAGTAGGAATAGCATGATATGTCATTTATAACGGTAAACAATTTCATTACGACCTTTAAAATGACTAAAAGTAAAAAAATAAGGTTGTCATAATTTTAACAATAGTTTTTGTTACCATATATCTTCCTTAGATTTTTTTTTGTTATATCATACCAGGCCAACGGACATGTAGTTTGCTTAAAGTTAAGTGATCACCACCGTCCATAGACACTTACAACATCAGGGGAGTTGCAAGTGAAGTGAAGTGGAGTCAAGGGGAGTCAGCTTGTTGCTGCAGGGAGGAGGGAACAAGGAAGGGGAGAGGGAAGAGGAGGGGAGATGGTCTTCCGACACTCTCACTAACCGAACGAAATACAACAATGCAAGCACTATTACTTCACGTTGGTTTTCTATAAGAGGGTGGTACTACCTCGGGTGAGCCGACCTATTCATGATGAAACCAATAATAGTTTCAGCGTGGCTCTACCACCTAAAATTATACTCCACACTAGCTTTTACCCGCGTCTTCGCTTTCGTTAATGTATATTCGATCTATTCCTCGTGAATAGTACTTTTGTTCTATATACCCTCTATCCTTTACTTTACGCTTAACAACGACTATGCAAAATTATATGATGATTAGTTGAGTAGTTAAAACATGAAAGCGTAACAAACAAACTCACATTCACATTTATATTAGTAGTTAAGATTGTTCATCATTTATTAGACAGCATTTTCTAATAAAACTCTTTGAAGTAACTTAGTCCGTATAAACATAAACTGTAATTAACATAAAACTTGTCCCACATAGTTAACAAACGAAGACGCCAGGACTACACTGAAACTGTAACACGAAACTAGAACGATGCAACACGACAATAGAACATACTACTCAAAAGCTCTTTTTTAATGTATGACGTGAACGGATGAAAAGTCATAACACTGCCATATAACTCAATGCTATCTACACCCACGAAAAAAACCTATATATGACAGCAAAAAAACATTAATATCAATGTGCGAAGAGCATGACCAGGCTAAATGTGTAGGTGTGACAGAGACGCATAGCTATTGTCATACACCTGCCGAGTTTCACCTGGCGCGGGGTCCCGTCTATATTTGATTACATTTTTTCGGGGTTGCAGTCCTAACTATGAATACTGGTAGCGAATTGTATTGTGTTTGGAATTTTTAAATGACTTCACCTTTTCGCACCTTTTGATTAACTATGTACATCGTATATACAAAAAACAAAACTAATCTAAGTTTACATCACAGTTCTGTAATGACAGCTGTCTCTATGAATCCTTGAAAACAGTGTGTTTCGTTGCGTACATTTTAGTTGTTTACACTAACCGTTTTACAAACTATGGTGTCAATGATCTAATAAGAAATGAAACGTGACCGGCTCTGATATAATAAAGGGCGCGTGCACTTAGAGACAAATTTCTGCGTATTGTTACTATTTGCCGTTCACCTCCAAAGGTCACTAGAACTCGCTTATCTTTCTTTAGACTCGTTGTGTATACATTAAATATATTACTAACTACACGCTCCGGCTTCGCACGGGTACCCGTACCTACTAACGAAGAAAATTAGACCAAATCTTATTCTGTAGTTTATGGCGCTGTCTGTAAGTAGTAATACACAATTCTGAGTGTCATGTAGATGCAGAGTGTGCGCTTCGTGTGGCAGGTAGTGTTATAAAAAAAAACAGAGAGATAAAAAATATAATTTGAAAAATAAAATAATCTCTACTCAGATCGATGTATTATATGTTTTACACAACTATACATACTCGTAGAGCCAAATTTATATACATATCGATTAACGATGTTGGAGGGGAGCAGGGCATCCGGCACTCTCACTGACCGAAAGAACGAACGAAGACAATCTATTTTATTTAAAACATAAAAGATTTTTAATATGAATATGGTCACTATAAGATGTTGTTAGGTTAGTTAATTACGTAATAACTTAAGACAGAAGGTCCCTCAAGAAGAAACTTAATAAAGTTATCGACTTGGTATTACATGAATCTCACAACTTTTTATGGGAGAAGAACTGAGTTGTGAGACTTGGTTTTTTACAAGTTTTGTTATTGATGGTATTATATTAAACAAGATTGTTTAGTGGGATTGCCAAGTCAATATATTTCCATTTTCCATTATATCCCAGATAAACAATCTTACTTTATAATAGTAGATAATTGATAAACGGTATAATAGGTGTCTAGTTAAATATCTGTTGTAATATTTGAAGGTAATCCGATACTGACACAAAGTGTATTATTTACATAGATGTCTCACTCAAAACGTCCGTAATCCGCAAGGACCCGAGGTCGGGGCGGTTTGCCGCAAGAGCTTATCGAGTCTCGCAACTTTCACGATGACCGCTGTCAACTCGAAACCTTCACAAATTATATTGGTTTAAATAGCTTAACTTGATTTCATTGATATCATATTTATTATTTTAAGTCTTATGTTTAATTTTAATCTATATCTATATAGATAGGAGAACAAAAACAATAAAAAGAAATAATCGTGTTAAACTTCATATTGTAAATAGTATCAAAACCAAATGTATGTGAAACTTAACACAGCAGTCTTTAATTTGACCAGGATTAGGAAAAAATAGGGAACCTTTATTCAGGATATTTTCTTGTCTTGCCAGCAAGATTACTCCAGAACGCTTTCAGAGTACGTATTAACTGCCTGAAGCGTGTATCTCCGCATGATTGTGCCGGGACTAATTTAAGAACCCGTGGGGCGCATTTTCTTCCGCACGGCTACATTTTCAGAGCAAGGAGCAGTCTATTTAAAATTTAATATAACCAGCGTAAAAACTTCTTAAATTATTTTTCATACAAATATCTTTTATATGCAAAGGGAGTCGAAAAATCGACTATTGGAATTGTTTATGATTTTGTTGTTATCTTGATCCAATAGGGTTGTCAAGTGGATAGACTTTTGCATTACAGATAAACTTTGTGCATATATTTATTTAAATTGCCAGATGTGAATCTTCGAAATTGTTCGAATCGAACGAATCTCAAATTATCAAATTACACTATAGAGGTATGCGAGCTCATTGCAGCATAAGAAATTGCGCACAGTCGCTTGCGCATGGCATTGCGTCACCATGTCTCACACACTCGCCACGCCAACAATCAGATTTACCCGCGTCTAATGATGTTTCACATCAAAAAGATGCAACCAAAGCCAATGTCACGTTGTGTTCCTAGGCGGTCACCTTTTAAGTACTGGCCCCGACAAGTATTGTTACAAGTTTCGTGTGATTATTTCAATGTTTCAACAAGATAGTGGCTCCTTTGTTAGAACTTTCATGGAATTTATGACATCTCAGAATTCATGCTCCATGATACTATTTCCCATCCACTTCACTTGTGCACAATAACCCAACTATATTACGTAAAACACTACCAATATAAGAAAATATCATATATATTAATACGTGAAGCAAAAACTTTGTATCTCTTTTTAAGTGAATTGCACGAATGAATGAACTTGAAATTTGGCATAGTTAAAAGTTTATATGGCGGAGAAGTGCAGAAAGTTATTTATTTTATATAAAATACATTACAAGTACATTAAAGTAATTAAAATATGCATTACTTACACTACGGCTTGAATTTTACACAACATATATATACACACATTTAAATAAAAACGACATTTTGACAGCCTTCAATAACGGACTTCAAAAAGGTTAAAAAACTCTACATTATATTTTTACATATAAAAATTGATAAACCTGTACTAAATTAATGTCCATATATTTATTTATAACATTGCTATTGTGTGGTAATAATAAACACACGCCGATTTTATATGCTGTATCATAACATTACGTAACGCAAGGATGTTAATAATAATTACATATACAGTACTATGTGCAGCATCTCGTGTTATACATGTTTTAATAGATATTTTAAATAAACTGTCGGGATTTTTGACCGGAAGTGCTTGCGGTACCCTCCGTGGAAACGCGGGATTTGACCGGAAGTTTTGCAAACCGGGGTTGATGTGTTAAGCTCTGGTGCCGGAGCTTAACAAAGTTATTAATTAATGAGCGTGAGCATCCGGCAGCCATCGAACCGAACTGGCTTTTTAAATCCATTTTCGCAACGTTTTTTTTAGAATAAAACTGTGTAGGTATGTGAAGCTTTTGAATGTTTATTTTTTCCGACTGCCGTTGGGAAATAAAAATATAATTACGAGCTGTGACACAGATAATGCAATTATATTCAGAAATCTATGCAAAACGATAGACCTCTGTTATGTTATTTGTAGTTAAGTGTGTCGTGAATGCACACGATAGAAGCGAAACATTACACTACAGGGAAACATTTTAATTAAAGGAATGCAAAAAAGTCAACGTCACGCGTTGCTTCCATGCGGTCACTCGTCCAAGAGGGACTAACCGTGCCCGACGTTGCTTAACTTTTGTGGTCAGACGAGAATCGGTGTCTTCAACGCTCTACCCGACACAGTGTTTACCCCCACCATTTTTCTTTTCATTCTATTTTGCTGATCAGAATTTCTAATCCCTCCCATAAAAAAACACTTAATAAACGCTTGAGCTAATAATTGCGAATTAATACCTGTTAACAATTTAGTTCAACTTCTAGTTTGGTGAGATTCGTTTATTGCAATTTAAGAAAAGTGAATCACGTATCATATAGAATGAAATTCAAACAACAATAGAATATTTAATGAACTTGCCGTTATTTATTAAATATTGCTATTAAATACATATTAGCATTCCATTACATCATAAATTATACAAATAACAACTTATGGATTCTCTCATCGGATTGTGTAATTACTATAATTTAATAATAATATAAACACGTATCGTTTACCGTAACTGCTATTTCATTTGACGTACGATTTGAAAGTTTCACACGCTGTTTTTATCACATCAAGTACAAGAAGTTTTTCATTTATATACCCATACTGATTTTATTTATTGATAAAATTGTCTTTGACAACCTCAGAAGGTACTTACACTATATGACTATAAAATAAATAAAAAGATAATTTTGAATAGCTCAGTTTCAAATTTCATAACGTTCAACCTTCAACCTGTTCTATTCATGGGGGTGCGTTAAAGTTCATTGACATTTGCTAAGGTATATGCAATACGAGTAGCAGAGTCACCTGCTCGCAACCCCCTCGGTGTTGACTCCCCCGACTTGGAAATATTAAATGTTACTTGTTTACCAAGTTATGTATGGCGATTTTATTTGTGTAGTGTCAATGAAGGATTTTTAGAGTTCATCAACAGTATTAATTAGATTCTAGAACATTCACTAGTATATAAAAATCTTAAGTACTCAAATACGTATCGTTTATACTTATACTTAATAATAATTATGATATAATATATAATAATTATACTTAATTATATGTTATTTTTTACTAAAAATTACTATTTTTTTGTTAATGAACTGTCAATAATTATCATGTATGGGAAAACTGAATGTATATAAAATAATAACTAAATAATAAAATAATAACTAAATGACTGACATATCAACACAAAGTCTAAACTACTTTTTACAATACAGATGAGCATTGGTAGGAATAGGCCGACAAAACCTGGTCTAAGCCTTGACTCCTTTCACCTCTATTAATGAGGGTTTATCATACGGAGAGATGTGGACTGTATTTTTTGTTGTTCACGGATTTCTCGCGGCACATACACTAAACAAAACTAAACACTTTATATCAATCACTCCGGTGTGTGCGTTAAATGGCGATGACGCGTGCGTTAAATAGCGATGCGGGCGATCTAATGCCCTGTAGCGGTATGCTGAGGAGGGGAAAGGCGTGACGGGAAGAGGAGCTGCCCCGTGGACACAACTAAACTAAATAAAATAACTACCAAACATCAAGGTTTTTGGTAATATTTAGAAATTTGACTGCTGTAAAAAGTAATATGAAAGTTTGTATGGAAATTCGTCATTTTTCAGTCAGACAGATGTTTTATAATGACTGCATATAAATAGCGTGTGAAGCCGCGGGGCCTTGTTTATGTATAAATGAAATCATGTTAGGTTTAAAGTTATGATTATATCATCAAATGAAAACCCTATCGACATGTCCATGGTTTTACTAGGTTAATAACAATTTAAATTAATCCTATAACCGCAATGTGTTTTGATAACCTCAATAATAAAGTACAGACGTGTTATTAAATGAATTAGAACCTTAAATATACTTTATGAAATTCCGATTAGTATGTTTTTTACATAATTCCTGCAAAAATGACTACATTAACCCTTGGTAAAACCAAGAACGTCCGTGGGCTTTATCGTTAACTTTTTAAATATGTATTATAGTACGTTGGTAGTGTGTAAAATATGTTGTGGCTGTTATCTACAGCATCTGTGAAACTTCAGTTCCGGTAAATCTACGTTATCTTATTTTGGTGTATATACGTATTAAATAGAAGATCCATGACATCATTATTTGGTCATAATCTATACGTTAGCAAAATCTGTTTATATGTGAGACCATACTACACATCTCTCTGCTTCATTTCATACAGAAAACATAAATTTCACACTACTTTTTTCACATACGGCATTAATTTCGAAATTACTTTTTATTCAATGAAATTATTTCCTTGTATTCTGAGTCAAAATGTCTGTAACGAAAAAAAATCTGTAATAATGAAATATATAATTCAATAAAATTTTATTGATTTATTTGCGCAATACCAATAACTATATACTGACGAAATGCTACGTGTGTTTCTTCCGTATTACCTTATGCAAAAGATCAAAGCATTGCCTGAGGGTATTTCCGTTGTGAGATCAAATTTCGATGGAGTAGTATTTCATAACGTTAAAGATTTTCTTCAAGGGTTTCATTTGCATGGTTGAGTCAGTTTACCATATAAAAATCAATTGTTCCTTGATTTTTTTATACTTAGAATTTATTGGTGACAGTATAACTTTTGACATGAGTTAACAATGTATTCTCATATCTATAAAGTAACTAACACGACCCACAAAAACTTTTGGACTAATAATACTTGGAGATAGTGTATAATGGAAGGTAATTCGTAGTCATTAAATCATAATGTGAAAATATGTGGGAAGGAAATAATATTTTAATTCAACACTACTCGCCGCTAACGAAAATAAACACGAGCGAAATGTTTCATAAAATGAATTAAAGATTTCGTTTTACACGGTTACATTATCACTTTTGGAATGCACTTATGCTATAAACAAGATTAATTTTTCAAATATCAAAGATCAAAAGGAGGCCTACTGATGACTGTATAATTATGTTTTATTATTCTTTAAATAAATACTGCGTATCGTTGAGCACAGCCAAATTAAAGTCGTTCAAAATATAGTCTAGATTATTCATTGCAGATTATGGAATATTAGTTACTAAAGTAACAAACAATTTTAAATGTTGAATATTAACTTGTGTCGTCTCTAACATTGTTAATTGGAATCTTAGTGTCGGTCCAATATTTATCGGTCACATTCTAAAGCGGTCGATTCTGTGAATGCTGAATAAATAAATAAGGAATACGCAAAACCTTTTTTCGCTGTAATTGATGAAAGAGATTTTATTTTTCGCTCCTCCATGCCTCGTGGAGTGGCTGTCTAATATCATGATTTATCGTCTTAAAGTTATGAGGCGTAGGATATTTCCCCTCGAATGAAAATAATGCTGAAATAATTTATTTCTGTATTCAATTCTTTGATACAAATCCTAATCTTTATTTATTAATCGCGTCCTATTTACTATTCAAATGTTGCGTTATTTCGTTTCTGTAGAGCTGTAGATTGTTCAGTCAATTGTTAAGTCCAAGTTCCTAGGTCTGTGTTTGAAAGTTCGCGATGAACTTAAAATAATCAGTACGTTTATGTTATCAAGATGTTTCAGCGAAAACCTTCTTAAAACAGGCGGCATAAATAGTATTGTAATTTTATAAGAAGACTGAAGATTCAGTTAAATTCGACGAAGTTTTAATTTCAGTAACTTTATATTCGAATAATATGTTGATGAATGAAATAATAAACATAACTATTCTATTGAGTTGCTAAATAATTTGAATGTTTTATGATTCGCCTGTGAAGTGTTTGAACTTAGTTTTAATTTTTGATGGAACTTGTCAGAGATTAAATTGGTAAGAGATTTTTTTATATTAAATATATATTTTTTAGACATAGGTGTACTCAATAGTATATTAGCTGAAACGAATTCATAAGAAGATAACAAGTTTTTTCTACTTATAGACACTAGTTTTTGCTTGCGGCTTAAGCTTAATTAATGTATTCTTGACCTAACTTCCAAGAATATTAGTTTTTTTTATATTTATACTATAGATATTGATTATGAAGTGCATGCAAAGCTAACGTGTACTAGACAGATGTTATCTAAAAGTGGTTAGTAGGTACTGGTTGTGGTAGAGATATTTCGTCTAGTATTTATAACTCTTTGGTTTGCAAGCAGCTTCATAAGCCTTGCGGTTACGAGGTGCGACGCATGCGCCACTGTTTGTTTGTACGCTTGAGTCTGTTTGTTTTAATAAAAATTTGTAGCGTTCCGTATAGATTCGCCGCGCTCCAGTCTGCGTTTCGCCTTTGAACTACTCCGTATGTTTACACTACGTATGCATGTGTATTTTTACTTTTTTTATACTCTATCTGACAAATCTTAAATTGTTCAGTTTTACTCTCAAAAGTCTTAGTATTCATATAGTAATTTAATAAACCTATTAGATTTCAAAAAGTTTGAAATTATTTGTAAATTTTTATTTTTGATCATGAAACATTTAAAATATTCAATTTTACGCTTTTAGTTGAGTGAAAACTCGGTTATTGTATGACATTAATAAGCAATTAACACATTAAACACAAAAATATTTTTTATTCGTTTCATAAAGACTCGTATTTTATTTTTGAAACAATATCCCAAAAAAACGTCCCGTACCGCGTCTGTCAGCCTGTTCGCGATAAACTCAAAAACTACTGAACAGATTTTCATGCCGTTTATGTCCATAAAGTAATTAACGAGGAAAGTTTTGCTATATAATTTGTAGGATTTTTTTATAATCAGGGCAGCACATCTACCGGGCCCGCTAATATTGTATATAACAAAGTGACACGAAGTGTTTATTATTATAAAAAAAAATATACACAATGCCAATTATCATTTTAAAAAATACATATTTTGTCTATAATTAAAGCTTACTTTTCTAATTAACTGATAGTGGCATTTTCCTTGAATTATAATGGTTGTAAAATTTTATTCTCCTCTTTACTAACATTACAAATAAAATTAGAATAATACGTATTTCTTAATAATTTTATGTAACCTTGGTATAGAGTCATTTTCAATAAGTGCCGGCAGAGATGCGAAAGTTTATTGGTAATTTCATTGTCAGAGAAAACAATCAAGCGGACTTTAATAGTTAAAACATTTTCATTAGACCGTCTGTTTCGGCCCGTAAAAATCACCTTCCCTCGGAGCTACGTAGTTTTACAACTTTTATTTATTTATAACTGCTTAGGGATACTCGTTAAGGCGAATTAATTAGACAATAAGGATCCGTTTATGGTAACAACAATATTATTCGGATATACACTCATTGTTACATACTTTAGGACATATCTATTATACATACTTCTTTTATATGTACCATAATGGTTCGTTTTAGTTTAGAAATTTATTAGTACTTTACAAGTAAACCTAGAATACACAGCTATATGGATATTGACGTATATTATATGTCATAATTTTAATTAATATCGCTCGGTGACTTGCAATAGGTTCCAGCTGAAAATCAACGCTAAGTGTTTCTCATAACACTTTAGCATATGCTGAGTTGGATTCCGTTTCGTAATCCAACGTAATCCGGGCATATTTTATCCACTCTTGTATATTTGCAAATAATGCATTACGTATAAAATATTTCTTTCGTTCTTTCTTTCTATATTAAAATAAAATTAGATCATCATTTGGTTAACACTCAAATAAGAAAAATATGTGATATAAGTTTCTGCGTTTGTCGAAATTCACAGATATTTAGTTCTGTACATAATAAACTATAATTATTTTTTTTATTAATATAACATAAATATTTCGTTCACGAGTGAATAATATAAGCTACCTTCTAGTACTTCGTATGTCAATGTTCGCAATAAAAAAGTTTATAATAACAATGCTTGACTTATGACTACCGGGAAAATGTATCTCCATATCAGTGAAAGAATCAATTCAATCCGGTCCAATTCCAAATTTATCTCCTAACTTATTCGTAAACTTAACCTCTTTGTAATAGTAGTACAAATATATCATCCATAAATAGGTGCAGATAATTAATTATATTCGGTGTTATTAAAAAAAGTTAAATACTTAGTTTAAATAGGGTTTCGTACAAAATGCGCCGCGCTCGCCCGAAGCAAGATCGCGTTATCCTTTTTTCGCAAGTGTAACCTAACCTAACCAAACCGAGACAACAGAGCAAAACTGCGAACATTCACCGAGAGATCTTTTTAAAGCAAGCGTTCAAAACGTGTTTAACTTTTTTGTAATAACACCGATTAAGTTTAAATTCTATAAATTTAATATAAAAAATATCGCGAACACGTTAACATTCTTTTATTAACTAGTCTGGTTATTCGTTTGTTTTTTTTTTGTTTATATCATAGGAGGCAAACGAGCAGGTGGGTCACCTGATATTAAGTAATCACAACCGTCCATAGACACCAGCAACACCAGAGAAGTCGCAAGTGCGTTGCCAGCCTGTGTTAGTGGGGAAGGGGGTAGGGGGAAGTGGGAAGAAGGGAAGGGAGAGGGGGAAGTCGGAGGGAGGGAAGGGAGAGAGGGAAGTGGGAGGGAGTGGAGAAGGGGGAGACGGGTCTCTGGCGCTCTTATTGACCGAACGAAACGCAACAATGCCAGCACTGTTACTTCACGTCGGCTTTCTGTCAGAGGGTGGTACTACCCCTTGGCGAACCGACCCATTCATGCTGGAACCAGTTATAGCTTCAGCGTGGCATGTTAGAAATCTTGCAATCGACTTTAAACTACTTCCCGATTAGGTAGTTAATTGAATCTTTAAACAGCTAATAACTAGATAACAATGTACTATTAACTCATTTCTCTCTTTTTCTAGAAACTTAACAATCGATTTTAAACTAATCATATATTCCTGTCACAATGTCTTAAAATTAAATTACCACGTAACGAGTTTCCCGGGGCTTCATATAATGAATTTGCCACAGACTTCAAATGGTAGATATAGTTACGCCAGTAATTATGTGATTATATAAACACTAGCTTTTTCCCGTAGCTTTGTACGCGTTAATATAGATTTGATAAATTACTTGGGAACAGTACTTTTTGTGGATGAAGTGTACATTGACCTTTTCTGTACCCCTAATAACCGTGTATGTAAAAGGTCATGGCGATCGGTTCAGTGTTAAGGCATGAGAGCATAACGAACAAACTTACTTTCGTTCTAACTATATTTGTTAGGAAGTAGAGAAGTGTATGCATGTATTATAAATATAAACCTTTTAATATAAATACTCTAAATGAGAGTCCAAACCAGTGGTACTCAACCTCTTTTTTAAACGGGCCACAACACGTTGCAGTCCTGGTGTCGCGGGCCGCAAAGGACCAAGTACTTAGGTATTAAATTAAGAATAAATGTTATTTTAAATTAACAATGTATTAATGTCACTAAAAATGGTTGTGCAATAAGACAAGCTTGGTGTAACCCTTATATCATAAGAAACGCATTGCGGTCGGGTTATCTGGGATCTATTTAATTTAATCCGCGTGCTAATAGTTTTTTATGATGGGCACGAAATTTAAAATAAATGAAAATAAACTATAATCAGGTGGGCCAACTACAAAAATCCGGCGGGCCGCAAACGGTGTATAGCTGGACTAAACAATATTAAAATTCATTGCGTCGTTTATAAAAACAAAAAGAATGTGTAGTAATAGTTAGTTAAAAATATGTATTCCAATAATTTTGTCAGTCACTATTCATACATAATTAATTTGTACTTCATGGAAGTATTCTACCACATTTTTCGATATTTTTAATTTAAATTATTTACGGACGTGTTGCTATGTGACATTTTATCCTTATCGAGTTAGTTCAAACGCAATTTGCAATTTTGTGCCGTTCGACGCGCCACATCCTCTATCGATAAATGTAGCCGGCGCGACGCGACGTGTCGCCCGGTGTCACATGACATTGACTTTGCAAGCATGTTTTCGGCCTGTTGAAAATAAAAGACGTGGTGTCTTTGACAAGAGTTTTCCTTTTGTCCTGAAGTAGAAACACGATTATAAACACCAATATGTTTATTTTAATGACGCTTGAACTAAACGTTTGATTTTATATTAAACTGATATACTTTTCCCTTTCAACTCCGATAGAAGAATTATTATGATTAATTATTACCAGGTTAGGCCCCCTTCGGCAGCGACTCAAGCCTAGGTCCGTTCTCTCGGCGTAGAACACCTGAGTATGCTGTTTGCGCGATACAGTGACTCAAAATCTTACATCACTGCAACAACTTTACACATATCACCTCCACACACGTGCACACATACACGCTTACACATGAAAGTGTAAGTGTTTTATTTTTCCTTATAAAATTGAAATAGTTTAGAAAATTAACCGATACGAAATATATATAAAAGTCGTTGAGGTATGTATGATTGGTACACATATATGTTTCAATAACTCATATATGTATGAATAGTTAGCTTAGGTTAGCTAAGATACGTCGTGAATTGCACGAATCAGGCAACAACCCAAGCCGAGATGTGCCGTGCACCCTTGAGCTAGTTGTCACATAAAATCAGCTGAGTGCCTTAAGCGCTCACTAAGGTGGTTCGGTGTAGCTGTTAAGACCTTGCTAGGTCAATAGCGTAGTCTGTTCGAAAAACAAGATAAATTATTGTAGATTTTTTTAAAGAACATTCTCCAGATTATGTCTACTAATTTTAAAACTTTGCTTCTATTCAGATATTCATATTTACGCTACAGACGAAATATACAACACACAAATACTTGTGGGACTTGATGGAAACCAGACTTGCGCAATTTTAGAAACGTGTATATTTATTTTCCAGCTTTCTATCTATTTATGCATTGTTTACACCACGTTTTAAAACTGTGCGATGAAATAATTCCCATTCTTGTATGGGAAAACTTAAGTGAATCGTCTTTCATATTATCTCGATACTAACAAGTACACGAGCTGTTTAGTATAGTTTAAGAGGACAAAAATCTTTAGACGATGAATACATAACATTCTGGCTCGCGATCCTCTCGCTCCATTCTCATCAATTGTTTCGTGTATTTGTTTGTGTTTGTACTCGGTTGCTTGTTGTCATAACAGTTGTCTGTCTGTCTTTGATGGCTGTGTGTGTTTGTACAGCGGTTGGGTTGCTTCGCGACATGTTTCTCGGATACCAAATTTCACGAAAGTAGGTTAAGGGCTGTAGTGTACTAAGTCGTATTCGGTTCATGTTTGTTTTACATTCTTTACGTGTGCGAATTACACTTTTCGATTATGGATTTATATGTTACTAGCCTCTGCCCGCGACTACGTTCGCGTGGAATAGTTTGGGCTAACGCTGACACGCAGTGGAAGTTCTCAAGAGGAAAAAAAATCCGATTTTGAAAGATTCTTGATTGGTACTCCGCTTTAATTGGCCTTAGCGTGATGAGACATAAGATATATAAGAATTTTTCATATCGGACTAGTAGTTCCTGATATTACCTCCCACAACGTCACGAGCTCACAAACTTTACCTCTATATAATATTAGTTAGATCTATAGATAAAGTATA
Source organism: Antheraea mylitta (assembly GCA_014332785.1). Taxonomy (NCBI): domain Eukaryota; kingdom Metazoa; phylum Arthropoda; class Insecta; order Lepidoptera; family Saturniidae; genus Antheraea; species Antheraea mylitta. Next base: position 1,559,691 of record JACEII010000011.1, read on the forward strand.
TAGATTATATAGATATATAGATAAGAGTTAGATTTCTTATACTTATTAGAATTCATAAAGAAAATCCTTTTTTTTAACAATTGGCTTGTATATTCTTCATAACTAAAACAGACTTAATGCCGAACGCAAAAGTCTTTCTACCTATTATGCTGATGGTCATATCATACCCACATGCTTTCTAGGATCAACGTTGCTTTGTAATACGTAAATATGAATTGAATGTGTAAATGATGATGGTGCAGTGTTAATAAAGTGACACTATTTAGTTAAAAGTACGTGGTTTTGCATCCTCAGATGCGTAAGTTTTATACAATGTACTTAATGAAAGAATGATTGGCATTAAAACGTTCCGTCAAAATGAGTCCTCGTATTAATTTTCTTATATTTGGTTCTCTGTACTTATCTAATCTAATACCTTTAAACGAGCAATTCTTGTATATTTTTATATTTGTATATATTCAGGATCTCGGAAACGGCGTCATCTATTTCCGTGAAACTTGGTATGTAGGTAGTTTCGGGGACGATAAATCGATCTAGCTAGATTTTATTCATAAAATTTTATTTTACTGAGCTTTCAGGCAATGAAAAAATATAGCTAGAATATAAAGGTAAATTTCGCCGCCGCTGTCAAAACAAAAATAGATCAGATAGAAATCGGCTGCTTCTAAAATCCATCTAACCCCAGTTCGAATCCGAGTGACAGCAAAAGTGATGTCTTTTTTAATATTTTGTTTTTTTTTTTGTAAAAAAAAAATGTATTTTTGTGAGGCAACCTAACAGTTTATTTTAATTTAAAAATGTTTTTAAAGAACCGAGCTAGGCTCGGTCGCCCAGGTACTAAAATTATAAGTTTCATTACATTACTATTTTTATCCATTCCCAGTTCTTTACTGAATATCACCTGTGATAATAATTTATGTGTAACAAAATATAACATTTTGGCTTACGTCAGAAGTCCATTAGGTACATAAGTAGAAAAGTCCATTAAGTGATCACAGACAAATTTTGTCCAGATTAACTATGTCCGCTGTGTCGCACGGGTGTGCCTGGAAATTATTATTTATTTAGAAAGAAATATTAGAATAGAATATGCTTAATAGATGTACATCAAAACTATAAAAATATAACATCATTTTCTGATGAATACATGCGCAATGTATGCCGAAAGTAATTTATTTCAGGCATACTTTAGATGTATGTCTTCGCTTGAAAGAAAACCAGAGATAATATTTGTGTATTTAAAACAACATATCCCAAACTAATGAATAAAACTACTTTTAAACTTTTAGTGTTTTTTTTTTATTTGTTTCGATAATTCTCTTATGCCACTACTTCCCTCAATTTATGTATATCGAATATATTGTAGTATTGAATTAATTTTAAGTATAAGACAGAATTATATGCTCTAGAATCTAGAAATGTAACTCACATTTAAAATCGCTATTATAATAAATGAGATTAGTTTATTGAGATGACAAAAATATTGCAATTTATTTTGAAAATTCTGAAGAAACTGCAAATCGATGATGTTATTTGCTGTTAGATGATACGGTTAAGAAATCACAGAAAGTTTTTATTATATGTAAGCAAGCATGTAACTATATGCATATATTTTTTTAGTTAGGTTTATGCAAAAACAAGGTTTTTTTTAAAGAGAAACTACTAAAATTAATATGTGACTACCAATATCATCAGTATATTATAATAAACTAATATATGTTATTAAAGATTAACTTACAATCAGTATATATGTCTTGTTATGTTATACAAATTTAGTATTCGATTGAAGAAGGCGTTAACTTTGCCGAAATCCATCGTAACTATAAACTGTAAATATAGTATATGTTACTTTTCACTTCCAAATGGTATTTATTGAACACTACTACGTCTTAATGCAACAAAAAGTGTTTTATTTTTTTTTAAACAATAAAAAGAAAGAATTAAAACCGCGTTCCTTGTGAGACGTAGTAGTGGTCTATCAATTCCAGACAGAAGAGCAATGTAACATCCACTATAATATGTTATGAATTTTCATCACAACAAGAGATATTTTTAATCATAATTAGTAAGATAACTTAAAATTAAATTTAACAAAACAAACAACAAAGCCCCGCACACTTAAAATATATATGCAAGTAAAACAGAAAACTTTAACCAGTAGAGGAACACAAACTTAAATTATTTTTTTTATTATTTCTAATATCTATATAATACCTTTAAACGAGCAATTTTTATATATCGTTATATATTCAGGATCTCGGAAACGGCGTCTGCGATTTCCGTGAAACTTTTTCTGTATGTAGGTGGTTTCGGGGACGATAAATCGATCTAGCTAGATTTTATTCATAGAAAACTTTTATTAACCGAGTTTTCAGGCAATGAAAAAATATAGCTAAAATATAAAGGTAAATTTCGCCGGCGCTGTTAAAACAAAAATAGCTCAGATGAAAATCGGTTGCATCGAAAATCCTTCTAACCACATTTCGAATCCGAGTGACAACCAAAGAGAAAGGTTTTTTTTGGTAAAAAATGCTAATTTTGTGAGTCAGACCGAATTTATATTTTAAATTAGAAATGTTTTTTAAAGAACCGAGCTAGGTTCGGTCGTCCAGGTACTTTACATTATATAGTAAATCGAATAATTATAATGAATCGGTATAATTAAAAGATCATAAATTAACATTACACTAATAATGTCTACACAGCGTATTCAAAGATCTGATTTACTAGATCCCAAAAAGACAATGATACAATTGGAAAGTCTAGCGTTTATTGTATATGCTCTTGTAATTATTATACACTAAATTACATAAACGGTTGTATTACGCTATTTGTATAAGAAGATAATAATCCTTATACAAATAGTGTCTAATTTAGGGACTCACGGTAAATTATATTCCGCTTACCAAATTGTTAATCCCGAGTGAACGTACATTATTTGTTCAGAAGATTTGTTGGTCGGCATCCACAGCATGTATTTTGTTTTCATTAGATATACTAAGATATAAGGCCAGAGTTATTTCGTTGTGGAGCTAGTTAGACACTGAACAATTTTTCTCAGTTAAATGAGTCTATTAAAGCCTTTTGAAGTTTCTCCGTTTAATTAATATCCAAGGTAAAATCTTTACTGGTGTAGATATTATGTGAATGTATTCTTCCTAAGTTTCTGGGGCGTCGAAACAATTTATTTTGGATTTGTGATTTAAGGTATATGTTAAATTTATTTGCATACTAGCCTCTGCCCGCGAATTCGTTCGCGTGGAACGGTTACTTTGAGCTAACGCTAACATGCAGCGGAAGCTCTCAAGAGGAAAAAGACCCCGATTTTTAAACATTCTTCTTTGGTGCTCCGCTCCTATTTGTTTTAGCGTGATGATATATAGCCTACAACCGTACTCGATAAATGAGCTATATAACATTGAAAGAATCTTTCAAATCGGACCAGGAGTTCCTGAGATTATCCCCTGCAACGTCACAATGTCAACGACTTTACCTCTTTATAATATTAGTATAGTTTATATTAAATTTAAAACGAGATTAATTTAAATATTGACTTTAATATACTCAGTAAAATAATTACCTAAATAAATAGTTTTCAATATTGAAATACAAGTATTTTCTTACAACAATTGTGTTAATTATATAGGCAATAATTCGTTTTGATAGTTACAGATGCGTTGTTGTCTTCGAGCTGGGGAGTTTTCAATACAATAAATTTGCCTTTTGTTCAACGCTTAGCATTATTCAATATACATATAATATGTAGTATGTATACATATAAAGTTAATTATACAGTGTACAGTAGCTGGCAATGCGCGTTGTCCACGACCGGTGTTCATTGAATTTCAAACGGAATGCTAGGCAACAATCATTGCTTTATACACATTGCATATGAACCGTTCGATAGTAGTTATTTATTGAAGTATTGAATTAATTTCAAATTGAACATGGTGTTTTAAAAAGAGAAATGTATTATATTGTTGCAAAATCAATTCATAAGTAAATTGACGATATTAACGTTCATTAAGAACATTAATTGACGCCGAAAAACCAATTATCACACAAAATTTAAAGACAATTTGTACCAAGTAGAGGATGTTGCAATAATTTTTTCATGTTTGTCTTTACCCAGAAATTTGTTTCATTATTATGCAAAACGTATCCAATATCTTCGAGCTCATTGATGTGAAACATCTTTAGGCGCGGATAAACCTGATCGTTAGCGTGGCGACGCAAAAGACGAACTTTGCACTATTAACGAGATACTCAAAAACATTTGCAACCCTATCTGTATAAACATAAGATTCAAATTGTTTTATCGGTTTTCATAAATACCGCCAAATACACCGCGCCTGTGCTTAGTTAAATTTTTGTATTTATTAAAAATGATTATTTATGTAATAAAATACTAATATAAATAAATAATATATAACATATATAAATAAATACTAATATAATCGTCATTACTTTAGGGAACAAATTTGTAACGCTTTATCTTATCATTATTTCACATCTGCCAGGCATCCTGTGACGGCTCAATTTTTACCATAGCTAACATAACATACAAGGTAATTTTAGAAAGTTCTAATAAAACTAGATTACAAAAGGGATACAACAATTTGAAATTTTGCGGTGATTTGATGTCAACCTAAATAAACATGATTTAAGTATAATAAAAAAACAATATTCATTATTCTTAGTACATTGACCCAAGTCAGGGGATTACAATGACCACCCACAACAATATATACTTACTAAAGATTATTTTCTTTGTAAAATCTTCTTTCTGTACAAAGTTCGCTTAAATTATTTGTAAGAAGCGAGACCTATAAGAGCCGCTCGTGACGAGCAAAAGAAAACTAAATAACATTGATTTGTTTCGGATGATGGACGCTAGAGAACTCGGCACGTTCACAGCAATTGGCTGAGCGGTCGTTGACATAGCGGGAAATAATTTTGGTGGTCAAATATTCTCATTAATATGACAAAAGGCCGTAGTCGTTCTATTTTGTAAATCAATCAATCATTCGCGTAGGAATATCCTATTTCACTGACGGTGATATATACTAGCCGAATTGAAACATGTAATTCACGTGCTTATGTGATTAGGGTCTTATTAGTATATTGTAATATGTATAATGAAGAAACATACACTAGGTAACTGAACACTGTCGAAGCTTATACTACGCATATATCTTAACTTATTCTTAATTAAAATAGAATTATCACAAACAATGAATAACAATATCTACCAATTAGGTTTTATTTTTTGCCTATGATCGCTTTTACTACTCAAAATATAAAAGTCTATATATATGTACATTTAGAGCTAAATCCAATTTTAGTTGTTCCTAATATTTTAGATTATTTGTCAAGATCTTCAAATCAAAGATCATGTAAAATATGGAGTTCATAAGAAAAACTAAAAACCTTACGGATAGAAAAATTTAACTTCGTTTTTAGTGTATAAAAACTAAAAATCTAAAAAGAAAATAAACATGTTATATTGTTGTTATATCGATTAAAATTGTACTTAACTGATTTTCAAATGTAGCGACACGTATATTGTTTAAATTGTACTTTTAATCTTGAAATCATCGTATACGTCCAAAAAGACAAAATACATTTAACTAATTACATTTAAATGATTACATTTAGACATTTCTCGTTGTATTATCTCTTCATAAGGTATTTTGATTAAAGACCTCTGTAATATTTTTGAAATATTTTATGGTACCACGAGATGGCGCATTAGGTTACCATGACAACAAAGTTGTTAAAAACATATAAATTGTGATCTGGAGTTTTTGGCGAGATCTTAGTCTGTCATGTAGGGGATTTTATATTTTATTCATAATCTTGTGTTATTTGACTCTATACTTTGTAAATTTGGTGGTGTTTTACGGAATGTGGTTCGTTTATTGTTCATAAGTGAAGTTAATGGAAAATAATACCACGGAGCATGAAATTCTAAGATGCCACAAAAACTCCCTGAAAGGTTAGAACAAGGGATCCACCATCTTGTTAGAATATTCATTCACACGATGCTTTAATATTGAAATGATCGCACAACGCTTGTAATATTATTGACTACGCGACAATGGCAGTAATAATCTGAAAGATTGATTGCCAAATAAAAAAATAATAATTGTGGTCTGCATTAAAGAACTGGCTTCTGTTTACTGTTTGAATATTATTTCTTAAATTACAAAAAGTATCGCCGATAGATTGGTTAGAGTTCGTACAAATACAAATAGAAAACATATTTTAACGGTATAGTACGGTACTGGATACAGTAACTAATATATTTTCAGTAGAAGATAAAGTAAAAAAAGACATTTTCATGACTAGCAAAAAAATAATGAAACTATGACAAGTCCTAGACAATACACATTGTTGTAGTGACGCGACATTACAGGCTAGATCAGCACTTCCCCATATGGGTCTCACGCCCCACAGGGAGGGGAATCTAGAAATGGACTCGATATGACTATAAATCTTTCGCTTTAGGTTATTTAAATGCAATGCTAGATATCGGTGATAAATTTAATAAAAAAGGCGAATTCTTAAAAAAAATGCCGTAAATAATTATTAGGTATAATTTCGTTTGACGTTACCAAAATATCAACTGGGTAATTAGAGTCGTCAAGTAAGTTTTTCATTATATGTTTTGAAATTTTACTTACGATGTTTTGATAATAAATTCATAGTGATTTCTTCCTAAAACTCATCATTTATATTAACAGGAACAACAATATTAAAGGATTTCAAAAGGTTAAAAATTATGTATGGGGGCCATACAAATTTTAGAAATGTTAAGGTGGGACATGGCCTAGAAAACGTTGAGAAACACTGGGTTAGATAGTATAATTAATTGTATGTCACAGCCTCAAGTAAAATATACGTCGTTCGTTTTTTTTTTTTTTTTGATTGGCAACTATAATTCTTAACCGGTGCAAAAGAAGTAAGCTGTTTTGTGTTTACATGAAGCTCTTGACATCTTAATACTTTAATCATTTAAGCAGTAAATTGAATTTTTACTTAATTTCTGAACATACCAGTTCTGCCATGCGATTTCATTCGCAATTTTTATTTTACCGCCGTCAACCCTCGACATTCCACCTTGCGCTTCTCGGTATTATTACTGACGATGTTATTAAAAAAAAGTTAAACACGCATTGAATACTTGCTTCGAAAACGGTTCGTATTAAATGCACCACGCTCGCCCGAGGCAAGTTCGCGTTATCCTTTTTCGCAAGCCTAACCTAACTTAACCAAAGCGAGATAAAAGAGCAAGAAGGCGAACATTCAGGGAGCGCGGTGCACATAATATGAAACGTTTTTAAAGCAAGTATCCAATACTTATTTAACTTTTTTTAAATAACACCTCTTTTTTGTAATGAAAATTGATAGAAATATGAGTACATAAACTCGCTTTTTAGATTAGACTTCTAGTTTAAGAGTCAACTGAATAAATTATAGTTCGGTGAAGCTGTAAAGACCTTTCCAGGTCATTAGCGTTTACATTTCGAAAAAAAAAATCAATTGAATAAAACTGTTTTCAATGTTTAAGAAGCACCCCAAAACTATGAATATCTCGTGATTTTCGTTCTGAAAATTTTACAACAATATCTTAATTATATGCCACAACTACCCAAATAACAAATAATACATTTATTCACTTTTTGAGACACAAAAAACTAGTTAAAAACTAGTGTGCCCAGAAAAAAGTGTGAAAAAGTCCTAGTTAAAATTATTAGTATCTCTTACAGAAAACGAGCGTAGTGTGTGTTAAACATTTGCATGGGAGAATAGGAAATGTTCTATTATTCCTTTCTCGAGTGCACTTTTCCCCATTTACAAAGAGAAAATCCATCAAAAGATTAAGGGGACGTCTCAACGTGCGATCGGTCTATCGCTATCACCCTCGATGTGAAATAAAATTATTCGCCACAGAGATCTTATATTTTTCCAGGCATTTAACACTTCTTCTGCTATTTTGAAAGAAAATAAATTTCAAATAACTCATTTCAATATAGCAATATAATAGTTTTGTATATCTATATTTCTATAGTATTATTATTTATATTAATATTATGAAGAGGTAAAGTTTGTGAGTTTGTAACGTTATAGGGGGTAATCTCAGGAACTACTGGTCCAATTTGAAAAATTCTTTTAATGTTATATAACTCATTTATCGAAGAAGGTTAAAGACGTATATCATCACGCTAAAGCCAATAGGAGCGGAGCACCAATGCAAAATATTTCAAAATTGAGGTTTATTTTTCTCTTGAGAGCTTCCGCTGCGTGTTAGCGTTAGTCCAAGTAACTATTACTACGCGGACGAAGTCGCGGGCAAGGTATAGTAGGTAATAATGGTATAGTTGTTTACAATTTTTTATATTTTTCGTATCATTTGTATAGATATTTAAAACGAATACAATTTAATATTAAAGTCATTGACCTGTATTCAAGGATATCTTGTCATTCGTGTGGAAATACACTTTACAAGTGTATACTTAATTTCGTTGTTAATTAAATACAGTCGAATTGCACAGCTGTTAAAGAATTTGTATATAATTAAACGGTAAGTTTTATAACAGTCAAGCGAAGTGAGTGCATTTATAAATTGTGGCATTAATTTAGTTGTGAACGGATACTTTATGTAGGTGTACGATAGTATTCATCGGTAAGCTATGTCGTGAATGCATTTGATGTTCGTTAAGCGTTGCCTCTAGAGAGTGGGAAGTCAAAACGCATAGCAAGCACATTACTGCGTTTCAATCAGAACAGATTGAGGCTCGCCACAGCACACAGCGCCACGGAATGGGGGAATTATATAGAATGCATGACGTTGCAACATTAGATCGAGTCGCTGGTGAACAGAAGGCTTACTTCATTTTATTAATGGATCTGATCGGTTTTCGTTTTTTATACGATATACGTTGTTATACTTATTAGTAAGTATTATCTACCCACCTCCGGTGCCGCTCGTCATATTCAAAATGCGAGACTACAACACGACCGGAACATAGATACTAGGGCCAAAATATTAGAGATACGCATTGATACTAGCGTCATGCGCGAAAATATAAGAGAGACACATTAACACTAGCGCCATTTTATTAAAGATACATAAGAATTATTATTATTATATAGATTTCAATGAGACATACATAGTATATACATTAATATTATTAATTTATTACTTGCATAACATTACTTTGATGATTATCATATTTTTTGTGTTGCACAAAGTAACTACGAAGTGTTTATTGGCATCTTGACTGCATTGACTATCTGTTATACACTCCCAACATAAGATTGTAAATGTATAAGCAATAAGTAGAAGTTGACATGGAAAATTAATTAATATAGAGGTAAGGGGTGTGTGTACTAACGCTTCTTTACGTACACATTAATTACACACATTAACTTCTAACCGTATTGTAAAAATTACATTAGGAAATATATATTATTATACCTACTATACAAACAGGATGTATCGTAAAGACACACGATAGAAGTGAGAGTCCGCGTGGAATAGTTACTGTAGGCTAACGCTAACTTTAACTGGAGCCTTCGTTTACGCAAAAGGTGAAAATATTTTTAAATAATACGTACGTTAACTACGATTTTGAAACATTCTTCATTGGTGCTCCGATTCTATCGGTCTTAACATGATAATATCTATAGTCTTCCTTGATAAATGAGTTATGTAATGCTGAAAGAATTTTTCAAATAGGATCAGTAATTCCTGAGGTTAACGCGTTCAAGCAAACAAACTCTTCAGTTTTATAATATTAGTATAGAAGTATACACTGTTTGTCCGTGGAAAACGTTTTTATCTTTTAGTATAACTCGACACCAAGTGGCGCTTACAGTCTATCAATTTTTCCATCGATCAACCTTAAAATTAATATGCATGCATGCATACACTTGTATACAGAGAATATTTTGACACTATCCATTGTGTTATAACTTGGTGCTAGATAACGCTACAACGTATCAACTTATATATTTGAATACAGAATATTGACATAAATTCATTTTTGTTACAACTTATATGTTACATCAAATAATAATATAAAAGAGATAACAACATATGTTTCGCGAAGCCGTGGACATGCTAGTATTTTATATTTAAAGTGTTATATAACCCACAAAAACATTGCAAAGTGATCCTGCTGTGTAACTGTATCTCTAGAAATTTGTGGCAGAGCCGTCATTCCATACAAATGGCAATTGGATGTGAAGGTAATTGGAGCGGGGGAGGGAATTTTTATAAGTAATTGGTGGTCTATTAAGAATATTACCAAGCGCCAAAACATTTTTCACTGGAGCGTTTCATTAATGGATCTTAAGTGGTAACTGTTTTTATTCTTATCTTATAATAAATAATAATATTTCGCTTTATTCACAAATATTAACAACAATTTTGTGGAAAATGAATTATTGTTTTTTAGAATAATAAAATTATAATAGTATACCATATTTGAAACTTTTTTTGTCACAATACTCATAAGTATAATGGAAAGACAGTCTTATGAACGGTCCTTTAATCCTAAACTTAGCATACAGCTTGTGTTATATTAATATTACATTTATATTTATATAATCTTAATTTTTCGAATTAGCGATGTCTATCACACACACCTGGTGTCGAAAAATAACAAAATTTTGGTTTAGTTATAAACTTTAAACTTAACCTTTATTTTAAACAGTTATCACAATGGTTAAAAATTGATCTATGTGACTTATTGAGGGAAAGTATAATTGATCAATGTTAAACTGATATCTCGTAACGTAAGTACGACGTCGGCACAATCACTCGCTGATTACAACCTTCCTCTGTTCCCGATTGTGTTCCGATCAAAGTGATTTCGATCACAAAGGGTTATAAAACGATCAAGTCACCGTTACAGGGGTTGGTTTTCGATTAATTGTACTTTAGGCATAGTTCGATTGTTTGTCTTTAAATAACAGGCTTTGACGGCCGGCAGAACGGAATAATGGCGCGGAATAGGTGCGGTGTCCGATTGTTCGATACATAAATTGTTTTCATGTCAATTTACTGTGGCACCCAATGTTACATACTATTGGATTTTGTGAATCGTTTTTAATGTTAGCCAAGTGTGTGTGTATAGAGAGAAGACGTGTTTTTAACCGACGAAAAAAACGGAGGAGGTTCTCAATTCGTCGCGTATATTTTTTTTTTTTTATGTATGATCACGCATAACTTTTTACAATATAGTCCGATTTTAATAATTCTTTTTTTATTGAAAAGGGTATACTCCGAAGTTGGTCCCATTTAAATTTGGGAAAAAAATTCAACCCTAAGGGTATGAAAATCAAGAATGATGGATTATTCACGCACTGATTATATCTATGACCGCGCATATCTCTAGACAGAATAGTCCGAGTTGAATTATTATCCTTTGATTTGAAAGAGTATACCCAGAAGTTGGTGCCATATACATGTAAACATGAAAAAATCAACCCCAAGGGTAGGAAAACGGGGTATGATTTATAATTCAGCTTCTGAATTGTGTATTACACTTACAATATAGTCCGATTTTAATAATTCTTTTTTTATTGGAAAGGGTATACTCCGAAGTTGGTCCCATTTAAATTTGGGAAAAAAATTTCAACACTAAGAGTATGAAAATCGACAATGATTGATTATTCACGCACTGATTATGTCCATGACCGCGGATACCTTTAGACAGAATAGTCCGAATTAAATTATTATCTTTTGATTTGAAAGAGTATACCCAGAAGTTGATCCCATATACATGTAAACATGAAAAAAGCAACCCCAAGGGTAAGAAAACCGGGCATGATTTATAATTCAGCTTCTGAGTTGTGTATTACAAATAAATTAAGCTTGTAGTAATTAGTAAGATCATAGCCACAAAAAATTATAAAATAAAAACTTTTTAACAAAAAATTAAACCGCCGAAAAAACTGAAAAGCAAAAAATAATAAACCTTTTACTTTATTCATCTTAATAACTAAGTTCTTAAACTAATGTAAGTATACCTAAGAAATTTTGAGTCGGCGCCAAACAACCAATGAACAAAGATCATTAGATTACTTAAAGTCACAAAAATAACCAAATCAAATTAAAAACACAATGTGAGATCTCCAGCGGTAACGTGTGTGCCCGTTCGGGTTGCTTCGTAAGCGTTTGGCATGCAAGGGGTGTGTCACGCTGCGCCGCCGCCGCGCATCACGCTTTACGTAATTAATTAATTTGCTTGATTGGCGCCGACTTAAAATTACTTAGGTATACTTACATTAGTTTAAGAACTTAGTTATTAAGATGAATAAAGTAAAAGGTTTATTATTTTTTGCTTTTCAGTTTTTTCGGCGGTTTAATTTTTAATAAATTAACAGTACAGATATATTACATGGTACATAAGAGCGACTCGTAAATAAATCTGTAAGAAAATATATAAGCATACCTCAAAAGTAACTTTTTTTATTTTGTGAAAGCTCGGTGACTTAGCGCGTCACATTTCAAAATCACCTAGAAGGATATATATCGAGATTTTATTTATAACATTAATTTTTGCTCTGAGACTTGTGTTCTATTAATACGGTATACAAAAAAATCGAAATACGAAAAAATTGAGCCGTCACGGGACGCCTGGTAGATGTGAAGCATAAAAATTGTTTTGTGTTAGTTATATGCATAAAAGAACAGATTACGACAAGAACCAGTTATACCATAATTAAAAGAAAAAGCTAAAAAAATACAAATTTGTTCCATAAAATAATAAATGTTTATTTATTTTATTACATAAATACTCATTTTTATTAAATACAAAATACAAACGTTCAACTAGGCGCTGGCGCGGTGTATTTGACGACATTTGTCAAAGGTCGTCAGCGCGTGCCACGTAACATTAGTAGACCAAGTGACCTACAAAATAGGGTTGGAAATGTTTTTGAGTATTTCGTTAATAGTGCAATATTCGTGTTTTGCGTCGCTACGCCAACAATCGGGTTTACCCTCCGCCTATAGATGTAATCAAAAATAATTTAAAAAACTCTCGTTCATTCTAATAATTTAATAACTGATCTTGTTTATTTTCGGTCTAGTAAGATTTTGTACCGTACAGTGAACCCTATAATAATTATTATACCAGACAATGCACGCTATTCCCTATTCGTAAATGGTAGGCAGGTGTCAGTAGTGAGCAAGGCAGCGCGCGCGCACGTCGACTTGTAATTAAGTCAATGCGATTCCAAACGCGCGCACTGGAAAGTGAGTGGCTGATTCAATAAGACACATGGTAACGCAACTGCCGTATGTAGGGTTGGAAATTTTATTTTTACTTTAAATAAAGTATCCAGTTACAAAATTTATCGAGTGGAATGAAACCCATTCAATTGTAAACTATTTTTTTGGGTAGGATAAAATTCTTTCTTATGTTATTTTTTGTATATCACTCTATACTAAATCATACGGTATAGGATACTAATTAAGTACAACATATAATCTGCAATATATAATCGAAAGAGCTCAAGACATTTTTTGTTTGAACACGTTAACGTATTTTATAGGACTAGGTATTGTTTGTAGCTTCTCTCGCATTAATATATAGATTTTATTTATCCCTCAGGAACAGTGCATGAAAAGAAGTTTATTATACCACTGATAACGCGCGTGATAAATTGCGTATTGTTCAATTGAATGATTAGGGTGTGAAAACGTAACAAACAAAATAGCAAACTTTTACATTTATAGTATTAGTTAGGATTAGGATTCGAATAACGAATTATAACATTGCCGACGAAACGTGTGGCGCAGCGTAGGTTACATAGGGATTGAGTGTGTAATACTCATTCTATAAGAATCGAGTATTATCGAAATGGCCGAACTGTGAATGCCTATGTCAGCGACGTACCATGCCGTAGCTGCCTTCGTTGTGTTTTATTCACAACAGTAGAGCGTTATATGGATTTTTTAAGCTTAGAATTTTAAAATTCTAAAAAATAAACGCAAGTGAAATCATTACTCGCATCTAGTAATAAAAATCAAAATAAGAATAAGATATCGATAATATATGAAAACTTTTTATTAGGATAAAATTATAAGATATACATAGTGATCGTTCAAGTCTTACGTTAGCAGAATCCTTGTAGTTTTCGACCGCCCCCTAACACTGGTCAGCAAAAGTAAACAATGCTCTTTTCCCCCTCCCCCATTCTTACATAAACGTTTATACGAGTATTTTGAAATCTGTTCTGTTTAACTATATAAATATTGATGACGTAATTACCACCAGAACCATAAATCCCATATGTTATCAAAAATAAGCAAATCAAGGACCCCATCCCCATTAGTGCTTAGGCAATACTTGAATGGCCCCATATTTATTTGATAATCGATTACTATATTTTGGTTGTCGATATATAATCGTGTTTATTTAAATCTAAAATCCAATGGCCTTTTATAGATCGTTCTAATATTTTAAAAAATGTACTGAATTCAAGAATAAACTGTGTAAGTATATCAAGACTATAAAATTGTAATTCATGCCAACCCTATTAATAAGAACGTGAAACATGTCATGAATTCCTTCTCTTTTTGCAAATCTATTACCAATGATGCACTTAGAATGCAATGACAATGCCTACTTAGGCCTTAGTGTGTCAGGTGCATTTAATTCTTTTTAGCATTGATTAACCTCATTACCCAATGAGTTGAAAACGCATTAAATTCTAGTTAAACGAGATTGATGACAATATTTTTATTACCTATCCAAATATACGGGTTAACGCTTCAAGAGTTCATTCTGTTCATATTTATTGGGCATTAAAAGTTGGTAAGGGGTTAATGGAATCCAAAAAGTAAGTAGTATGGTACCATTCTCATATAATTCCGCATCGAATGCTATACTCATTAGTTTTGACTTAAGTCTCAAAGGAACTATATTTTCATTACATGTATGTGGATATAACGATTAATATTATACTCTAGATGTTAAAGATCAAGTTTTCAACTAAGGTCAAATAAGTCAGAAGCTTGTGGATTTGCCAGATCATGAGAATGTAGACTACTCACATAATGAAAGTAAGTATTAATATATTTTTTCTCAGTATAAATATGAAAAGGACCATGTAATTAATAGTTAAATATTAAAGATTTACACAAAGGAGTAGAATAATATAATACTGTGCAAATTTTAGATAAAAAAAATGTCTAGTTATACGTTTTTACTTCCAACCTTATAATCCAATGACCTTAATCCATAATAAACCTAAAATCAACAAACGCGAAGAGGAAAAGAAAATAAAAGAGATTCTATTACGCAAGAAAAAAACTAATTTAACAAAAAAAAATCTTTTGTAAACAGTTTAATCCGTTCGAGATAAGAAGTGGTGATGGTCAAGTGCTCCTTTTAAAAATATCAAGTGGGTTTTCTTTACAATAAAGATTCTTGAATAGTATCATAATACCATAACTCATCCACTCCGTCTGTTGTTGCCACGCAATTAGGCGAAAAAATGAGAGGAATAAAAAGTGCATGCCCCAACAGATGTTGGCGCGCACTAGCGATGAGCGACCGAGACAGGTGCCATAGGGCTGTCTCAAACTCATTCTGAAATGTTTTTAATAATATAAATTATTTAACGATTGTGAACTTGTGCTACTGGAGTCATGACTAAGTAGGCATTGCCAGTGCATTCTAAGTACATCATTAGTAATAGATTTGTAAAGAGAAAATGAACTCACGGTACGCTTATTAATAGGATTGACATGATTTCTAATTTTATAATCATGATATAAGCGCAAGAGTAAAACAAGAACAAAGCTAAAACTGTGTACTGAATATTATATACTAACATAACCTGAAATTTTCATCATAAGGTTGTCATTAAATATTAGCCTATGGTCCCAAAACTATTATACGATGTACGTCGTGTATGGGTTTTTACCATTATATTTTTAAATAAGGACACACTATGCACACACGTTACGGAGAGCTTTATTAACAGTGTCTACAGGAAGGAAGTAGTACAACATAGATAATCTATACACAGATTAATATAAAAGTATATTTAATTATTAACATTCCAACATTATAAGCTATATACTATAAGTGCATTATAATCAAATTAGCAGTTACCAAAAGAACGTTAGTATATGAGCATCTGATTGTAAACTCCAATAAATTCTTTAAAGTTCACGGATTCAACAATTTAGCAAACCAAGCAATTAGCACTAATCACTAGAGTTTCACAGTAATTTGTCCAAATGACGCGTTAATGCGACGATACAATTGCTCTTGGACTAATGAGTTATCCACATAATAATTACTATATAGACCGTTACCCTCAGACTGAGTATATATATTAATTGACATGAAAACCAAAAGTTCTAAACTTCCAAGATTTTAATTTATAAACTGAGTATATATTGTATTATTTCACTTTGCATTTATTGGTTGCCTTTAATTTTTGATCATAAAGATTTATATCATTTGCTAATTGTTTGGAATGTGGCGCTGCTGTAATTATATAATTTAATCCATTTTCGTCTATATTTCTGACCCTAAAGATTTGTCTTATTTGGTAACTGGAACTGATGCATAGTGTCTTTGAAATTAATCGATTAATTTTTGGTCCTTCACCCTGTATTCATTAAATCAGATGTCATTTTCGTAAAAATAGTTATGTGTTTTCTGTGCATAACTAAAATGAATTTAGATAATAAAAGAATACGATCAGACAGTCTTTTCCTAAAAAGTTAAATAGTCGTCATTTTAATAATATGATATATGTTTACGACAATAGTTAAAACATCAAAGAAATAACAATATCAGTAAAACATATTCAGTCCAATTGAACTCGGCATTTAAATAAAACGATGTTTTTAATTCTGGAAAATTTTCATTCGACATCAAATAGTAAATAAGGAGAAATACCTTTAACTAAGAGATATACTGGGCTGAAGGTATTTAATGTGACTACAAGTACAATACAACTTATTATGATGAGTATGAATTCTTCGGAATAAATAATTGTTTATTGAAAATGGAACCTGTTAAGTGTTCAAATTATAATATTCTACAATGTTCATACCTGATCGAGAATATTTAGATTTGTATATCTTAAATAAAAAAATCAATAGTAAAGTGTATATAATATTGTGGCGATGCCAACCCTGTTTGCATAATCGATCTATCGGCTGTACGGCCGCTTTTTGGCCGCGTGCTAATCGACCTACTAAGTAGTCTACCGACTCGTTGTTAATTCAGTCTACTAAAGACAAATGCTACACATCAGGCAGTACCGCAACTGCTAGTTTTCTATAAGAATAAATTGTTTAATGTTTTCACATTTATCATTTTCCATAACTTCTTTTTAATATACCATCTTCGTGGTATAGTGATGTAGGTGTGTGACTGAAATAAAGTGCATTGTGGGTTTTATTACTGTTTAGATCATATAGGTTTGTTTAGGTGATACTAGAAAGGATTACTGTATGATTTCGTAGTTGCCTTATTCTCAGTATGAAAACATGATCTACATAATATATATTTTACGGTCATGTTTATTTTATAGCTAGCTTATTATAATGCTATATCGTCTGTAAAATTTTGTGATCCGTCTAAACGAATTATAATTAATCCTAATCAATATAGAACCAAGAATAACAACTCTCTTGAAGTTATAAAATGTTTAATTTCTTTCTTTCTGTTGTTTCATTGTGCATTAGCATAGCACACAGCTTTATTCAAAAAATTCTTTCTCAAAAACAATTTTATGTTTTTCTATTTTTAACTGAACAAAATTTTCATTAATATTCAGAAATGTCCAAGAACTGCTCTTCCAAGTTTGGCCAAAAAATAAAACTGTGATCCAAATGTATTTGAATATAAAGCAATCCCAACAAAGACATTCCGTAAGTCCGGCTTACGTCGCCGGCCGCGAGCATGGCGCGCCACCCCCTCCACTCCCTTGTTTAATTCCATTAAAGCACCCTTTTTATCTTTTTCGCTTTTATCTTTCCCCACTATTAGATTACTGAACAGAATTGCGTACAAGAGACACACGCAATCTTTCGCCATTCATTCACCTCTATTTGTTAACGATATAGCCATTTCTGTGAATGATTTCTTTCTAACATTGCACTTAACTGTAATCGTTTCTGTACTGAAATCATGTATTATTATAGTTTTTGTGGGTACGATCGTACTATCATGCTACTTATGATACCTCTCACATAGAACCTTTTTTAATTTGATAAAATATATAAACAAAATAGATGGTTTTATAAATGTAATATTTAACCTTATAAAGTTCAGTTCTATCTAGGGTCTAATTAATCTAGTAAAATTTTTGCAGGCTGAGAAATACTTAGCATATTACAATTCTTTACTTGCACTCGTTTGGTGCTATTATAAAAAAGGTAAATACGTATTGAATACTTGCTTTAAAAAGGTTACGTACCTACTAAATGTACCGCGCTCGTTCGAGGCAAGTTCGCGTTATCCTTTTTCGCAAGTCTAACCAAACCTAACCAAAGCGAGACAAAAGAGCAAGATGGCGAACATTCAGCGAGCGCAGTGTATTTAAAACGTAACTTTTTTAAAGCCAGTATTCAATATGTCTTTAATTTTTTTGCAATAAAACCGTCTGTGTTTACACGTATATATATTTTATATTTCTTTATTTATATTATTAATATTATTTATATTTCTATTTATAAAAGAACATGATATTCGCTATGATGTATTCATTAAAATAATAACGAACACCAACTAAAAACATTATTTAGCAATTAAAGCAAATTATAGAAGTCCCTTACAATAACTGAATAAACATAGATTCAATATCTTATTGTATAATTACTGATTAATTATATTTGATATTGGTTTATTCGATAGTATTCAAACAATAGCTCGAACCCTAAATCGTCTCATAAGACGGCATGTTACCCGTATCGAAAGCGAACAAAGGTAAATATATCGAATCTAAATAGTCCTCCGCACCTACGCATTTCCCTCCCCTAAAACCGCATCACTTTAGAATATATCGCGTAACACGTAAACAATGGCTTCAATTCAATTTAAACTGTTCCACTAACGGAGTGATGTCTAACAAACTGTCAAAGTAACATCGGTGTAGTTTAAATGACGTTCTCAAATTGAAATACTTGCTATGAGAGGAGTCAGGCGGTTTATTTGGCGCAAGCTCTGTATACGATTTATTACTTAACTGACATACGGCTTCTATTTAAAAGAGAATAATTGTGTTTAAACTAATATTCCACGCGTCTGCGGCTTTAATCTTATTAATGTAACACTAACAATCACCCGCAACTTCGTACGTGTTGATTATAATAGACAATTAATATTTGACGTAGCCTAAAATAGTTGTCATTCTATTGTATTGGTGAAATAATTGTTGTATACCAACTACATGCAAACGCAACACTTTCTAATAAAGAATATTTAAATCTGAGATTATTATTTAATTCTTTGTATTATTCTTAATAAAAATAAATCTTGAATATGTTAAAATGGAATTCACACAGAATTAGATTATATATAGATTTAAAAACAAACAAAAAAAAAACTTAAATAAAATGGGTGTAATTTCAATGTTTTGAATTGAATTGAAATAAATTAGAATGTTACAACTAATTTACATGATATGAGGGGTAACTAGTTTATGATTCTAATTTTTAATCTTGTTAAGGATTAATTAAAATATGTCTAGATTTGTCAAGTTATCGAACATTTCGTTATAACATGCAAAGTTGTGTAAGCGGCGAAAATGTATCCATTATTTGTTCTACTGGGAGATGTCCAAAGGTAGTAATGGTCCAGATACTAATGGTTCTTCCGATGCTAGGTTAACTAAGATAGGTCGCGAGTTGCATGTAACAGGCAACAGCCAAGCCGAGGTGTGCCGTGCACCCTTGAGCTAGTTGCCCAGGTAAAGTCGGCTGAGTGCCTTAAGCGTTCGCCTTAGTAGTTCGGTGAAGCTGTTAAGACCTTGCTAGGTCAATAGCGTAGTCAGTTTTTGAAAAAAAAAAAAAACGAGTAAAGGCAGGCCGAAGAAGATATCGATAGATAGTGTGAAAAATGATGTGTGTAAGAGCTGTGAATACTGAGATAACATCTGACGGAAGAAGGGAAAAGGAAAACATATTGTACCGCCTGTACTCCGGCCGGATATTGGTTAGAAGAAGAAGATAGCTAACTCTTAAAAGCAACTATAACTTTGCAAGCCAACTCTCAGTAGGATTTAAATAACGGATGTATTCAGATGTTACAGGATAACTAATATTAAATTTACAAGGCGCTTAAAATCTCTACAATCACCGCCTTCGTAAATATCTTCCTAACGTAAAGACCAGGGTCAGATAAACGTGGTTACGCCCGAACTTCCTCGGTGTATACCATCAAAGTGATAGTCAAACTTGCCACCCGCTCGATTAGAGTAAATAACACGACTAATTTCTAATATGTTTCGTTAACGGCACTTACATAAGTTCTAAGTTGCCGGTAAATTTTCAAAGTAGGCGTAGTTACCTAAGTAACTTAGTTGTTTCGAGTTTACCATATGAAGCAGAGTATAAATATAGTTGAAGATGCTTTTATATATTTTTTAAAATGTTATTATTGTATATGTTTACCGAATTTTGCCCACGGATTCGTTTACTTTAATGCAGATTTGACTTATCCCTTGGTAATGGTTGTTTTTTTTTCTGGATGAATGTTCTGTCTTTGATCACGCCTTTGGTAACGTGTTTCGAACATTTCATGACGATTGGTTCAGTAATATTAAGCATAAAAGCGTAGCAAACACACAATATATATTAAAATATTATTTAGTAAATGAATGAATTTAACATAAATATTATGTTACCGTTATCCCACATATGGATTACTTTAATGGTATATAATACCACCATAAATTACGTTGCAGAAATGAAAACAACAAATGTTTTAATGAAGTATAAAATGTATGATGTCTTGCCCTTAATTTGCTAATAAATTATTGTATTTTTTGTTTCAGGTAAGAACGAGAAACTATCATTTCAAAATAAACAAAAAGACATATTCTAAAAGCAGGTGAGCTACGGACTTCTTTTCTGATACACGACCACTGTAATTTACATGGAATACATAGACATAACCGTACACATTTTTCAGTACTACGGTGAAGAGTCGCAGCCCATTGCGTCGATTTTTCGTTTCATAGTCCGGTGAAGCTGTTAAGACCTTGCTAGGTGAAGAGCGTAATCAGTTGGAAAGAAAAGAAACAGAGATTTTTCTTATTTATATAGTTAAAGATGAAATTTTACTAATATCAGAATGTTTACATGCTTTCATAAGCAATGTCGAGAATGGGTTTTCGTGTATCATTTCGAAATTAAAATGATGATTGTAATAATGTTTCTAAAACCTTACAAAATAGTTAATAAATAATATTTTCACCCACTTGCTGTAGAGGCACCTATAACAACTGACTAGAATTATTCTGTATGGAGAGGCAGTTATTATTATCAGGCACATTCACTATACGCTTAATATACGTTTTTCACACGTCTATTGTTCTATTTGAAACTTTTATTATTTAAATTTTCGTAGTATTTCTTAGTTAATAGATTAGAAATTACAATTAACAGATAATTTAATATTATTGAAAACTTGATAATCATCAAGATTTTGTTTCATCCAACGAACCGTGAACGCTCCGGCGCGGGACTTTGTGGATTATAATCTAAAAATGCCCATAAAGGATCATAATGAAACCGCCATAAAGGCAATAACATCATTAAAAAATCCACTCTAATGTAGTAAATAGTTAATTCAAATAATAAAAAAATAGGTTAAAATAATACTAAATAAATAAAAAACACCCAATAGTTGCTCACAAAAGCAAAAAAAGGTGCGGACCAAGAGTCTGCAGAATAGAAGAATAACAAAATATTAAGATTTATTGTTAGTAATGCATGTCGTTACAATGCATTTTAAATGTTATAACCTTCAGATATAACAAGTTTTATTAAGAGCATAAATCAAAAGGAATTTCCCACGGCTTAAATTAAACGGGTTTATCGAGTGCAGTTAAAAACCGCGACTTCGAACTGTAACCACAGTTAGTATGAAGTCTAAAAATGGTTTACGGTTTGATTCGCGGTTATGAACATAGAACGATTCTGGGAACTTTACTATGTATGAATTACATATGGATTGATGTTGCTTCTACGAATACTTTTATTCACGGAATTATTCATTTATTTTTACCTAGCGGGCTGGGCGGACAATGTCCTGCCCTCTATAATTAAAAAAATGTAGACTAATTATACACCTTAACCTTCCTCGTGAATTACTCTATCTACTGGTGAAAAGTGCATGAAAAGCTGTTCAGTACTTTATCGCGAACAGACAGACAAATAGACAGACGCGACAGAGGACTTTGTATTACATACACTATGTAATGATGATGATAAGAATCAGTTTCAAATGTACGTTGCTATATACAATGCTATTAAAATTTTATTAAAATGTTTTCTATTTTTCTAATATAGTGGATACAGCAGCCAAAATGTCTAGTAACATAATAATATTAACTAATTGTTTTTTCGGCATGTGATAGAGTAGATATCGTGCAGGGCATGGAACAAGAGGTAGCATGGAATCATAACAAAAAAACTTACATATTTATTTACAATATTAGTAAGGATAAGTCGTTGAATTTATTGGAACGAAAGTCATAATATTGTGAAATGTAGACGCTTTTTCTAATGAGGCGAATGTAATATTCGTCGGAGGCGACAGTTGTGAAGGCAAAGAGAGGGGTGCGTGAGAACCGGGAGGATGGATCAACGTGACAGGGAAATACCAGCCTTTTTCTTATTATTACTAAGCAGGTATCACTCATAAAGTAAATATTTATTATTTAGTTGTATATTTTGCTATTATAGATATTGAATATTTTTTCAGTGAGCTGTATTTTCTCAGGATAATAAAATTATATTGATTTATACTACGTCTGTAGCAAACAAGCATGCGGGCCGCCTGGTGTAAAGCGGTCACCGCAACCTATGGACGCTTGTAACATCAGAAGTGTCACGTGCGCGTTGCTGACCCCTAAAAAAATTATATTGATGTAGGTATGAAGATGTACTATTTAATATTACCTAATGCTTCTACTAGAATAGGCAGTAATAATTCAGTATATATTTTTTATTATCGTTATATCATACCAAGGAAATGTCTAAAATGTAAATATTAACTAACTTTCGCTTACAGTTTCACTCACCTCGAAATAGACCTAGTTTATCCATCGGGGAGAGTACCTACATCAGTTCATTTTTGTCTATAAGAGGTACGCTATATTCCTTTCTGTTTTTCTAACAATATATTTGCAAAATTCCATTATAAATAAAGCGTGAAACATACAAATTCGCGCATTTATGATTATTTTATTTACTATTCCCAACGCTACTGTTTCTTTAACCGTATGTTAGTACTACTTTATCTATTCGTAGATCATACTCATTTAAGGACAGTTGAATGCATTATATAGTTTTTACGTGGCACAATAATGATTGATTAAATTAATATTACATAATAGTAGATAATAATAATAATAATAATTTTTATAAAAATTCCAATTATTTGTTAAAGGAAATGTTATCGCAAATAAAACAATTAATATTCGGAACGTTCACCGTTCGGGTCACCCTACAAGCCTCACTCCCGAGTCCCGATTGGTGCCGTATCTCACCCGCTTTCTCTTTGCCATTCTAATCGTAATTTATTTTCCCTAATTGCGTAATTCACGTTAATCCCGGCGAGGAATTTAATTTAAGCCGCTAAATATTGTGCTTTTTTCTCTCGTTTTATTTTTTTTTTTCCTTATAAAACATTACTAATTAAATCCATTTCGCCTGTAATCGAATCAGAAGGGCACTTTCGTTTGGCGATTAATTAAAAATAAACAATATTAATTTGAAATTGGAATACGAATAGCCAATATCGGAAATTGAATAAAGAACAAAGTGACGATCGGAAATTAGCTTGAAGAGCTACGAATTCGCAGCCGGCAAACTCGAACCATGGCCGGAATTGCGTCAGTCGTGTCGGCGGAGTTTCTTAGAAGTTTGTGTAAATCGAACGCAAGGTTACTTGTATTTAACGTTTACTTAGAGTCATTAATTACATTACTCCATTTTTCATTTATGAAGAAATATGAAGAGCTTGCTCTTAAATATAACTTACTAGCTTTTGGCGGTGGCTTCACTCGCTTTACTATACATTTGACCTATCTTTTAGCACCAGTACTTGTTTCTGGGTGAATCTATCCTAGTTCCTAGTTTCTCGGTGAATCTATTCTATATGCTCTTTGTATAACACTAAGTGTGTGTATGTAAAAATACATGATGATTGGTTGATTTTTTAGTACGTGAAAGTATAATTAACAAGCAAAATTGTACTCGCATTTATAATATTTGCTCACTTCGTTGGGCATTAAAGAAATTAAAAAAACATAATTAAATCCAAAAAATAAATACTAAAATTCCGCGTCCCATGGTCATGCCAATACCTTTAGTATTTTTGAAATGAGTGTACTTCAAAAGAACTGTATTTTCATTATGTTCGTATAGACAGATTATAATATGCACGTAAATTGTAAGCTTAATGTATTTCAATCATCAGTACATACAGTTGTTGTGGTAAAGAATTTAATCTCTACATTTTATGTATCCGTTCTAAAATGCCGGAACATATCTGCCATAATTCCATGACATATCCCATCGTTCAATGGATATGTCTATACTTCTGGGATACTCCCAATCGTTTTTCGTACACGCGAGCCGAATTATCCCCTACAACATCTTAATATTGAACATCTGCGTCGTTTCGTTATCGTAGCAGATATTTTTTTCCTTTTTTTTCGAGGGAATCACGTTATCGTTTAAAATCGACGCAACACGACGTATTTAAAACAATGTAGTTCCAAAAATAAATTCATTGAAACTCTTTTGTTGTTGGAGATATAACTGCTTTTCTTTACAAATTAGGTGACCCGTGCAACTTCGTCTCCACCAAATCGATTATTACTGGTTTCAATTGTATTTTTAAACACGAAAAATATAAATAAACCCGATTGCTGCGACATATACTGTTTCCAAATGTGAATCCAAACTATCCTGAGACTCAAACTTATACCCAGTTGGTATCTGAGAAATATTTTTTGTAATAAGCCTAAAACCTGTTACATATTAGGTACAGTTTCGTTAACAAATGTTTTTCAACTTTGTCAACATCTCATATGTGGTTGATAATTACGCAGTCCAACGTCATCTAGCCGTAGCTCAGTTATAATGGCCTGGACATAATACTACCCCATGTATTTTAGAAACTTATACTACTACGATTAATTTCATGTATATTGTATTTAATTATTTTAAATTGAAAGCATCATATATTTATTTACTACTAACATATTATATGTATAGTATAAATACAATTACTTTGAGACTCAATCACGTCAAAACTATTGAAGCTGTTGGCATAGGGCTATGACCATTCGATGTGTTTTTTTTTTCGTAGATTGTTTTAGGCTACTTATTTTTTGCCTTAACTAACCTTTTGCCACTTTCTAAGTCCAACCAAGCAGACGGGAAACAGCTTCCTATCATCTACTTATCATCGTCTTCTTACTGTTATACCATATAAGTAGGGTCGGTACAACATGTTTTCTTTTTCTATTCTCCTCTATCAGATCTCATCTAAGTATTCACATCTTTCCCAGACATATGATTTTTCACACAATCCATCCATACCTTTTTCGATCCTCCTCTAGTCGTATATCCGTCCACCATCATACTCAAAAGCTTTCTAGTTACACGATTTTCATCTCTCTTCATGACATGCTCATACCATACTAACCTATTACCCCTCAACTTCTCTGTCATTGGTGCAGAGAATAAGCTAGTGGTTATTAAAAGAAAAACAATTGATCAATACCCGTGGTCATATTATTGCAACGTAAATACTGTATAATATGCAAGGTTATTGAAGCTCGATTCTAATAGATTGTGTAATGACTTACCGTGAAAAATACCAATAAATTATCATTATAAGCAGCTTCAGCAGTTAGATCGACTATTATAATAGCCCAAATTACCGGTAGCCGGTAATTCGATGGACGTTTAGTGTGCCGTTAACATAATTACGGTAAGAATTTAGAGTGAGATATGTTGTCGAGATAGCGCAGTTTGAAATGCGGCATACACCTCACTTATGGTATAGTAATTTACAGTGTATTTTACAAATGACATAACGAAACATTGATAAAATAACTATTAAATTATAAAAACGATTGTTTCTACTCCAAGATCCACTTATTTCTATTGGGAAATTCTTAGAGCAACACAAAATATAATCATTTTTGTTGGCAAGACGTAGATTTTTGTTGGCACAAAATGTAATAGAATTATACATTGTACTATTGATAAAATACCTTTTAAACTGCCCAATTAAATATATTGTTGGTCGTCCAGTGGCTGAATTTCGACGAAAGTTAATTGATTTTTCAAGTTTGGTATCGAACTAGGGGAACATATAATTTTTCCAACATTTTTTTATTGACAACAAACTACTGACAAAACAAAAAAGAATAGAAATTCGCCTGAAAAATAGAGGACGATGATATATTTAATTGATTTATATAAATGTATAAAGCCTATAAATATATAAAGATCTGTGAATTATGCAGTTGAAGATTAATTATCTTCATATATAAGACATACATACATAGTTCACATATTAAACTAGCTAATAATATTTTGTTATTGTAGTAGTTTAAATATATATTTGAGTTAACGTTGAATTTCTACTCATTTCAAAGAAATAATGCATATACGAAATGTATTCAAGGCGCGAACGACATAACCCATAAAATACACTGACTGCCTTAATATATTCAATACCGAATTGCGTTAACAGATGGTTTCTATTTCATAAAGTCTTTATATGAAACACAGCAATGGTAAGCGAAATATCGGTCAGTGTCGACATTTCGCGTCCGCTCATTGGAAGTATTCCAATACTCAGGTGCGAGAAAAAACATTTATTACGCCTTTTAAAACAATTTTGAGTGGAAATTAAAATAATTTATGAGATCGGCAATGTAAACATTTTTCATGAGAATATGTAAGCATTATTTCGGAATAACTACAGTTTATAAGTCTCATACAATTGCGTATTGCCCTAATATTTGCTAACCACAATAATACAATAGTTTGCTTTTACATTCTTCGCACTTGCAAGGAATGCATTGAATACACCCATTCATGTGGATTATTTCTCAGTACAAACAATCACTAAGTGCCCTCTATTTTTAAATAATTCTCATATTATTTTATTAGGTTAAACAAAGAAATATAAATAAACAAAACAGAATTAAGTGTTTAGCTCTGTGGTTAGCGTCTTCGGGCATTGTGTTGATCGACGTAGGTTTTAACCTACGTACCTAATCCTTTAAAATGAATCTGTACGGTTACGTATATTGCGTGTTGCCCTAGTATTATGTATTATGTGTGTATCAGCACAGTTATATTAAATTGTGTTTAATGAATATATAATTTGTTATTCGCAAACAAGAAATCAATAATGTTGCACTACAACCACTGTAACATAACAATAAAAAACATTCCAACATACAAACAACTCTATTCCCACAAACGGGCATCCAAGAACATGTATGTAAGGCTAGGACTGGCTCCTCACTCCTACAGAATCAGAGCTTTTTTCTAAGTGCGACTTGTTGGCTACCACCCTCCGGTTGAAATTCTGTTATCACGCAACTATAGGTGTGTTTCAGCAATTGTATATTTACCATCTTGGACCATATCATTATTTTATATCTTTTTTTTTCAAGCTTGTTGTTTTCACAAAAAGTTCATTTGGAATTGGCAATATAAACGGAGAGAGGGATGATCGCAATTTGATACGATTCAGTACTTACTCGTTTGACGTGTTGCATGAGCTTAATATTAAGTTACCATGATATTTGTCCTCCTATAGATACAAGTTAGAGTGAGTCGTGGTTATTTAAATGTTATATCAGGCGAGATTGTAATAAATGCTAACCAGCTATTAAATATGTAAAAACCATTATGATGATGCTTTTAGTGGCAGACAGTACTATCTATTATCGTTACCATATATTATATACCATAATATTTAATAGGGTTATATTAAAATTGTTAAACGAGCTGTAAGATAAAACGCGTAATTCCTATAAAAAAAAACATTTTTACATTAATGAAGTCTTGGTCACCACAGCTATTTCTCATAATTGTCTACCTATTGAGAATAACATACTTGACTGGGCAAGAAATTGACAATACATACTTGAATACACGTTGAACGTCCTTAATAAACGTAAAATTGTATAAATACTGCCAATATATTTTATGTATAGAAGAAAAAACATATGCTCCACACCGTCAGCTCCATTTATCTACGGCAAGAAAACACACATCACTGAACGCGTAATGATTATAAAAATCTCAATTTTTTAAAACCTGAATATCTTTATGTTCTATGAAGTTATCGTGACAATCTTTTTTTAATAAATGGAATAAATCTTTAATCTGGAAAATAAAAAAAAAAGATTTAAACAAAACCTACCAAGTAATTTTGACGTATCACAACCGTAAACCCCTATCATTTTATTTACATAGATTGGATTGTAGACAATGTTAAAAAATTTGTGCGTGGATCCCTCCGCTGAAACTTCGTAACGTGAAAATGAAAATTTTCATACTCCCTCTATAGTAACGTCAAACATTTAACGCAATCTTGTTGGAAGTCACATTAGAAGTTTTATTTCAACAACTGTATGGCCTAAAATCAGAGGCATGCCTTAACATTATCCTAGAGATGTTGAGGAATTAAGGGGAAGTCGTTTGTAATCACATAAAAGTCTTAATTCCTTCATTTCTTATGTTTACAAGCTTAACATATACCAGATAATTTTTACGTGTTCATTTCGGTTAACATAAGCCAAATAAAACCTGAAAACATCATATATAGAGCCCAGTAAGACGAATACGATTAGTATAAACAAGTAAAATGTACATTTTTCATTCAATTCCATTTCTCGCGTTACATTATTTATGTTATTTTTTATGGAAGCTGGGTTGCCTTTCATTCTGATACCTTGTAAACAATCTTGAAATTTCAATTTATAAATAAGCCCTGTTATTTTGTAAGCTTCGTTTAAAGTTAAGTAAAATGTAATACTTCGTTTATATTAATTCTAATTTCGTAAACGTTCGTGAAATTTGCCAGGTTTTTGGACGATTATAGCAATGAATATACTAAAATGCTTACTAAACAATAGAAGGTTTGGTATTATTAACAAATATTGTAATGTAAAGTGTGTTAGTTGATATATATATATTTATTATTTATGTACGCTTGAGACATATTATAAGTACCGTATTCTGGCGTAGAAATTTTCATAGTTTTCGAAATAATAGAGTATAATAAGCCTAAACTCTAATAGTAAGAGTTCGTGATGCATATACGAAGAAAATGCTATTGTCAGAAGCTATGTACATATAAAATGATACATTTAAAAGTGTTTCAGAGGATAAACTAGATCTCCGAGTTAAATGGTTAGTAAAACCTTTCGCTATAGCTGTACTTCCGTACGTTCCACTGTACGTGCTTGAGATGAATTCCCCATTTCTGGTCCGGTGAAGCTGTTAAGACCTTGCTAGCTTAATAATATAGTCAGATCGAAGAAAAAAAACCGAAAGAAAAAAAATGAATTTCTCATAATACATACCTATCTATCAATATAGGCATTTTAAAAATGTCTGTCTGTTTCAATTACCCATTATTGACATTAAATTTTATACAGATTTAATTCTGGTACATAGACATACAATTCTCATTATGGTCAGAAAAGTGATCCCCAGTTGGCCAACGTGTTATAGATTTTGCTAATTTATTTGTTTTGTACAAGAAAAACTCACAGCTATTGATTATAACAATTAGTAATTAGATTAGATGCATTCAACCATCTATGTCTTAGACAATGAGTTACACAGGATAATTACTTGCATTGCATTATTACCTATATTACTATACGTATTTAGAAATATTAAATAAAAATAAAAAAAACAAATGTGGTGGTATTAGGGTATGAAACTAGAATTAATATGATTAAATACAAAACATTAAGCACACTGTGTAAGAATATTTTATGAGTTTTACCACATTGGTATCGCAATACTCGTAAAAAAGCACTGTCCCTGAATAAACAATTAAAGTGACGATTGTTTATTTATTATTTAAGTACATAAAAATATATACGTAAGCATTCATTAATAGTACTGGAATTGTATATTAAAACTAGCGGTCCTGGTGGACATTGTCCTGCCTTGATAATGAAAAAATCCTAAAAGTCAACCGTAGCGCCACCTACCGGGTGCAATTGTGAATCTTAACCATTCTCAGATCCACTGAAATACGCACACAAAATTTAATCAAAATTGGTCCAGCGGTTTAGGAGGAGTTCAGTGACAGACACACGTACTGATAAAATTTATATATAAACGTTACCAACGCGCTCTGATTTCGCAAATGTATTTTTTTTTCTACTACTGCCTATTAACCTACCAAGGTCTTAACAGCTTCACCGGACTACAATGTAAGTGTATGAAATGTATTTCTTTGAATACATTTTCATTTTAACAGCAAATTTATAAATATCCGTGGTCATACATTAGTCGAATTCCGACCATTATGGTCGAGAATATATATTTTTTTATATTGAAAATTCTTTATCATAGTGCAAACAAATATTGTAGATTAGATGACGAATAGGAACTCATAAGTAAAAGTAAAGGCTTGGACTCGAAAACTAAACTGTTTTCATTTTTTTCTTGACAACATTAAAATTAGTTAATAGTTAGTAAATAAATAAAACTAAAAAAAAACTATTGACTAGCGAAGAAGAAAAATATACTGAACTATTTTATCTTCGCCTATGTCCAATGGTCGTACTTCAACCTTAGAGAAAAAATACTTTTTCTAATTTCTCTATTGATAGCACTAAAGCTCGCCTGTATACAAAAAAAGAAAGAAGAGAATCGGCTGAGAAGCATAGGAGAGAGACGTTTTTAACCGTTTTCCCACTGTCTATTCATATAGAGATTATAAAACACACAAATTTATTTATCTGATATAATTTACTAATTATTTTAATAGTAGTTTTCGAATAAAACGTAATTATTCTTCTATTCAAATTATACAACTTAAATACATGCTTGAAATAGGCACAGAGATTTACCAGCTATTTTTGGAGAGAAAATCTTGTCATATCTCAAACCTTGTTACTAAAACCGGGCGCGGAGTCAGTTCCCTGCTAACCGCTATAAAAAATTACGATTTAACTTTAACAAGATGAAATTTTACTTTTTAAACTGATGTAACTAGTGGAACTTGACAACTTGTTTAATAAAAATGCTGATGTGAAAGATACCATTTCGTTAATGCTTTTTTGTATACATATTTGAAACATTCCTTTCACTTGAAGTTGTTGCTGCTATGCTCTAGATTAGTTCAATGACTGTTAATATCATTACATAGTATAAAACGAAGTCTTCTACCGCGTCTGTCTGTTGGCGATAAACGCATAAACTACTGAACAGATTTGCATGCGGTTTCCACCAGTGGATAAAGTGATTCTCGGGGAAGATTTTGGTATAATTTGTCAAAGATTTTTTTTATAATTAGGGCGGAACAACGTCTACCGGTTCTGCCAGTAGTGTATAGTATAGTACATAGTATAATAAACAAAATGTATCGCAAACAGACAGACATACAGACATGGCATAGGACTTTGTTTTATAATATGTAGGTATTATAAATGCGTATGTGATTGTGTTTGTTACGCTTTCACGCTTAAACTATCCAAGCTGGCATCATGACATTTCACAAACATATTATCAAAGCTACAGAAAAGGACATTGTGTACTTTTCATTTAAAAAAAACATCACTGTTCCCGAAAGTATGGAATTCCAATACTAAACTTAATGCATGTAAAACCGCGAACATAGTTACATATATATAATATGAAAATAGATGTTAATATATATGAAATCAATAAACTACATACCATAAAAGTTCGCATAGCTAATATTGTTTTCATATAGAAAGTATACCATTCTTTGTACTGTATAAATCTCACTTTTTTAATAATTCCAAATATTTATTTTTACTAACATTACTAGCGTTATAATTATTCATAGCATATTATAATCACTGTTCCGATAGACGAATATTTACTGGATATTGTAATTATAATTCATGTTGGTTCTGAAGTAAAATATTTTAATGTCGTTAACTATGTAATGTTACAAAAAAAAAATTACATATGTGTGGAACCCATCAATTAACATGGTTATGATAAGATATTATTTTGAGGATGTACTTGTTCAGCAGTAATTTCTAAACTCTACACATATAAACTTTTTAATTCTTCATATTACATATATCTGTGGTCTTATTTAGGTTTAAAAAGATAATGTACATTCGATATAATAATTTATATCTTTTTCTGATTTAGTTAAAGAATCTTTAACTAATCATTCATGATTATATATATACGTTGAATGTTTAGATAGTAGCGATATTTATAGAGGATGCTCTGCACTCGATTCTCGTTCTAAACCAATGTAAAAAATAGGTGCTTAATGTATGACCTAATTATCTGCAAAAATACAAAAATCATACACAACCCTCCACGCTTCTGTGTTAAAGCATAGTGTCAGTGACTGTCGAGTGAATTCACTTTCACTTGAAAGGGAACTTGGGCACGTCAGGAATAAAACAAAAACGTTTATTGTCTGTTTTATTATCGAAAGTTATTAACAGATGGTCACCTATTATAACTTTCGAAACCGGTCATTGCACCTACTTTGTTTTTATACTTTTGAAAATCTTAGAAAAAACTTTAACTTAGGTTTTCTTGGTTGTTTATTAGTATTTGTTTTTATATTATTGTTTTATATCGTAAATTTGACCATGAAGTGTCATATCCTAAAATACTGCGAGCGTTTACTTTCACCTCGTATATAGTTGTCTATGTATATAAATGAGACAAAGTGAACAAATAACTTCATTTTAAATAAAAACTATTTCGTAATGAACAAATTTTTTTTTCAATCTCAACTTTATAATCAAGGCCAGTATTTTTTAGTCAGTGTGAAAATATAAGTAGGTATGTATAAACATGTATGTATTCATTCGTTCACAGGCCGAGTTGTTTGTAAACGTAACACGGCTTGCTTCTATCTATCTAGTGACTGCAGCGTATCGACTTTTTTTAGGTAAACAATGTCGATCGTTTCTGTTATAAATTCCGCCAGTAGGCACACTGCAGTACGCGTGTTCTATTTTCACGTTTTGTTTTACTGCATACGGTCATAACATTCATGTACTGCCATACCTCGTCTCTAAACATTTGAGGTGAATTATTCACATATTATGTTTCAAAATGCTACGATGGACTTATAAAAGTTATATATATTGTGTTTAAAAAAAAAACATTTATAATTTTATTTATAAAATAGTTTGTTTATAAATAATGCACTTTTTGTTGCCTATAACATACATAACTTGGTATTATAAATATTAAATGATTAAAATCAATACGATTTTTACTAAAACAGACACACAGACCATATAATCATAAATATACATTAATTAGTAGGTACAGTGTAAAGGCGTTTTCTTTATTATAATTAGTGATCTAAATTCTAAATCTCATACAATATGTAATTCTAATATTGGAAAAGGTAATGCCATATAGACACAGTATGAGCCTAGTTTAAGTGACAGGGGTTATTAAAATCTTGTTTTGAAAAAATTACTTTCGGTTTTGAACATTAAAAAAAGTATTTTTCAAGTTTTATTTTATTTTCAAAAAGAGCAATTATTCTTTTATATAAATCGCTGCGTTTAATATATTGTTGTAAATTTGCTCAATTCGAAAAACTACTTCCAAAAAAGTCTGAATTTCAGATATGACTGTTCTTTACCTTTTTGTCGTTGTCCGCTACATGTGAAATGCCTTAGGATTCAACCGTATTTATTTGCTTAAAACTTTATGATCAATAAATAATATACGTTATTATTTTTGGATCTTAAGTCACGATCAGTTATGATTTATAATTCAACAATAAAGACATCGTTTGTTCAGTTAATTTGAATTTTAACGTCGATAATAATTTAGAGGTTTCACGCACGTCACTAGACTGCTGTTGCTTCCCACGGCCCGCTGCTAATGAGCCGTGTTGTTTGAGAGGAAGGCAGTGTTTCTAAATAGGTTATTTTTTGACATCGTAACATTTAGGTACAATTTTTAAAACATTAATTCATGTTTTTTTTATAAAACTGTAAATAATTTAGTTCTACAAGAATGTCTTATAATTAAATAATTATTTTGAAATTTCGTCTATTAAACTAAAAACTAGGATTCTTCCGTAAATTGTATGATAAACATCAGGTTTTGTACGAGCAAATGAAAGTAAAGTTTAATTTAAAATATATATGAACTTAAAAAAAAACTATTAATCAAGACTCTGCTTTTACACTTTTAAGTTGCCACCCTGTAATATATGTTTCATTAAAAAAATTTATCACAATAAATGTTGTACCTTGAGTTAGTTGCTTAAATAAAATCGGTTGAGTGCCTTAAACGCTTGCCTTAGTAGTCCTGTGAAGCTATAAAACTTTGCCAGGTCCTCTACCACATTTGTCTGTTTATCGTTTTGTGATAAACTCAAAAATTACTGAACGGTTTTTCATACAGTTTACACCAATAGAGAAAGTGATTTATATGGAAGATTTAGGTGTATCATTTGTCAAGGTTTTTTTTATTGTCAGGGCGGGACAACGTTCTCCGAGCTCGCTAGTAATATATAATTAAAAAAACAGTTGTTTCAGGTTCAATCACGTCGAAAACGTTAAAACTATTGAAGATATCGGGAAAAGACTTATAACCTTTTGATACTGCATTTTAGGTAGATGGTTGGTTGGATCTAGGCTACTTACTTTTTTGGATGTACTTATTGTCTTGCTTTGCCTTTTGTATGACCAACGAAACGGGCGACAATGAGTTAGTATAGACACACACATATATGATTTTTTTCTGTTAAGAACACAATAAGGCCATGTGAACCGGACACGTTTAACGTCAGTAAAGAATAAAAACCTTTGTTCTTTTTAACCAACCATAAGAAAGTTACTCTACCGTCTTTGGAATACCTTTAAAACGTTTACCGGAAAAGCGACCATAAAAGTGCCACGTTGCAAAATAAAGCAAAAAGAGTGCGTCCTTTGTTTGGTCGAGCCGTGTTGACTGTTCCTTATCCACTATCGCTTGAACTAAAACTATCCGGTACAACGACTTTACTGCCAACAATAAGATGAAAACGTCGTAACAAGTAATCTTCAAAATGTATCAAGAAACATAATATCTTTATATGTTAACTACTTGTTGCGTGAAACTTCGTTTTTAGTTACGTAGTCCGGGGAAGCTGTTAAGACCTAGCTGAGTCAATGGCGTAGTCATTTCCAAAAAAAAAATCGTTTTTATGAAAAGATCTCTGTTGTTTCATAGGCTATACGTTTTTTATTACGATTTTGTCTTTCCTATTAACTCTCGTACATTTAGCAATTTTAGGTTTTTTTTTGAATTTTTTTTCGACCTGACTACTCTATTGATTCAGCAAGGTCTTAACAATTTCACCGGACTACTAAGGCGAGCGCTTAGGGCAATCAGCCGACTTTATTTGACAACTAACTCAAGTGTGTACGGCACACCTCGGCTTGGGCTGTGGCCTGATACATGCAATTAACGACCTATCTGAGCTAACCTAAGCTAGCTATTCATACATATATGAGTTATTGAAAGTTATATGTGTACCAAGCATACATACCTCAACAACTCTTATATATATTTGGTATCGGATAATTTAATACAATTTCAGTTCGATAAGGGGAAAAAAATAAATAAAACCCTTCCACTTTCATTTGTAAGCGTGTATGCGTGCAGGTGTGTGGGGGTAATATGTGTAATGTTGTTGCAGTGATATAAAATTTGTATCACTGTATCGCGCGAGCAGCGTACTCAAAGGTTCCACGCCGAGGGAACGGACTTAGGTTTGAGCTACTGCCGAGGGGGGGCCTAATCTGGTTGCCTAGGGGTACCTAATCTGGTGCAATTTTGAGTTCATTTGTAAAATTGTATAATTACTGCTTAGTACTTAGTAACAAGCCCATATAACACTTTGGGTCCCGATTGAAAATCAGCGCTGGAGAACTAAATCCTTCAGCACATATGCTGACTCGGGGCCCATTTGCTACACACAGACATTAAACCAACGATCTTTATTATTTTATTATCCGCCATTGTTTATATTATACTAGCGGTCCCGGCAGACGTTGTCCAGCGCTGATTATAAAAAAAATCCTTGACAAATTCTATACCAAAATCTTCCTCGTCTATCACTTTATCTGCAGGTGAAAACCGCATAAAAATTCGTTCAGTATTTTTTGAGTTTATCGCGAACAGACAGACAGACAGACAGACGCGGTAGGGGACTTTGTTTTATACTATGTATTGATGTATGTCTATTTGTCATTTTACAAAATCTGTTTAGACGTATTCGGTGTTATTACAAAAAAATTAAATACGTATTGTATTTCGGGGGGAACTAGCAAAAGATAATACATTTTTTTTTATTAACAATTACATTACACTTCAAATACATACAGAATATATTATAGAAATTACAGATTAAAATGACATGAATTTTCTTTAATCTCGTTACAATGGAATAATACATTTTGACAAAGTTTAAATCTTATTAGAAGAATCTAAAAATACTACTATCGTTTATTTACACAATAATAGAACTGACGGCATGTATTTAATATTTGTTACAGTCAGAGATCGGAGAGTTAATACTAACCATTGAGCAAAAATTTAGTAAGCAAACGGACTTAGTTCACACGCTTGATATTAATTACCGACTGAGAGCAACTAAACGTTTGAATGGAGATTTAAAGATAAATATAAATGTTTTGCTGTAATTATTTGTGGGAAAACGGTCCACAAAGATTATATGAAATATATCTAGTAGTACGATCTTATTCAATCACATATTGATCTAAATACATCTACAATCTATATACACTGGTATTATAAAATCAAAAGTGGCTCCTTCCATCTGTTTGTTATCTATTCTTTTTTTCTCGCGGGGAATCCTCTTATATTTCTACCTATCCGGGCAGCATAGGTGAGAATACGAGATTTGGGCTGACTAAAACTGTGTGGGCAGGAACTGCCTCTGTAATACTTCTACCTGACCCAATAGGTGATGGCCCCTTGGCAGGGCTCCGACTTATGATCTGAAGAGGAAAAACCTTGGACCTTCTTAGTTTAGAATTTCTGCATCGGCCGCAATGAAATTTGACATAGACTTAGAGATCTGTAAAATTATTTAAAATATGTTATGGTACACATTTGTAAAATTTTATGTACTTGCCCAAGCCCAAGCCGAGGAATCTCGTTCAACCTTGTACTAATTGCCCAAATAAAACCGACCGAGTGCCTTAAGCGCTCGCCTCAGTAGTCCGGTGAAGCTGTTAACAACTTAAGAGCTCAATAGCGTAGGTAGTTCGAAAAAAAAAAAATTATGTATTTCCTATGTACAAGCTCAATGAGTATTTAAATTATTTAATTACCATATGAATATTTACCAGTACTTGATAAGTTTAGCGTTAGAAACTTGTTCCATGTAAAAACACATCTAATACAATAATAGGTTGGTTACGCGCTAACAAAAAGCAAAAAGTATTGTGCTGATCGATGTATTCGTTTTTTAAAGCTATGTTATGTTGAACTAGTTTATAGTACCTCTTTACATTGTAGCTGCGTTGAACTATTTGTATTTAACACCTTAGGTATAATTATATCTTTGGTATAACTAATATAGATATCAATAATGTATAAGCTGTCGGTTGTTTTTCTACACGAAACACCAAATTTAGGCCTTGTTGGTATGGTATGTACGACTGATGATAATCAAAGTCACATAATTCCTTATTTATATTATGTTTCTTAATGTTATAAATAATAAGTATCATTAATAGAAACAAACATATTTTTTTGTCCAATTTCAACTTTTAATACCTGAATCTTTGTTGGCATACTTTTTTGTTTGTCATAAGATACAGTTCTTCCGATTTATTTAGATATAGAACCTATGCATGTCCATACAAATGATAAAATCAGATAGACATGCAATTATCCCCTATTCACGGTCACGACAAAATATCACTTATATACATGTGCCAACGGTAAAGATTCTCAAGCTATGTCAGCATGATTGCTCGCAATATTCTCGTCTTCTCTAATGGTCTCGTCAGCTGGCGTATATCTAAAGCGACAAACGAAATAAGATTATTTGTCGAACTTGTATACTATTTTGGTCCTTATTTTTAAGAAAACTGATCTCTTTTCACTGAAGGGAACAAATGAAGCAGCTATTTTTTCTCAAAACCTTTCGATACCAGTGGTTTGAAAAAATGAATTTACGTTGAGCGTGTTTCATAATTGTACGTAAGAGTTCTTAAAATTCAAGAATGGCTATAGTAGATAGCTTATGTTTGTTCCAAAGAATCGTGTTATTTTAGCTTGCCTTACCCAAAGGAAGGAACTTTAGGACTAATCTTAAGTCGTCATCCATGTTTTCTACTTTTGGAAGACTATATCCGTGCATCCCGTAAATAAGCCTTTATACGGGTTGTTTTGCGAAAACGACTGTATATAATAAGCTTGAAACTTGTTATTATAGTGCTAGCCTTTGCAATAAATGGCTAAGTATTAAAAATTGATCTAGTGTCAATCAGGTATACGCTAAGAACACTGAGATAAGTAATAGGAAACGCATTTTTTTAAAGTTCATAACACAAGCAAATGTTCGAGAGTCTTCTAGCATTTGGCAGGTTTCTAAGTTGTCAACATAGCTTCAAATACTATTAGTCATATTAATTATAGATTCCTGAGAATCATATCTATAACAAAAACATTTTAAAGTTAAGGCTGAGAAATTTCTATTCCTGTAGACTAAAATCTTACCCAAATTACACTTCATACTAACGTTATTTGTTCCAGCAACTTAACAGTATTTGTATTGTCGTAAAGTGAAAACTAAAAGTCATCGGTTTTCAAGGTCCTTTCGTATAACTCGAACAACTGTAACTTTTGTAACTAATTGTATAAACACCTAATTACCGAGTCGGTGAAAGGCAACCGTGACTACTCAGATTTAGCAACATTCCAGCAAAACCTTAACCAAGTATTCAGGGTTCCCTGTTCCCCTGTTTGTGAGGTGAAATCGGTTAACGACCATGACTTTTCGTTTTATTGTTCTTTCTGCGGATAATGAGTGATGGCTTTCTCCCCGTTGTCTTTGTTTGAAGTTGACAGTGACGTGAAAATGTAATCATGGAGCCGTCGCTGTTCCCGATGCCGCTTCGGAAATAAACAATGAAAAATTTATTGAATGAATATAGGTCGCGGCAATTAATTTCGGTCTGGTTGTTTGTTTTGTCATACGGGCTCTTTGGATAAACATCGTCTATGTATTCTTTTAATTGAAAGCAATAACATTTTCGTTTCCAGAACATTAAAATAATATAAATATCATCTTACATAGTTGAATTAATGATTGTATCAATATTGGAGCAGCTTCGCATGGAACACATTACATTCGTAGTGAATTCAAATATTGCCAGCAGCACAAGACCCGTTATCGTGAGAACCTTTGGGATAACTATATGTCTAACAGAGGACATCTTTTCGCTGAGTCCATGAAAAGTTGATTTTTTTATGTCATAGGAGGCAAACGAACATGCGGGTCACCTGGTGTTAAGTGATAACCGCCGTCCATAGATACTAGCAACACCAGGGGAGATGCAAGTGTATTGCCAGTCTATGTTTGGGGGTTAGGGGGAAGGGTGGAGAGAAGGGATTTAAGGTAGGCCTCCGGTGCTCTCACTGACCGAACGAAACGCAAGAATGCAAGCACTATTACTTCACGTCATTTTTCTGTGACAAGGTGGTACTACCCCGAGCGAGCCGACCCATTCATGCTGAAACCAGTAGTAGCTTCAGCTTGGCTCTACCACCTGCAGTATATAAAATTATATACTCTTAGGAAGTTTGTTTTTAATAGTTAATACTCGTGTCACATTTTTTCTACCTCAAGTTAAATAAAAATTGCGCTTCAAAATTGGTCCTGAATCTTTTTATAATATAATATTTATATTAACGGGTTTCAATTCTAGACTGTCGACATATTTTCTTATACATATTTAGTACCTAAAAGTAAAAGGATTTTTAAAGCACCAAAAATCTTACATTTTTCTTTTTATTTATATAGAAAATCTGTAAATATCAGTAGAATAGTCATAAATATGAATCTTGGTGCAGGAATATTTACTTTCTCGTACATGTTATACCTAATATAAGTATGCCAACTGTCACAAGAAGCTTCCGACTTCGCTTTTGGTCTGGTGCTTATATTTGTGTACTGAACGTAGCTGTCTATGGCAGGGATATATTTAACTTCCAAGTTTCGCCAAGATTTTTTGAAATCTTATACCTTTAAACAAGCAATTCTTGTATATTTTTATATTTGTATATATTCAGGATCTCGGAAACGGCGTCATCCAATACCTTGAAACTTAGTATGTAGGTAGTCTCGGGAACTATAAATCGATCTAGCTAGATTTTATTCATAGAAAACTTTTTTAACTGCGTTTTCAGGCAATGAATAAATATAGCTAGAATGTAAAGGTAAATTTCGTCGGTGTTGTCAAAACAAAAATAGCTCAGATGGAAATCGGTTGCTTGGAAAATCCATGTAACCCCAGTTCGAATCCGAGTGACAGCATAACAGATCAATTTCCTTAATGTTTTTTTTTTTTTTGTAAAAAAAAATTATAAGGCAAAACTTGAAAGTTTATTTTAATTTAAAAATGGTATTTAAAGAACTGAGCTAGGCTCGGTCGCCCAGGTACTTATTTAATATGCATGTAAAAGTGAAATCTTATAACATATACAACATACTCAGTATTTATATGTATCAATTACCTGTAATAAATTTATAAAATAACAGTTAAAGTAATTCATTACATAGGTTATAGTATAAACAAAAATATATAAACTTTAGTTACTTGTTAACTGAAAGTATATGGTTTTAGAAACATACTAAACTACGATGTATAATAAATACTAGCTGACTCGTGCCCATTTCATTGCGCGACAAACATTTTATGGGATTCGGTTAGTACTGAGTGCTATGTATTTTCATAAGAATTCATAATTGTTGATGGTAATATGACCAATAAACATCACTTAATGATTT
>JACEII010000011.1:1606200-1685068 GCA_014332785.1 Antheraea mylitta
TTTTTTGAAAATTCATTAAAGATGGTCTCGCTCTGGGAGACTTCAGATATCTCGAGAAAAATTTCGAAGATAGTTAATTGAAGAAGGCGTTACTATGCGGAAATCCATAATTACATATTATAGTGGACGCTACTTTGCACTTCCGCTAGGGATTGAGCGGGCCCGCTCGTATCGGAAGAGTCAACATCGATCTGATGATGCTCTGTGACGGAGCGAAACACGTTTAGACGTAGTAGTGGTCAGTCAATTCCTAGCGGAAGTGCAAAGTAGCGTCCACTATAATATTTAAAAATTTCGAAGGCTGGGTCTTCTTTCAGAATCAGAAACCCGTGGCAACATTTATTATATATTGTATTTATTACACATTATTAAACATACATCACTATATTTCATTAATTAACATAATAATTTCCACATATTTATTCATTGAAATTAACGTTTCGATATTTTTTACTTGATGTATTTAATTTACTTAAGTTTTATGTTATCCTTTATTGAACTTAAAATTTCTTGCACTATTTGTTCGTACAAGAAAGAACAAAAATGTAGGACACAAATTTTCGTTCTAATTTTTAAAGGCTTCCGCAACTTCGCAACCAAATCACTCTAAAGTAGGAAAAGATGCTTTGATATAAAATAAAGATATCAATCCGAGTACCGGAACAGTGCAGTAACAAAAAACAATCCCAATTAACTTTTTTCTTTCACAACTTCAGACACAAGTATTTCGAATCGCTCGGAACATTTCGTTCGAGAGAACGTCTTTAGGTGTAGTAAGTACGATTTGCTCTCGATACGATAGAAATCGTTTCGCCTTATTCGTTTTATTACGATTTAAATTGTATTGATGTCGGGGCCGATTAAAATTTATGTAGTTAACGGGAGCGAACGAGAAAAGAAAATTAGTTGTTAAAAATCGATTGTGCTAGTATATTATGAGATTGGGTCACAATTTATTTGTAAATTTTGTTTATATTATTTTCAGCGGTATTCCGATATAGTCAATCAAATTAAATCTCCGTAGGTAAATAAAAAAACACAAATGTACAAAATGTACTGAGCTATTGGTTTATATTGTATTGGTATATTGGATTGTCAATTATTCTTGTCAAGATTCAGTTTACTGAAAATGAATTTGGTTTCGTTGTTACTAAAATATTTAATTTTAAAAATGAAAAATTGATGATACGGTTTTAATGACTACTTTGATTTTCGTAATTGTATTATTTCTATGAAATTTATATTTATTTTTTTTTTTTTTATTATATTTTATTTTATTTATTTTTCAATTTATATTTATAAATTTTACATGTCTATGTCGTTTATTGAGTAGCGTCTATATATCAGAATTGTTTGTTACATATTTAAGTAAAAAATATGAATAAAAGTAATAGTATAAAGAACAAGAAATATTTTCTTTATAATACAGCATCACAGAATTCAAAGTTTGTGTTATTAATATAACTACTGATAATACAAATCCATATGAAAACAAAAGTTAAGTAGTAATTTTAAGTTACAAGACTTACAAAGAAACTATTAATCATATAGTGAATAAAAAATATTGACAGTGAAATGTAAACAAAAAACACTTTTTCAAAGTTCCCAACCCTTAAGATAAGTTACACTTCCTCTACGTTATAGGGTCTGTCAATCATTAGGTACCTACAGTGAAGTCGGTTGAGGTAAACTTGACTTCACTTGAAGGTGTAATGTAAACATATTTGGAGCTCTAAAATGACGCTTTACAAGATTTCATCAAAGTAAGCATGAGCATATAATTAATTATACCAAATAGTTTATGATTTGCATTACTAATATTCTTTATCCATTTTGCAATATACCGAAATTGGTAACACAAAAAAAAATTACACTTGCTTCAATATTGGCGAAAAATAGTAAATAATTTCATATGATATTCAGATGAGTTCGGATGTAAGATATTTTTATTTGTTTAATTTCTTATTCGTTATTGTTTTGTTTAATAATTTTATTATTTATTATTTCGATTAATAATTTGGCATGTCTTGCATATTATTTGTAAATAAAAATACAATTATAACTTACTAGCTCTTTTTTGTGATTTATTTCGCGTTAATATAGTTATAGTACATCAGGAACCATACTTTTCTGGATAAAAATGACAATTTCTGTGTTCTTGACAATCTGCGGGCATATTTTCATGTCAGTGTATGTAAGGCATGAAAGCGTAACTAACAAACTCGCATTAGCAACTTAAGTAATATTATAAATGCGAATATAAGTTTGTTTATTTGTATGTTACGCTCTCACACTTTAATTACTCAACCCAATATCATTAAGTTTTGCACACACATTGTCACGGGCACAGAAAAGGACTGTTGCCAGTATTGGTCCCAAAGGATACGTTAAACCTACATTAAGGATAACAATAGTATTCATAAAAGAGACATATATTTTTTCATGTAGATATTACAAATGGGCATAAGACTGTTTCCATCCCCATTTGTCTTACACTTATAAGGATAAAATACGAATATTAAAAATCTATAATTTGTATTAAGGTGTTCTAGCCGAGAATAATATCTTAAATTTAAAGCTTTACTGATGATTTGAACAGGCCCTATGAATTATACTATAGCTATATAAAATATAATATAGATATAAAATAATAATAAATAAATAAACTTAAAAGCATCATTTTAGATCTCAAACCGCGAACAATATAGTTTACAGTTCCCGACGCAGATGTTTAAAAAGAATCAACAGTTAACAACATCGTAAAAAAGGTCGGACGTAAACAGCTACCGTTGAAACTTTACAGTCACTCTTGTTCCCCTTCCTTTCTTTTTTACTCGTGATAAAATAGGAGATTAAAACCTGAGGTACAGTTGCACATTCGACGATAATAAACTACTTTACAAATGAGAATATTCTTGATTAGTGTTGTTTGAAGATTAACTGTGTTATTACAAAAAAGTTACATACGTATTGAATAGTTACTTTAAAAAGGTTACGTTGAAATGCAGCATGCTCGCTGAATGTTCGCGGTGCATTTTGTACGAAACCTTTTTAAGCAAGTATTTAATACGTATTTAACTTTTTTGCAATGACACCGTATTTATTTATTTATGACGCGGAAAGATAGTGATATTGAAAAATGTTAGCTTTTTTTTATTAATAACTAGCTGACCCGCGCAACTTCGTCTACGCCAAATCGGTTACAACTAGTCCCAATTGTATTTCCAAACGCGAAAAAAAAAATCGATTGCAGCACCACCTATGGCGTTCAAATGTAAAATTTATTGTACTTAAATAAAAATATTGTTTTGGTTGAGATATTAAAGATAGATATATGGATTCGCTATTTTTTTTTAAAGATAAAAGTAATGAATATTTTTGCAATACATTTTATTCCGTTATTTAAAACCGATCTAACAGCGCACGCCGTATAATATAATCTTTGCCGACTTCGATTACATTTATTGTGAATA
The DNA here is from genome assembly GCA_014332785.1 of Antheraea mylitta. Classification (NCBI taxonomy): domain Eukaryota; kingdom Metazoa; phylum Arthropoda; class Insecta; order Lepidoptera; family Saturniidae; genus Antheraea; species Antheraea mylitta. Next base: position 1,609,674 of record JACEII010000011.1, read on the forward strand.
ATTATTGAAAAATGTATATTTATTAAAATAAAAAGTACTCTATAGCATTCAAGAAAAAATTTTATGTTGATTTGTAAATAGTATTGCGAATAAAAAAACTATGGATTATGCGTGTTATAATTTAAATAATCGTTAAAGAAACAAATTGGTAGTATAATATTTATTTTACTTAAAAAATAGATGTTGTTTCGATCAATATTTACTCAGCTGAACATATATCCCGTGTTAATGCGAATCACAACAACTTGAATCGATATCCGAACCTTGATCTAATTATAATCACTATTTATGGATAGCTTGTGGCCTTAATACTTGTCATGGGACGAATTATACGAGTTAACTAATATTTCTAATATAAAACAGGATGTGTCCAAATAAACAAATATATTTGATTGTACAACCTTGCGTTCTTATACTCGGATTATTCAGAATTTTGTTTACAAATAACATTCTATTTAACAGTGATTAACTTCAAGTACGATCACACTGTTTAAGAATGTTATATATGTTTGTGAATCGTCTATCGTCGTGTAATATTGTCATGTTTTGTCTATCTAACTCAGCGTTTCCCAAACTTTTTACACCATGCCCCACCTTAACATTTCTAAAAATGTAATGCCCCCTTTACATAATTTTTAACCTTTTTTCATCACTATGAAAATGACAAAATCACTATAAAATTGTTATCAAAACATTGTAAGTAAAATTTCAAAACATATAATGAAAGACTTACTTGACTTGAGGACTCTAATTACCCAGTTGATATTTTGGTAATGTTAAACGATATTTTACCTAATAATTATTTACAGCATTTTTTTAAAATATTTGCCTTCTTTTTTAAACTTGTCACCGATATCTAGCATTGCATTTAAATAACCCAAAGCGAAAGGGTTAAACTCGTGTCGAGTCCATTTTTAAATTGCCCCCCTTTGGAGCGTGGACCTCACGTTGGGATACACTGAACTATTTGTCTTTAATTTTATTGTTGTAGTAGAAAATGATCACTAGTTTACAAATCTACTATTATCTAATCTGGTAAAAAAAGTAATATCTCTTTTTTACATTGATTATGTAGCTTTCAGCTGTAGTTATAGTTAACACAAAATAATTTATATCTTCGAGTTAAGATGTAACTAGAGAGTATAATTTCATATGTTATTAAAAATATATTTTTGTTCTGTAGTCGAAATATTTGTGGAAAAGCTTGGATATATGGTCGTATCCACTCTCTCTTTCGATATAGAGTACATATATAGAGTATATATATAGTACAAGAAGATCTATAAAATTCAATTATATTAGATACTAACAATAATTAATTCGCAATATACTAGTTGTATCGAACGTTTCGACACAATAGTTGCATTTTTTTAAATTATCTATTACTGGCGGGCCTGGTGGATGTTATCCTGCCCTGATAATAAAAGAATCCTTCACAGATTATATACATAAACCTTCCTCAAGAATCACTTTATCGATTCGTGAAAACTGCATGTAAATCCATTCAGTAGTTTTTACTTTATCGTGAACAGACACACAGACTGACAAACGTGGTAGAGGACTTTATTTTATAAAATGTAGTAGTGATTTTACAAGGTTAAACGAGTCCCGAATAAACATAACTGTTGCGTAGGTAATATACCTTGCTAAAATAGGTATTCACAGTTCAGCACTTCTCGGTAATGCTCGGTTTAATTCGAGTAGTTAAGCCGACCTCGTCACTCGAGATCGCCACCGCGCCACCCGCGCACCATACTATGTTACAAGATAGCTTATTCGCCTTTGCATTTTTCATTAATTACACTATAAAATGTCTGACAAACAGTTCGACAGATTAACAAGTTAAAAAACATAAAGAAGCTCTTGACCTTTATAATATATCTCTATTTTTTAAAATAAAAGCCCGTAAACTTAAATTACATTAAAATATGAAATAACTCCTCGTATCGTTTACAATTGTGTATCGTAACTCATAGAATCATCATAGACAACAGAGTCGCAATAAAAGTAACTGATTCATTTAATCCCACGCGCATAAAATAAATCTGTCACGCGGCTGTTCGTGAGGTTTGTTGATTTTAGTAGAAATATTCGAACAATTGCGATCTCACCATTCGGTTCCTATCACGCATTATCAATGTATTCACGTTGAATAGCACACATTACTTATGGAGTAATGCGTCCAAAATAAATAGGCAGCAAGGTTGATCTAAATTACGGTTGACACAGCACTTTGATCTTATTAATTTGTGACAACGTAGTTGATTTCGTTGACTGAATTCTGGTTCCTATCATTTCAACTTGGGTATTTGCCCGACGTTAACGTACGGTCACATTAAACTTTACATAAAATGCAGATACAATTATTCATTTGCTTTTAACTAAATTATAACGCAGTATTTTAAGTAATTTAGCGGAAAGTTATGTATAAGTTATGGATGTTATTACAAAAAAGTTAAATACGTATTGAATACTTGCTTTATAAAAGTTTGGGTACTTATGAATTAAATTATCACTCTCCGAATGATCGAAATCTTGCTCTTTTATCTCGCTTTGGTTAGTTGGCTAGACTTGCGAATAAGGATAACACGACAATGCCTTTAATATGTGCCCAAACATTTTTAAAGCAAGTATTCAATACGTATTTAACTTTTTTGTAATAACACGGTATATGTCTATCAAATAACAACGAAGAAATAATTTGTTTATTTGTGGTTATATAATAAATAAAAAAAATATTTAGTAGCCGATTTTTTTTATTTTTTATACACGTTAAATTCATTGGAGTGAAATGAATCTATAAAGAAATATATTAATAATCCACACATATATAAACAGGCGAAGACACAGTTCAGTTACCTTTTATTCTTCTGTTTGTCAATGGATATACTTTCATTTTCTTTTAAGTGTTGATAAGCTTTAGCATGACCAATAAAATAATATTGGAAATAGTGTTTTTCTCAACCCATCGACGAGTAGAAAAGTTTATTTATAAGTCTCTATTCGTCATAATTCACCGCTCTTTAAGTCTACAATCTACAATCTTTGTTCAAATACTCAATACCCTTTTTACCATTTAGAGAAAATGAAGAGATACAAATAATAATATCTATACATTAGCACGTACGTATATAATATCGTTTCTATATACTGGGTTATCACCTGTTAGGAGTGTATAATACGTAGTCGATGCAGTCAGGATGCCAATAAATACTGCGTGCGTAGTTACTTTCACTCTTTATTTGGCCAGAGTTACGCCTTATAGTACTTTTCACAAAGGAATGCGTAGATAACACCGATATCTTGCCTTTTATAGGCCGAACTATATAATTTAAAAGACAAACTATATAAATCAAAGTAATTACCATTTACTTATAACTCTGCTACATGTTTTAAGTAACACAAAAATAATAATTAACGAACAAATTAATATTATTTACGTACATCAATTCTATATAAAATCATTGTTATTTATGTATCTGAAATAGGTTTAAATTATGTGTGTAGAGTAGCAACATCTAGCCCTTTATAAGTCAAACTATGGAAGTCAAAGCAATTACTATTAATTAACAATTCTGCAAGATACACAAAAATTATGATAATCATCAAACTAATGTTATGCAAGTAATAACTCAATAATATCAATTCCTATGTAGGTCTCATTTTGAAATGTATATAGTTATAAGAATTCTCATTTATGCATCTTTAATATTGTGGCGCTAGTATCTCGTGTCTCGAATGTTTAGGTATATAATTTGTCACAATTTTATTATCAGGGCGAGACTACGTCTTCCAGACTCTCTGCTAGTATATATATCTATTATACTTCGCTCTTGTTTTTTTTTCTTTATGTCATAGGAAGCAAAAGAACAGGTGGGTCACCTTATGTTAAGTGATTACTGCCGTCCATAGACACTAGCAACACCAGGGGAGTCACAAGTGCGTTGCAAACCTGTGTTTGGGGGAAGGGTAAATGCTGGTGGCTCTCTAGCACTCTCACTGACCGAACGAAACGCAACAAGTAGTACAAGGTAGTACTAGCCCGTGCGAGCCGGCCCATTGATGCTGCAACCAACAATAGCTTCTTTTTTTTCAAACGGAATTAACAAGGTCTTAACAGCTTCACCGGACTACGCCTAGTAATAGCTTTAGCGTGTCCCTATACAGTTATTGGAGATTTTGATCTATCCCTTGAAGACAGTACAGCTTTCTAGAAGAAGAGTACCCAATATCCTTTTCTGTACTCCTGACAATATATATGCAACATTTCGCAATCATCGTTTCAGTAGTTAAAGTGTGAAAGTGTAGTACACAGATTCTAGTATTCCGGTGAAGCTGCTCTAAGCCCTTGCTAGGTCAATAGCATAATCAGATCGAGAAAATATCATATTCGCAGCTATTAACATTAGTAAATATAAATATAGTAAATAATTATAACAACGGAAAGTTATGATACATCGCAAAGCCCTATGGAAGTTCTTTGTCCTTGTTTTGACATTTCCATCTATTGATTTTCAAGTTGCGAGTGTGCTGCAAGCATTATATCATTTTTATTGTCCCCTAGAGTAACCGTAGCGATGTGGAACTGTCTGTCCGGCCGCCCTCGCCTTGGGCACTCACTTATGTATTTTTTATTAGGATTTCGAATGTCTACGATGGTATTAATCCCGTTTGTCGGTAATATTCTACCTACTATTCACATGTAGTAGGTACATATAGTAAAAGTTTTGATAAAATAATATACTTCAGTTATTCATAATTCTTTTTTTTTTCATGTGAAACATCTATAGGCGGAGGGTAAATCTGATTTTTGGCGTGGCGACGCAACACACGAACGTTGCATTATTAACGAAATACTCAAAGACATTTGCAACCCTATCTGTATAAATACAAGATTCAAATTGTTTTGTCGGTACTCTTTCTACTAGCGTTATACGGCACACGCCGACGACCTAGCGCCCATTAATAAATGCCGCCAAATACACTGCGCCTGCGTCTAGTTGATTTTTTGTATTTAATAAAAATGAATATTTATGTAATGAATTAAATAAATAGTCATTATTTAATGGAACAAATTTCTTAATACTTTTCATTATGTCATAGCTGATTCCTGTCGTAATATGTTCTTTTATGCATATAACTTATACAAAACAATTTCGATGTTTAACATCTGCCAGGCGTTCTGTAACGACTCAATTTTTTGCTATTAAATTTGATGTCGCTAAAGTCTTTTTGAATGAATGAATTTTAAACATTAACATTAAAATTCTTGTGTTAATTGGTTATAGATTTACACTGTTTTTCCTGTCACTTCGTGTCTTAAGTTTTATACTACAAATGGTCGATATTATAAAAAACAAATAGTGTAGTGCATTATTCCTACGCAATGGATATCAATTATTGAAAACATTACTATGCTGTTGTCAGTTATTGTTATAGATAGAGACAACAGTCGACTGTTATCTCGTGTGAGCAAGTAATCATAACACAATAGATGACGGGTGTGAAAGAGAGGGCATTTTACGTAGCTACAATTAAAATCAAGATATTAAGAACGAATATTTAGTACGTTACGAAATAGCGAAATACCGAACAGTTGAATAATTAACAAGAGTTTATAACATCAATTGTGAATTAAATAACTCAACTGAGTAATCTATCATCGATATTATTGTCTTATAATAAACACCAGTAACTTTCGTATACCCAACGACTGGACGCAAGTCTCCTAATACCCTTCTTACCTAATAAAAATGGCAGTAGAGATGCACACACATTTTTTTTTATAAATATATTTCTTCTTTAATATGCAAAAGACTAATAATATACATAGTCGTAACCAACAACAAATTAATTTTAACATATTCGATGTGATACGAGCTCAAAAGAGTATTATATACCACTATAATACTTAGTAGAATTTAGAATAATGAGTGCTTTCCTGTTATACCATTATGTATCGTCATATCAGCTTTAATAGCGTTTAAACTATTTACCAGACTACGGATGTACTAATAATAATTTGAGTAATCCACATATGCAGAAATCAGCCGATTGTGTTCTATATAACATTGTAGTGAGTCGGACGGACGCAAATGACCACAGGCACGACAGTCATCGGATATATCTAACAACATTATGTGGACGGAAGTTGCATAGGGTACGGTTTCACTTACATACCCGCTGTAACCATGGATTATGGTCTCGATTTCACCGGTCGCGGTGTACATCGCGTCTCGTCGCTCAGACCGTGTCCACACTGAGGACATTGATCAAGTTTCAAATTATATTGTTTGATGAAATTTTGTTTTGACTTTAATACATCATTCAATATTAATATAACGATACAATTGATAGACAATAGCAAATAAAAAGTAGTGCTGAGCGTATCATCAGTCACAATACCGTCACTGTATCGATAAAGATAAAAAAATCAAATTACACAATACAATCAAGCCGTTATTCCTGGTAAATATTATATTTAATCACCAAAGAATGCGGAAAATGCATATAATAAATATTTATTACAAAATATCAAAATAATGAAATAACAATAACACATAATATTACATTATATATTTTCCCTACTGCATAGTTTTTTGTTATTGTAGATAGGTTTTCTTGAAGTAATTGTAGCTTCAATTTAACTTAAGTAAGAAACGAAACATTAATTATTTAAATATTAATATATATAATATACAGATAAATTCATTTACGAAAATTCAAACAGTTGGTTTCAAGATATTAAACATAAAAAGAGGAAAAAAAGATATAATATTTAAAAATAAATTTAAATAAAAACCATCGAGTAATTCTAATTATTCATAACGATATTTGGAACAAGTCTGCTCAAGAATTGTGTACGTTTTAGTCAATAGTTTTCCCCTTAAAAATCCTTTATTCATTGTATATTATGTTACGTAGCCGCTGTCTCACAGCTGAGCTTAATGATCGTTATTAAGATTTACTTTGGGTCTAATTTGTAAACTAGTTCACCGGCTACAACTGTTTGCACAACAACTACCAAGTTTCCCACGACATTGGATAAAACTACTAGTATTTACCGCGTAATTTGAACAAAATAATACATACGGGCATGATAATAAATTCTATATGAGGTTGTATAATAAAAAACGAGGTCGCTATTTAGCATCTATCCTAAAGACAATTACAGTACCAAAGTATCCTTATGCGTTAGATTCAATTGTAATGAGTTTTTAAATATTTTTAATATAATAGCATTGATATCGAGTTATCAATGTGTTGGTAGGTAAAAAACTTAATATATCTTTTGTTTCTTTGTTTATCAAATATTATACTTATACTAACTACTTCTAATACTAAAGTATTACTTATATGTACTAATATTATAAAGAGGTAAAGTTTGTGAGTTTGTGACGTTGTAGAGGGTAATATCAGGGACAACTGGTCCCATTTGAAAAATTCTTTCACTGTTATATACTTCATTTATCGAAGAAGATTATATTCCATTATATCATTACTACGTGAAGTCGCGAGCAGGAGCTAATATATTAAACAGTAATATAGCCTATCCATCCTCAGAATTAAGACCATTTTAATGACACCTCATGTGAATCAGTTGCATATGTATACTCCAAAAAATATATATCGTCCTACTGTACAGTTGAGTAAAAACCAAACAAATTCAAAATTCTTTTGCATTTCGAAACATAAAAAATAAAATCTAAACATTTTAAAATATTCAACAAATTGCTTTTAAATAATCGTTGATAAAAACAAAGACATATTTTTTTTATCGACAGATCAATATTCAAAGTTAACTCAGATGTATATACTAATGTAAGTTTATTTGTTTGTTTCGCTTCATGCCCTAATTAATCATCAGACAATCATGCAATTTTTCATGAAATGTTGTTAGAGACACAGAAAAAGCCATAGTTTTCATTTAAAGAAAAGTGTTCCCGATGAATTGGTTAAATCTATACTGATACGAGCGAAACCGTCGGCAAAAGCTTGTTCTTTGGTATGCTAGTTAAATTTGCTCACTAGTAAAGTGATGAGTTAGGTTTTATATTATTAATTAGTAACACGGCTCTTGCATTTGGTGTAACGAATAAATGTCATTAATTTCAATAGCTTACGGAGATCCAAACTCCTTGTAAGCTTCGCCAGTTTACCGTGACACTGACGAACGGCACAACCCTACGTGACCATGTAAGAAATAACATTTCTGGCAAGCACATACAATGTATAAAACTACAAACAAGCTAAGTGTAAGTACGAAACCTTATTTCTGTTTATTAGATTATATTACTCGCGAGGTGAACTCGCTTATATTAATTAGTAATTAGATTTTACGCAAACAACCTTTATATAAAGCTGAATTGAATACATAATTATACAAATTGAAATTTTATAAAGAATAATCGAGTATTCACTGCAAACTTACATCAATTCTTTAGTATCGTTGTTATTAACTTAACTGCTCGTAATATTAAATAAACTACATTTAGACATAAATGTATTTACCAATTCTTAAAAATTCTAAGAACAATACATATAATTGTAATTACATTATAACATTATCTATATCTATAATGTTGAAAATTATAGCTACGAAGTTGTAAAATTATAATTAAAATGTAGCAGAAAACCTAGATTATCGATAACTAATATTTTTTTAACAGGCTATGCTATTTACCAAGCAACGTCTTAACAGCTTGACGGGGCTACTGATAACTAATAATGATTTATTTTTAAACTTCTAATATTACGTTACCATGATATTACATGTTTCTTTTATTTGAACTGACTGCAATATATTTGACGTAATAATTTTAAATAATAAATTATCGAATACAACATATAAACTTTGTATATTTCCACAGCTTTTCAAATAGCAAAAGAGAATACAAATGTCACCTATTCACAAACCCAATGACGCATACCTCGTGCCCATGTTATGACTTACTCATGACGAACAAACAAACCGGGTGTACTCGAGTACATCGATTAACACAGTATTGTGTTATTCCATCAGAGAGTTGCGATGACTGGTGTGGCCTCAAGGCTGGATTAATATTCAACTGCGGCTAGCATTAATTAATGAGAAGCTAAAATTATCAGTCGTATAAAGGAGGAGTTCGTCCTAATAAATAAACAAATATCTTACTAACTACCAGATTAGACTTCCATCGGTAGCGGCTCAAGTCTAGGTTCGATCTCTCGGCAGGGAGCCCTTGAGTGCGTTAATAACGCGATACAGTGACACAAAAATTTACATCACTGCTACAACACTACACGATCATCCTCACACATGTGCACGCCTACACGCTTGCACATGGAAGTGGAAGGGTTTTTTTTCCTTATCGAACTGCAAAAACTCTAATTTTCCGATAAAAAATATATGGAGGGGTTGTCGAGGTGTGTATGCTTGGTACACACATGCGTCTCAACAACTCAAACATATATGAATAGTTAGCTAGGTTAGCTAAGATAGGTAGCGAGTTTGCATGTAACAGGCAACAGCCAAGCCGAGGTGTGCCGTGCACCCTTGAGCTAGTTGCCCCAATAAAATCGGCTGAGTGCCTTAAGCGCTCGCCTTAGTAGTTCGGTGAAGCTGTTAAGACCTTGCTAGGTCAATAGCGTAGTCAGTTCGAAAAAAAACAATATCTTACTAGCATTGTCGATCTAAGAAATTATATGCTATATTTAATCAATTACGCTCAAATGGTTGAACTCTTTGTAATAAAATTCGGCGTGTAAAGTAATAATGTCGTAAAGTAGGACGTACAATATTCCTTAACGTTATATCAGGTTAGTTTCATTGCTGCTACAGTCTAATTGGCATATAGTATAGCGTCATCAACAAATTATAAACAATTTCCTATAGATACAACGTTGTTGAACAAAAAGTAAAACTTTTTTTTTCGATCTGACTATGCTATTGACCTAGCAAGGAATTAACTGCTTCACCGGACTACTTAGGCGAGCGCTTAAGGCACTCAGCCGATTTTAATAAAAAAAAGTAAAACCATTCTATAATCTAAATAAGAACTAATTCAAAATGTATTTACTGTTATATCCATTAAGATATGTTTAACTTCGACATCTTATTAAATTCCACTTCATTATTCATACATTTTGTCGACATACGTGAATTTTACTTTGAATATTCAGTGTCATGTATGATTACTTTTCACAATATATAATATACTATTTGAAGTTAATTGTCGCACGCACATTTGTAAGGAGTTTAACATACCAGCAAATTTATATAAGTTCATAGACAATATCTAGTTATTACCAAACGTTACATTCAACTAAATTCGACTAACATAAGCAAAGTTGATTCATATTCCGACTCGGTTATGGTGAGGATATACAGCCCAACGATATAGAAACATACCTAATTCGGTGAAGCATTGTGCTCCATCGTCCGAGAACCGTGATTACTACGGTTCGCCCCAAGGCCGACTATTGTTCTACGTCGGATTCTTGCACGCAACAATTGTTGTCGTAGCTGTTTTTGTAACAGATTATCTCAAGTATGTGTATAGCCTGTTTTGTTCTAACTCAAACTGTTAGTGATACTCATCTATAATATTAATAAGTGTTTCAATGACATGCGTTTAATACAGTCAACTGTGGTGGGTCTTAGTGTTACTCATAACTGGTCTTGGTTTTGTTCTTGCATTAAGACTAAGACTGACCCTTACAAGATTTGAATAAGACTAACCCTGCCAAATTGTTGCTTCCTTGCAGTTAAGTTATAGTGAGATTTGAGCATTATTGAGTATTTGATTTTAATACCGATAGTGATTGTAGTCCGGCGAAGCTGTTAAGGCCTTGCTAGGTCAATAGCGTGGTCAGTTCGAGAAAAAAAAACGATATTGTTAGAATCTAAACCTTTAGAGGCCTTTGTCGCAGGACATGATGAACAGAAAGAACCGGATGTCGACAACTGAAATGCATTGTGTTCATATTTTCATGTAGTTTTAGAGCAATAAAGGCTTATTTTATTTATTTGTTATATTGTTAGATATTCTTTACTGTATCATAATCACGATTTCTTCCATCTAATAGCAAAGTCCGTTGTTGTAACACCACTGTATTGATTATTATATTTAGAAAGTAGTTGTAGTATATGCTTTACTCACATAAGTAAATTGTATATACATGGGATAAAAGCATAGTAGGTACAACATAAAATATATTCAATTAATGTAGTTGCTCATACCTAGTCACTTGATTCTTTTTAAGAAGATTGATGAAGCGATTATGGCTTAATTGATAGCCTGTCTGGATACCGAGTCGGTGAAGTTGTAAAGGCCTTGCAAAGCCAATAGCGTAGTCAGTTCGAAAAAAAAAGAGTCGAATGAAGTAGGTTCTGATACTTGCAACTCAGTCAGAATTTCCGGTGAGGGAAAACATCCTTACGAAACCATGCCATATTGGTAGGGCTTTTTCTAAGACTATCATGCCAGTGGTGGATTTACTAGTCTGCCGCCTGTAAGGTATTCAAACTTTGCCGCTCCCAAGGACCGCTACTATTTGATACCCCAGTTCATAATCATATTAATTACATTTACTCTCCCAATAAAATGGCATGGTTACTGTTCGTGCTCTATTTAACAGATTACAAAGACTTTTTTCCGTAATCACTATGATTGTAAACTATGGTGTCAATGGTTCATTTTCTAGAATTATAAATGTGAATATCTTTTAGTTTCTGTAAGCCATAAAAAAATGCCTTTGATTTACTGCCTCTAAAATCTGCCGCCCTAGGCTCTAGCCTACTCAGCCTGTTGATAAATCCGTTACATTAGCATCCTCAAGTATAAATCTATCGCCAAGCATCAGATAGTGTGTTCCGGCAGCTCTAATTAAGAGCCAGTCCACCCTTTAGGTTTGGGGTAGAGCACACCATTATTGATATCATGAGATTGTGATAAAACGCTAAAATCTATAAAGTATAAAAAACATAAAATAAAAATAAAACATTGTTCATAGTAAACGCAATACACACAAAAGATGTATCAATCTTCAGACATGCATATAAAACAATAAAAAAATCCACTCAACTTTACAATTTTAATTGCATTATACCCACGCGATTTGTTTCAATGTCCCTTAAAATAATAATTTTAGAAAATAAAATTTGAAGGTTACATTGCGTAATGAGTTGAATCCATTGTTAGCTCGAGAGTCGTGATGCGTCCATTAGTAAAATTTTACAGTTTTGTTCAATTAATTAGTACAACACGTTTCATGATGATTAAAGCGTTGGCCTGAAAAGTTTTAATACATACGTTTCGATACAATTTTCATTTATAAATTTTATCGTTAGTTTGATGATCATGGGAAGACTACACCAGCAGCGATTTCCAAAAAGGTCAAATTTATTTTCTATATATCCTTACAATAAATACATAAAGTACATAAAATATTTTTGAAAATCATACTCGAAAAATAAAGTCCACCACTTTAATAGAAGCCAAAAATAATCTGCAATGTTGCCTATCCTTGTGAACACGTATCACTCTGAAAGTACTGAATCAATTTGGACGAAATTTGACACAGGGATAACTAATATTATAAAGTTACATTTAGGATACTGTTTGTCCCATAAAACGCAAAGGGTTCTCCAGGATAACGGTTGAAAAACAAAAAATTGTAGTTCATAAAATTCTTAACGGATTTTGTTTTTTTTTGTGCTATATAACATAGAATATAGCAGAGAAATTAGCTAAAAATGTAAGGTAAATTTCAACATTGTGGGTTTCTTAAAAAAAAAAAAAACAAATAAAAAGAATGAATGTTCGTTATAATTGTGCTACTGCAACATGACGTTTCTATTCGTAATTATCAATCAGTTGAATTAGAAGTATAAATGTATAAACTAAATTTTATTGATATATGTGTTTGTCTCTTTATTAGTGAAGTATTTTCTTTTCAACCCATAACGATTGTAAAGAAATTTCACTTCAATAATACCATGTCGACAATACCATGTCGACAAAGTTGAAAAATATTGGTAAACGAAACTGTCACTAATATGTAACGGGTTCTAGGCGTATTTTAAAAAAGATTTCCTACATACCAATGGGGTATATGTTTGAGTGAGTTCCAGGATAGTTTTACAATGGAAGAGATAGGTGTCGCTCCAATAGGTTTTAAGTATTTTGAAGATTTTTTGCGTTTAAAAATACAATTGAAATCGGTAAAAACCGATATGGTGCAGACGAAGTTCCATGGGTCAGCTAGTTAATATCAAAATATAGTTGCTAGTTTGTAATAAGTTGTTCATTTCAAAAAATATACAAGATAAAAAAAAGTTATTTCTCATTCGATGGGACGAAACTCACTCACCAACAAAGAATTCGTTGATTAGGGTTTACTTGTCTGGTAATAGAATGAAGGTATTTTAACATAAATAGTAGTAGTGTAGTGAAATTAGGAAAAACGAAGGTAAAAAATGGTTTAATTTAACGCTTCAGAGAATCATAAATCTTTAACTGAACTACTAAATAAGGTGCTTTAAATTCTGAAACATAACTAACTAACTACCGTTTTACCGTACGTCACGGAACAATGACTGCGCAAACTCTGCGATAGAATTAAATAGACCGGATAAATACCCATGGCGTGTAATAATCGACGATAAAAAATTCACGGCAAACAAACAACGGTAAAACAGAAGTCGACGGGTTGCCTGCGGAAGTAAAGCGTGACAAGACCTAATCCAGCATTAGTATTTCTTAGCTATGAACGGTACATGAATTATTAATGTTATGGAAACGCTGGCATTTTCCGTTTGTTTGTTTACCCATTTATAATGTTTTTTCGATTTATCTTTTACATAGTTATACGTACATATATATCATCATTATATTCGTATTTAAATAAATAAAAATCAGACGCCGAATCAGATGAGAGTAGAGAGATTCTAAATATATTGACATAAATGCTAGATTAACGATTAGTTGTTCAGTGCAATTTTATTTAATTACTTAGTCCTGCTGTAAAGTGAAGATTTGATAATGTTCGTATCACTTCAATAAATCTTGGTTAGCACGCTAAGTCCATACGATGCCGTGGCGAGCAGTTAGTATAGTATAATTATTTCTAAAACACTGCTAACCTGCTTAGAATTAAATTTCACTCGCAAATGAAATCGTAGATGCCCTTTTGTTTTAACGAAGTATTAACTGTTACTGTGTTTTAGTATATGAGAATTTACGTAATAAAAAAAATGTATTTTACGAATTGAAAACTGTCACGATAGTATGGAACGTACGTCGTTTCGTCACCTGTCCGCGGATGGACGAGCACTCGCGTATTTGCATGCAGCGGCGCACGACAGCCGGAAGTAGGGCGTGCCCCCAAACTGCTCTCTTCCGCTGTTGCCTGTCGTGAACTATACCGAGTGTCAGGTGGGACAAATTACTTATATCTATCTATTTTTAAAACATTAGTCTATGACACAGCATATTTTTTTTTATATCTTTTACCACATTCGAATAGTATTTATTACCTACTTTTGAAGTACAAAAGATTTTAGCAAGTTTTTCGTAGGTTATGCATTATTTTATTTTATAAACGTCGACTATGTGTTTCACTTTGACTTTACAAACTCGACACCCATTTTATAAAACACCAAATCTTTCACATTGGTGGAACTGGTTTGTAAAGTGAACTTCTTCTTACTCTTATCCCACCTAAGTAGGTTCGGTACAACATGTTTGTCATGTTGTAATGTTTGATTTAGCTTAATTTTTACGATCGGACGCCTGCCTGTCATCAACCCTCCTTGAGATTACTTTGTTGTACCTCTAAATATTTATGATTATTGTATATGATTACTAAGTATAATAGGGTATTTTAGCTTCACAATTTTTCTGTAGGCTTTAGTTTAGACTGTTTCCGACGACTGCATTTTCGGTTTTTTTTTTTTTTCTCAGTAGTCGCGGTTTCCGAGTTTTTATAGAATTATATGTAACTAAATGATAATTTAAAAATATTGTATTTGAATAAACTTAAATAGTACAAAATTGAAATTTATATATTAATTTTGACGTTATTATGAATATTGATAAATTCGACCACAATACATTAGTTTTTAGTTTTTAGTATTATTCAGGGTTTTTTTGCTAAAAAGTCTACAAATATGATTAATTAGTAGAGGTTGGGTACGTGATGAATAAAGGCTTCGATTCGTAAATAGTATAAAAAAAGATAATTGGTTCACGAACAGGAACACGAACGAAAAGTATTACAACTTTTTATCTTCGCTGATATGTATATAGATAACATGTGGTCAGAATTATGTTTATTTTCCGTTTTTTTTTGTCACAAAGCTCCACCAGACACTTGAAATCTCGCAGGTACATTTACGAGCAACAGAGCCTAACCGCAGGAAGTGATGCAACCACACAATATACTGCTGCCATTGCGTATTAATCGATTTACCGATTTGTATGTGAGATTATTGCTGCATTAATTAGATTTTTACTATCGCCACTTTGTTTAATGTACTTGTCACTAAAGCCTCAAACCTTCTTTGAGAAGATAAATTAACCTGAGTTCTCTATTAAAAAAGTTAATAATTGAAACCACTCTACCCGACACGGTGTTAATCCCCACCAGTTTTTGTCATACAAACAGGTTGAGGATCAGAATTACAAAGATCTCCCGTAAGAACTATCACTTCAATAATGCAGTTATCGGACGAGTCAACATAGATCTGATGATGCTCCGTGACGGAGCGAAACACGTGTAATCGATTGTCGAGATTACACATCAATCTACAACATAATTTAATTAATTTATTAATAATTATTATATTAATTATATCTTGTACAATTAATATATACAAAATATATATTTATTGATTTTCTTTTTGTTGTAGTTAAACGTAGTAATGGTGGTCAATCAATTCCAGGCGGAAGTGCTAAGTAGCGTCCACTGTAATGCAGTTATGCCCAAAAATGAAATACTGTTAACTGTCGTATTATCAATTAGTGCCAAGTTTTAAATAAATGAATAAAACAAGTTACATAAATTACATATATAATTAATAAAAGTAATAAAAACACCAAGGTCTAAAAAAATGGAGTATACATTGTCGGTTTCCCACACTGTTTATTCAAACGTTGTTTCTACATTTCGGATGGACTAACGTTGTTGAACGAATTCGTATATACAGTAACGAAGCTAATTTTACTGTCTTAGTAATTTCGTTCTACAAAGTGTATCGTATAACGTACTTAGTTTGATGACTGTGGTTAAGGTTGAATCTTAAAGTGGGGCATTAGCTGGTGCCGACTTAAGCCGCGTACATACTATCCCGCGGTCGCATGTTACGCAAGATGACATACGAGCTACAGATTAGCAAAACTCTAGTGTTGTAGTATTCGTCCAATATCGTGATGTCGATAACTCATACGTTGAATCTTATTTTAAAAATTATAAGTTACATTGTTAATCACGTTATTTTATTCAGTAATATTACAAAACAATATGTAAAAACGAGTAGTTGTTTTGATACATTGACTATATATAACAATTTATTACATAATCACAATCTACTATGTGCAATAATACTACAGTGTCAACAGTGAGGTATTGGTATAAATTTTTGCCTACAAAACATGAACTAAATATACCGTGTGACGCCATCGCTTCGCTTGTGACTTTTAACAATGCTCTAACGGAAGTCGTGCAATTGCAGCAATGTATTTAATAGCACAATGAAACAGTTTTAACTATGTGCTGGGAATAAAATTTATTGACTCTTGCGGCGTTTACCCTGTATACACTTTGTTGTTAATAAAATCTCTTATTAAAATGTAATAGTTTGTTGATATCAACTATTTAATGTAAATCATATAAACAATATGCTGTTCAAATGTTTGATATATAGTTTTTGTTATTCTCTGATATAACTCTCTGATATCATAATATATGATGGTATATTTTTCATAAGCAATATTGTCACAATTTTCTCTTAAGCTAATTTCGACCAAACTTATTACTTTAGTAAAAATTACGGTTCACTGATCAGCGTTATTCGACACAGCGTCGATTAACATAAATTCGGATCTCTATTAATGAGTCGGAACTTTCAATGAAGGAAAATGTCGTGTTGAAACCATAAGTGTTAGGATTTTTTTTCTAAGCTTGCTTGTGTAGCTATAATAATACTCAAGAAGAAAATCTATCGCCAAACACCTATAATTGTGTTTCGGTAAGTGACTGCCAGACCTTTAACGATATTAGGTCATATATATCACCATTTTATATCAAATGAGATCAAGGTCAAACAGTAAAGCATGTAGAATATAAATGAATATTAATATTTTCTCATTGAGTGTAAATTCATAAATCTAACTACAATTATAATATCGATATCCAAATTTAACTAACAGGTGCTTCTCTATCGCTAATATTCGAGGTCATAACGTGGACATGACGAAGTGCAAGTATGATTCACCGACGCCGGTTTCTGCGCGTGTGGCATGCCTCATACATTGATAATATAGCATATATGTATTATAGATCCCGAAACTGCTATACATTTCCACTTAGTTAATATAAAGAAAAAAAAATCGACATTAACGACTAACATTAATAATTTTAAAAACAGAAAACAACATATTCGTATTTGACAAGATAATAAATATCTAAAATTTATTCGTACGCATCTGTTTGTGTATAATTTTACGCTAAATAATAATACAGCACAAAGTTCCCTGACAATAGCGGATTATCAAAGATGAATAGGGTCGACGTTAAAATTAGATTATAATGAGTCTGCGATTGAAATGGAATCCAAAGATGTTTAAATATACAACGGTGACAACAATCGAGCTGTATCGTGTTGTATTTACGCAACGGCTATGTATTTTTAAAAGCATTATTTTAATGACTTTTCGGTACTATTTTATTCCTCGACCGGGTGACGGAGGAAGTCATAAAACGCTTCTCTATGACATTATATGATTAGAATCTGTAAACGATAAAGCTTAATGTTATAAAACATCCTTGATTTTCATAGTTTACTCCTGAATTTTTCAATAAATTAAAACTTTTAGAATATTGATTACGAGACTAATTTCTTGATATGAGCCGAGAATAAGACACTATTTCTTGTGTAATAAATTTATGAACTTGTTATATTTTCGTTGGTAATAATAATTAATATAATTTCAACTTTTTTGCTGTTTGTAGCTGATAAATATATAAAAAAGAGAATATATCTGATACTATTTATTGGAAATTTCCTGATTATTTTTTATTTATATTATACCTAAAATATAATGACTTAATGACCAGGAAAATCACATATAAATATATATTTTTTCATTATTAATACCCAGTCTTTCTTTTACGTCGTATCTTAACGTGACGAAAGCCTTTTTTTTTTCTCGAACTGACTACGCTATTGACCTAGCAAGGTCTTAACAGCTTCACCGGACTACCACGTGATGAAAGACCTTTATGTAGGTATGACTTTATATTTTATATTTAATTATCAATACCATTTTATTACATTTTTTTTTATTTTTGTAGACGGTTATTAAAGTAATATTATTTGTATTAAGTAATTTTATTTCTATTTAATTTTATGAATTGTACAATACGCGTTACAATTCAAAATGATTATTTGCTTGTTGTAACACACACAGTCGAGATCATATAGTAAGATCATATCACAGGCGCCTAATTGTGTCTCCGATGATAGAATTATGTCGATGATGATAACATATGTACATATTATATATAGCACGTGATTTTCAATTCGCTGCTTATTTTTAGTGATTTGACGTAAACAATTTGATATTCTGGCCGGTATTCAGGGTTATCGTCAGATTAATAAAGAATCTCGCCGTCGTCAATTTCGAAGATGACATCTTGTCGAAAGCGATACGTTCCACGCACCGTTTTATTTTTTAATCGAATATAAGGATATTCTTATGTTAAAGTCATCTTAAAGTTTTAGTTTTGGCCGAAAAGTTAAGCTGAAAATTGTGGTCCCACGTTATATAACTCATTACCTATGACATCGTGTGTTTTAATATTAAATTAATAATATATGCTTTAATTGTTGCCTTTTTTCAATACAAGCAATCGATATAAGTAAAAATCACTAGTTGAATAAAAATGAACATATTTGGGAACTTATTTTTGTCGGATATCTAACCTCAGCCCTAATGCCTTTAAGGGCAGATTTCATAACATTTTCTTTGTTAATACACCGGCACGATGCCGAATACGGGGGGGGGGGGGAACCAAATATTTTTATTATTATTATAGAATGTGTACTTGCGTGTATAACGGGAAATTTTACGACACATTTTGACACAGCGAAAACATTTATCTTTCATTCAATTCATTATACGCAGATCGAAAATTTCAACGTTTTGAAATAAATCTCGTCCGTGTGAATAGTCGACCTCGTTTTCAGGAAATCATAAGTGTTCCAATTAAATAGGCGTCGTATCCTCATTAACTTGCGTTGTGGCAGATATATTATCAACGAGGTATTTATCAGGTGATACACGGTAGTCTTCTCTGGGTGTTTTCTCAGATTTATGCGTCGTTTGATGTCGGTTCCGAATATTCTGTATATTTGTGAAATGTTAATTAATAACGTTATTGTTTATTATAATTGTTTGGATTTTATCCGTGCAGTTTATAATGGTTTTTTTAACGATGCTAACTGTTATTATAATGTACTGTAATGATTTATATAGGTACTTTGTCTACATTTATATAATGTAATTTATATTTTTGAACTATTTATTAAACTTTGTAATGATGGCCGTTTAACGTATGACACCGATAGATGTCACTAATTGACACGTTTGCGACTGGCATGGAATTAGTATTCAAGAGAGGGTAATTATATAATTGCTCTTACCAAATTAGGCCCCCCTCGGCAGCGGCTCAAGCCTAGGTCTGTTCCCTCGGCGTGGAGCCCTTGTGTGCAGTGCTCGCGCGGTACAGTGACACAAAATCTTACATCATTACAACATTACACATATCACCTCAACACACGTGCACTCATACACGCTTACACATGAAAGTGGAAGGGTTTTGTTTCTTTCCCCTTATCGAACTGAAATAGTTTAGAAAATTATCCGATACGAAATATATATAAGAGTTGTTAAGGTATGTATGCTTGGTACACATATATGTTCCAACAAATCATATATGTATGAATAGTTAGCTTATTTCAGCTCAGATAGGTCGCGATTTGCTCGTATCAGGCAAGAGCCCAAAGCCGAGTTATGCCGTGCACCCTTGAGCTAGTTGTCAAATAAAATCGGCTGATATAATATTAGTATAGATAAACTCAATGAATACTTAACCAATTGTATAAATAGTTCCACCTACAGAAAGCTACAATATCAGAGAATGACACAAGCTAAATTTCATATTGAAACTTTACATTAACGCGAGCGAAGACGCGAACGAATTCTAGTAATATATATTGTAGGTGAAATAATTGAATTTTATTACCAGAAACTGGTTTATATCAAATTGTAGATTTAGTATAAGGAAATTACGTTCTAGTACACCAATAACGAGATCCAATATTCCCGATTTATCTCAGAACGTAATGATGCAAGCAATTTTATATCCGCAATTTTATTTTAACGACGCGGCGGCGTTGATATTTTTGATCCGTCCTCTTTGTAGATTGTACATATACCATGTTTCCATTATCTCAAAACAAAAATCATTTTATATTACAATGAAACATTCAGCTATAATATATTATAGTAAGTAAGTGTACGTCTTTGTATAATGATTATTTTAGGATTAGGAGTGGTAGAGCCACGCTGAAACTATTATTGGTTTCAGCATGAATGGGTCGGCTCGCTCGGGATAGTACCGCCCTCTCACAGAAACATCGACTTGAAGTAACAGTGCGTTTCGTTCGGTCAGTGAGAGCGCCAGAGGTCCGTCTCCTCTCCTTCCCCTCTCGTCCCTCCTCTCCCTCTTTCCCTCATTCCTCCAAAACACAGGCTGGCAACGGACTTGTGACTTCCTTGGTGTTGCTAGTGTCTATGGACGGCGGTGATCACTTAACATCAGGTGACGCGCCTTTTCGTTTGCCTCCTGCATGATATAAAAAAATATTATTTGTTGGTATTTTATTTGTTGTAATAACGACCTTGTTATTATATTAAATGTTCAAGTTATAGTCAGATGGATATTGAGTAGGTATTCCGTATGTTTAAATATTTACCCATTCTAATTTGAATTGCGAACATAAAGCATGCTTCGGAAAGAACTCTGAAGTTTGTTAACTTTTATATTAATGCGACAAATTTTTTTTCTTTGCCCGCGACTACGTCCGTGCGGTCCTTTATGTAAAAAACAATGATTACTTAATAAAGTCATCTGAAACTTTTGATAGAGTGGACTGATTTTAATGAAATAAAGACTAAATTATTCTCAAAGATATGCTTTATGGTTTTATTATGAACCTAGTACTTTAGCAGTGATGGGTGTCCATACAAACAGAAACACAGACAGACATTTGTGAAAATGATTGAAATGTATTTTGTTACTTACCCTTTCCTAGACACCTAATAATTTTTTGCAAGAAATTCGAAAGAGTACAGACACGTTACATTTACATTCTTATTATATGTATAGAAAATTACATTACATTAGCAATCGATATATAATTTAGAACGCATAGTTTATATTATTGATATTCCTCGTCATATTCTATTGATAGTCTTTTGTTTATTTTTTTTTTTACAGTAGCTTAATAGTGACATCACTGCGCCTGATGGTAAGCACATTACAATCCATAAAAAAGGCGACTAGCGCGAGATCGGCAAAATCCATCAGCGGTCGTCTATATCATACTGGTTGGAAAAACTCTGTTAATAAATATGCACTGGCTACTTCCAAAACAGGATAAATAAAAAAAAAGAGTTGGCGTGATAAGGATCGATGACTTGGTGATCGCGATATAGTCAGGTAAAAATTTGTGTCACGCCTACAACAACAACATACATACATACCTGGTGTCTAGTGATCACAATTTAGTCAGATCGAATTATAATTATAAATTACTAGATTTTGTTTGCCGCTTTCCTCACGATAACACACTGCTACGCCGTAATCGCATGTATGTTTAGGGTGTCACGGATGAATTTTTACAACCGTGAAAAGATTTAGCGCTGCGGTCACCAATGACCACCGTGGCGACATACAAGAGATACAGTGGCCGGTCATATATGATCGATATGGCAGCCAAAGTGTCAACGTAAATATAATGTATCCTTCGCGAACAGTGTATTTCATGGATTAAAAATACCATAACGACCTTTTTGTACCCCACACAATGCTTATACAAAATTGGATAGATTGAGTTGTTAAAGCATTATATCGTAACACAAAAAACAAACGAACTCACAAAGAAATAACGCTTGGTATTATTTTTTAAATTGTATCTGGACAAACTAACATCAACAATTCCATTAGATTGTTTTGACCTTGCAAGGCCTTTGCAAGCTTTGCAGCTTCACCGGACTACACCTTAGATTATTAGTTTCGTCACTTATAGATAAATAATATACCTACTACAAACATTATTTTTTTTAAATAGCCCACTTTTATGTGTATTATGATTGATTAATTTTGCAATAGAAACAATGTATTATGAATTCATAATAAATATGTATAAAATATTTATGAATTTTATATAATCATTTTGAAGATGGTTTCCCAGCCGATTCACAATTATAAAGTTTATCAACCCGTAGCAAATTGCTTTTGTACATAAACTTGCCGAAACTAAAACGGCTTCGAAGGCCTCGTATTCTACTTGATCTATTTTCGTCCAAGGAGATGCTCGTGTAATAATTGACAGATGTCAATTCCTCAGTACGATATGTGTACGACAGCTGGGATACATAAAAAGCGATCATTAAAATGTATTATTTGATAATATACTTATTGATCTTCATAAATTTATTTACTGAACGTTATAACTAATAATAATAGGTAATTATTAACATAATCATCCCATAATTTTGTTCACATATCAAAGCGAAAATGAATAAGAAGCAGCAATTCCTTTTCTATCGTAAACCAGCTGTTCACTCCAGCTTCATACAGGACTATTAAAGAAGAAAATCAAAACAAATCTTCCCTTTACAATACACAGCCTTGCAATTAAATATAAAGATGACTGAATATGAGTCAGTCAATTCTATCATTTTTTTTGGAAGTCTTCTTCCTGTTTTTTATAAGACAAAAAAACAGGAAGAAGACTTTGTATATGAAGATTAATTAATTCAAAATTTTCCGTATATATTTTTAAATTATTTTCTTTCCTACAAACTTTGTCTTGACAATTACAAACAAAATAAAAAAAAGTATTAGTCAAAATGATGTAGCCGCTCTGATTTGATCCGCTTACATACATTTCGCAGTTGATTTTTAGTTTATGTTGTTAAAAAAGTATAATATTTTTGAATTGAAATAACCGCTTTATAAGTTTTTATAACAAATGTGGAGATTTAAATAATTATGTATGTATTTAGTGAAATTAAAATTGGTTACTTACATTTTATCATTTCTTTTTTTGGGGCACGCTAACCTTCGAAAATTATAAATCCATAATTTTTTACGACCACTACAAAAGCAAACCAGAGTGCGATGCGGTAATTATTCAAAAAGATAGATTAGAAATTGTATATGGATAACTTTGACCTATTTTGAAAAATAACAAAATCTTTTGTAAGGTTCCAAGATTGATTTTTTTCGAACTCTTTTTTTTGTTGTTTCTATTACAATTTTCCAATATTTTCAAAATTTCATTAAAGGGCACTGTATGCGCCCGCATGCCACACAAAAAAAGCCCTGCATCTATGTATTGAAAGTAAATTAATTCATATTTTATTTACCAAAACAAATTTACTTCGAGTGCATCGATTTGTAATCGCATTCCTGGAATGTAATCGATACGGATTTATTACGTTAGTATGCGACATAGTTTCGCACGTGTCTTATGAAACAACTGTTTTACATACAGCATTATGTAGTGTTTGTTTTAATGCAGAATATTACAATTTAAGCAGTTTAGTTAGGTAGACATCTAATGAAATATATGCTGACAATTTATATGACAATACATAACCGAAAATTTTACATACAGTTCATATAAACAAATCGAACAAAATTATGCATTTACTGAATCTTTAGGTAAAAATGTGATTAATAAAAACTGTATAAAATTAGAATTACTCATTAGCATTGATTTCTTGTTTGAGTTCGTGAGGTGTATACATATGAGGTACAGTCCGCGCCAAACTTTTTGGCCACTTTGAATACAGGTGCACAGAAAACAAATTTAGGTATGTATACGTATTACCTTCTTCTTCTTCCTAGCGTTTTCCCGGTTTGGTGCCAGGGTCCGCTTTCGTACTTAACTTTCTCCACTTTGCCCGGTCTTCGACATCCTGTTGTGTGAGATTATTCTCTTTCATGTCTGCCTTCACCACGTCCAGCCAGCGTTTTTTCGGCCTACCGCGAGAACTTGGGCCTTGGAATATACGTATCATATTATATGTAAAACATATAGACAACTTTAGGATAAATAAATGCCAATTTTAGATTAATATAGTGATATTTTAAATTTATTGTGTGTTAAATTCTTGATTATTTTATTCGCAAGCCTGAACTGACGGCTATCTACAAAGTGGCCAAAAAGTTTGGCGCAGATTGTACACAATATGTCACTAACCTATACACGTATGAATAATTTAACTAGCTTAGCTTTGACAGATTCGCGATGTTGCAATGCAACCAGGTTCGGTCACTTTGTTGCCTTTGATATTGATTTGAATTTGTTGCCATACGGCTGAATGTTTTAAGCATTCGCCTAAAAAAGCTAGGTGAGACAGTAAAAGCCCATCAGTCCAACAGCGTGTAGTCAGTACGAAAAAAGAGGTATTTATGGTTTGTAAAACAGAGGTATATATACTAATATTATAAAGCTGAAGAGTTTGTCTGCTTGAACACGCTAATCCCAGGAATTACTAGTCCGATTTAAAAAAATATTTCACCGTTAGATGGCCCATTTATCGAAGAAGGCAATAGGATATATATTATCACGCTAAAGCCAATAGGAGCGATGAAAAACGTTTCAATTTTTTTTTCCTTTCAGAGAGCTTATGCTGCGTGTTTGCATTGGCTCAAAGTAACTATTCCACGCGGACGAAGTCGCGGACAGAAACTAGTATAAAGAAAACAGAACACATAAATTCTGTAGAACAAGCTCTGTATGCCTTCAAATTTTGGCGTATACTGATTTTTGAGAAGAGCACTTAAATTTGGATGTTTCCGGCATACCACAACCACTAAGTCAAGGAGTATCATATAATGTGTTAGACAGTAATATATTTAAGTAAGAAGTAATAACATTTGATTAGTAATTCAATAATACCTTACTAATTGTAATGGTGTCACCAAATGCCATAACATTCTATGAAAATACTACTTGATGTAGAAAATTTCAGTAGTTTTAACTAAATACTGAAACGCATTTCCATATTATTTTGAATAACTTGGGGCAGAAAATGACTCTTATTAAAATGAAATAAGGATTCTGTTAAATCTCGCAGATATCAGAAGTTAACAGTCCGTAAAATGGTTTATGAAACATATGTGACTACATTATCTTTTTATATAGAAGATTATACGCTGGTTGTGTGAATCAGTTTAGCTCTGTACTTGTCTTAAAGTTAGATAGAGTATGACATGAAAAACCCCGTAAGTCGATGTTCCATATTTTTGTGAAATTAAATGTTAATAAATTGTAATAATCAGTTTTTTTTAAGTGAAAACATTTTAGCCGTTTTAGTTATGTTGGTAGGGGAAAAAATTATTTGTTCACATCACCAATGACCTTGACATGCTTATGATTTTTTTTTCGAACTGACTACGCTATTGACCCAGCAAGGTCTTAACAGCTTCACTGAACTACTAAGGGGAGCGCTTGCGGCACTCGGCCGATTTTATTTGGGCAACTAGCTCAAAGGTGCACGGCATACCTCGGCCTGGGATTTTTTTTTTTTTTTTATTAACGTGGGGAAATCCCTAACGGATACCCACCCTCCCGGGGGAGAGGGTGGGTTATGTCCGACTCGCACGGACTAAAACCCCACGGTGTACCGTCGGCCGCATGTTAGGGGCGGCCAGGGACCGTTCTGGCTCTCTTCCTGAGAAACCGCCCCTGCGGCAGCCTGGCAAGTTCGTCGCCAGGCTACGTCCTACTATAGAGAGGCAACTGGGTACACAACCAGTCACCTCCCCTCGTCAGCCGAACCTGTGCAGTGAGGGGATGAGCCCCCCGGCTACATCCCCTCAGGTCCGGCTGCCTCGGCCTGGGCCTGCCCGACACGTGCAATTCGCGACCTATCTGAGCTGACCTAAGCTAACTATTCATATATATATGAGTTGTTGGAGCATATATGTTTACCAAGCATACATACCTCAACAACTCCTATATATATTTCGTATCAGATAATTTTCCAAACTATTTCAGTTCGATAAGGGAAAGAAACAAACCCCTTCCACTTCTATGTGTAGGCGTGTATGCGTGCATGTGCCTGGGGGTGATATGTGTACTGTTGTTGCAGTGATGTAAGATTTTGTGTCACTGTATCGCGCGAGCACCGCACTCAAGGGCTCCACGTAGAGGGAACGGATCTAGGCTTGAGCCGCTGCCGAGGGGGGCCCAATCTGGTTCATGCTTGTGACATATTGAGCTTGTGCAGCCTGTCATGTTCGACTAATTCTTAAAGTATATAAAATGTATTTAATCATTCCTCCAGGCCTTAGTCAATTATTTAAACATACAAATTATGAAATTTAATTAATCTAGATCATAATTAATTTCAAAATTACAAAGAAATCAGTTATTTTATTGTTTTTGAATTTTCACCTCTGTTGGCAATTCTTACTGCTTCGACTGTCTAAACCAACTTATAAGTCCTATAACACATTTGTTATGCCATGATTAATTTAGAAAACGAGGCACGTGAGCTTAATTATTTAATATACATACTAAATGCACCAATGAAATTTTATCGAATGAGTGACAATAGGTCGTTGACACTAGTGATGAAATTCGACCATGCTGTGTAAGCGCACTGCGTATTGAAAATTGTTGTCTGCATCACTATTCTTTTTTTTTATAAAACTGTTTAAGTAAGTAAAAATGAATTATCAATGTACTGTGTAGGCGAATCAAATTTTTAATTAGCAGTTTAACATTTTGCTTCAATAAACAAAATAGAAAGAAAACATATTAGCTCTATGTCATAAAAATAGAATGAAATGTAATTCATTTAGAATGTTACACGAACTACTTTGTTTACATTTCTATATAGTTTTTTTATGATGAATAAATCGTGATTTGTAAACCTCTTAAATAATAATTTGTCAGAATAATCTTCAGAAAACATGTCGCCGTATGAATCAGTTGAGTGTGCTGTCACTGATAATTTACTTTTCAGCAAAGTGTATCGATTAGTCACAGATTTTTTAAAGTTTTTCAAGAAAATAAAATAGTAATAGTAAGTCAGAAATTGACTTTTTTTCCATCAGATTAAAGTTATCAACAGTTCGGAACAATTTGTAGCTAGTTTTGCTGGTTCGTCGCTACATCTAGCATTGTAAAGGAATTGTATATATATCTCGTATAAATAAAATGATAGAAGCCCAGCGTTGTGCGAGTATGACTCAGAAAGTACTAAATATATATCAACCATTTGTTTTTGTTTTCATTCCTACACATTTGATCATTGGACTTTAGTTAAAAAGTTTTGATATAGGTAACATACAATTATGTTACCTAATATACATACATCATTGAAAACAAAATAGATAAAATAAGTACCTTTTTTTCTGATTTGGACCGAGTTTCTTTATTCTCGTATTATTTAATAGCAATATCTGTTAATAAATAATCATTAGACTAGCTTTAGTTTTAACAATAAAAAAACGGCGTCTCTGTTATTCCAAATCATCCGCCAATCGAAATTATAAGACTTTTTTTCTGTTCTGCAGACTCTTGGTTCGCATCTTTTTTCCGTTCGTTTTTTTTTTTAATGTGTACGTCAAAAATCGTATCTGTGAGCAACTATTTGGTGTTTTTTAATTATTTATTACAATTTTATATATTTAATTTAATGACATTATTGCGCCTTTATGGCGGTTCTTTTTGGTCCTATATGGCCATCTTTAGGTTATAATCCACAATGTCCCTTGCACCGGAGTGTCCACGGCCCGATGAATTAATTTACTAACCGTGTTATCAGTCACAAAGGAATAATAGACACAGGTGTCAATGTGTCTAGATATTATAAGACTCTTAACCATCATACTTCATCCTCCTTACTACGTTCATAATCTACAATAGTTGCATAATACTCAATACGATTGATAACATTTAGACATAAAATCAAAAGGAATCACAAGTAGTAATCCATATACACTAGACTGGAATCTATATGCTTTGAATTGTTAAAAATATATCTGTAAAATATGAATTTCAAGTATAACCCTAATTAATGTCAGTCGCATAAACGTCAGTTTTACTTTAAGTAGCCTTCTAGTGGCAAGCGGGACAAGCCGAGATTGATTACATCATCTCCTTTCCCGCTCGCGGCCCCTTTTTACCCCTTTTTGCGTATCACCGTTAAAGTAAAAAGGGCTCCGTTTTCAATGGTACCGCAGAACGGAACATTTATCATGAATGTAATGAATTATCGGGAATTTTCCAATAAAGCTTTCAAACCTTCGACGGATACATCTGAAATTTTCAGTGAATTTTAAGTATTTTATTTAAAAAATTATATAGATTAGTTATATATTATATAGTTAATTATTATGTATAAAATTAGTTGAAACTTTATATTGAGTAAAGCTGTAATTAAATATTCGCTTAGAGAAGGACCAAGTCTTCATGAAGTAAAATTTATAAAGTTTGTTGGGAATCTATCCAGCAGATTTTTCCGTGATGCGAGCACAACGCTAGACTTTAATTTTTTTACATAAGGCAATATGTAGCGGGCTTCAATTTGTATTCTAGACTATCAATTGCTCGCAAATTAATTCACGTCTAATATGAACCTTTACAAGAATAAAATATAGCCTGGCGCCACCTTATTACTAGTCATAATAAAATGAATTACATAGAAACCTGCACTGCGTCATCAATTGAAAAACACTCAGGCATGTTGACTTTCATCTCCTGTCTAAAACATATGTGTCACTGTCCATTTTAAACACTAACGTAGTTTTTGTAGATACTCATTAAATTTCTGCCCTGATAATAAAATCTAGAAATCATAATTATCTTATAGTTTTTGTCAGTTAAACCAACTAATATGTCTAGTATGAGAAGGGTTCTAATTTTCGATAACAACAAATAAGGTTAACTATACATATACTTTTTGTAAATCTATGTTTTAATAGTTGCTAATTTTGTATTAAACTTTCGATTGTAAATTAGATTCATGTTTCGTTGTACGAGAATAAGGATTACCGTAAATCATACAGTGCATAAAACGCAAAGATTGGGAGAAGGTTGTTTCGTTATATTTTTAAAGATCAGAGCACAGCTGCATATCATGTGGTACTTGTGTTTATCTGTATATATAATAAATTTTCCATGTCAGAACGCACATCACTTGAAAACCACTGAACTGACTACCCAATCATACGAATAAACACGAGATATGGTCTAGACAAAATATAATTACGTTCTTTCGTAGGAACTTAGCAGAAACGATGGAATTGGAATTGGAAATTATAAATATCAGCCTACTTTTAATTTAGATAAGGTACATATTAGTTATCCGTGCGACATCATAGGCATGATGCCGTGAAAAAATTGACATATAACATTTACAAAATATATGTTGATTTTTTGAAGAAAGAGGAACTCCAACTTTCTAATTTATCTAACGTTAAATGTATTTAAGTGAAGTATATATTGTCTTGTTCAATTATATAAACGTTTTTACATTAGTTGCTGATATTATACAGTGATTGTAAATACTGTCTGAACTGCCTTTTACGTTGAAATTTGTGGGTTCTTTATAATTTTAAGTAAAGCAATGTTAATGAACTCGGATTATTTTTGATACAAAAAATATACACTGGAATTTATTGTAATTAAAGTCTGTGAGTTTGTGACAGTTAAAAAAATATAATCTTTAGATATCTGTTAATATCACGAGATTACTTTTAATTTCAACAATACAATATTCGGGAAAATAAGTGGAAGGTTTTTTTTTTTTCAGAATATATTATTTGAATTTGGCATCAGGAAACGCAAACGGGAAGTTTAGATGACATTTTTTGAAGTCACTGAATGTTTTCGCTCGAGTGCATTCAGTGAACCTGTAAAGAGCATAAAAAGTAAAGATTTGCGTCATGTAAAACACAATGTCATTTTATTTTCGCCTCTTTCTCTTCTGTAATAGGGTACACGATCAGTACAAAAATTACACTGTCTCAAGCGAAATTATTCTTTACGAAGTCCCTCGAGTTTAACGAGGAAAATATGAAACTTCTGTGATTCTCTTTTGAATTTGCGGGTCCTAAGTTTTGTATAGAAATAATGTGGCTGTTATGAGAGGGGTCGGTGAGCATAAAAAAAAATATAATTATGTCCCTCTGAGTACGTAACTCAATGTTGATTACAAAGCGAGACGGCAGGCGGTGGCTTAATTTAGTAAGTACTTACGGGCAAAAATATTAACACAAATATTCTGCGTGGGTGATGATTGTGAAATGAATATTTGTCGAGCATATTTTTCTCTCAAAAGATTTTAATGATATAATAGTGAACTTGAAATATATTTTATAAATATTCACGATGTTGCCACGGAGAAGTTTATTTTATTTACTTTTCTTTCGCCAATGTGCAATGCTTTAAATTGTATTTAATATGAAAAATTATGCAAGATCTTTTATACATATTTTCTTCTTAATAGGCATAACTGTAAAATACTTTTTCTCCCTGTATTTTTCAACCGATTCTTTTGTTTGTTTGTTTCGTAAATATTAATGAGCTTTAGAGTTATGAATAGATTGGGATATACAACTAATTAAATTAGATAATCTATATATATCTATAGGTCGGTAATCTTGGTTTTTCTAATCACGGTGTATATTAAAGGAGCGTTTGTAAAGCCGTTATTAATCTATTACCACGCCATGTTTCTATTAGGATAGACAAAAGCATCCTTTTCTTTATTCTTACAAAACTTTTCCGGGTGTTGTTTTGATTTAATTAACTTATTATTTATTCGGTCTGTACTTTTATATTTCTATAAGGCGAGTGAAGTCAGTGACATATACTTTCACACAAATTTACAATAATGTTTATGTCGTTCTACCTACTAAATATAAACATATTTCTACACATATTTCATTTATTTTATCTACCTGTATCACACGTGTGTTTTTATATAGTCAAGATGTACAACGAGATGTCATCTCATCTAAGCTCGCGGCGACAAAGCATCAAGCGGGTCAAAGGGCGTGGGGAGGGCGCATTGTTAACTTGCGAGTCACGACTAAGGGCTTTTGATGACGACACTTGCTCGGGACCCCGGTTCACGTCATTCAACTGGTACTCCTAAAAATATTCTCAATATATTACCCTCTTTTATACAAAATGTTATGAGAACCTGTAACAAATTTTACATTCAAACTCGATGCTAAAAGAAAAATCATTTAGAACTTTTAAAGGACTTAATATTAAGGTATTTCGTTTTTATTATTGTATAGGATGCTTCGAGGTCGTTCAAATTTATAGATATACTGTAATCGATCTTTATCGTGCTGCGAAGAACAACCATTACTAAAGTAGAATTTTTAATGAATTCAAAAACTAACTACAATAGAATAATTTATTTGTTGCTATTTTTCATTGAATGTTGTTAGAAATTATTTGGTCCAAAAATCACCATATTTATTAAGTAATTAAAAAATGTACGACGATGGATATTCGTTACTCTTTCACTAAAAACTATTAATTTTGAGGATACTTTACGGTAATATAGCTTATACATCATATTAACACATATGCTGAAATATACCTAAAAGGGTGTTGTTAAAACTGACCAAAATATTATGATAAATGTCAAGTAGGTTGAAAAAATTCCTGCCATTTCAACGCTGTTGATGTGGCCTGAATAAATCGTTAGACATGCACAAAATAAAAGTGTCGTTATTTATAAATACACAAACGCAGATGAAGTCGCCGGTGAGTGCTAGTACTCTGTCTACCTATCAAGTAGTCCAGTGAAGCTGTAAAGGCCTTGCAAAGCCAATAGTGTAGTTAGTTCGAAAAAAAAGAAAAAAAAAGTATTTTTCACAACTGAACTTTTTAACTGATCCTATTATTGTTATAGAGATTATCTGAGATTTGTAGAATAACAGAGTATTTTTCATCCTAAGTATACTAAAAAGCACATGAAGTATAGTATATATAGTATAGTATATTATATCTCAGAATGTAATAATTAATACATACGAATATCTTTTTAAAAAAGTGTCTTTAATCATACAATTTTGTGTGTAATCCTTTACGGCTAAATATTGAAGAGGGTTTAACTTAAAGTTACGACACTGATAGGTGAACAGCCCTGTACTGTGAAAGCTATATTTCTTATATTATCAAAGGCAGATGCCGCTACTTCCTGTCCCCTGAAAAGGTCAAAAGGGAATACGCCATAAAACACTTTTTCTTAAGCGCTGAACTGAACTGTCGATAAAAAATATAACATTATTCATAGTATTATGTAGAGTGACATGTTAAACTTATAAGAAGGTTGATTTCCTATAAGAAAATAAGTATGAAATTATAGTAAGTATCCAGTAGGCACCTTTTTTCATTGTATCACAAGAAAGTTACGTCAGAATACCTCTTGATAAGTTTTTTTTAATACTTTATAGGTTTTAGTATCGGACTACAAGCTCACATGATGTTAAATTAAGATAGTAAACACATGCTGGAACATGCCTACACCTACTTGGCAATAAATTTTGAACTCAAAGCCTTAAGGGTAGCTAGGTTTAGATAAACCTCCATTAAAATTGGTTTAATTATCTCCATATAAAGAAGGCAATTAGTGTGACAGAAGACACTGGAAAGATCTTCAAAGATATTGACAGAATTGACACATCGATGTTCAGTGGTTCAATCGCCGTTTTATTTCAGCTATATTATACTAGCTGTACTCGCGACTTCGCCCACGTTGAATAGTTGCTTTGGGCTAACGCTAACACGCAGCGAAAGCTTTCAACAGGAAGAAAAACGATTTTGAAACATTATTCATTGGTGCTCCGCTCCTATATGGTCTTAGCGTTATAGCCTATAGTCTTCCTCGAGAAGTGAGCTATCTAACACTGAAACAATTTTTCAAATCGGACCAGTAGTTTCTGAGATTAGCGCGTTCAACCCGAGAAACAAACAAACGAACACTCCAACTTTATTATATTGGTATAGATATAGTCTTACTGTAAAGAAAAGATTTGAACGGATGAGTAGCTAGTATAAAATATATTATATATGGTTTCGTTTTAAATCCTTCATATAATTCAAATTTATTTGACTACACTAAGAAGAAACTTCACCGCAAATATCTCGTCAAACTGTATCCTCCATCTTGCTAGTTTCAATTCGAACTTAGTCCGTGATTCAACTGAAGTAGTATTCTTGAAGGCACAAATCCTGAATGTGGCTGGGAGGGATCTTGACTCGGTGAAATTAATCCATCTTCCTTCTGAATGGGGACGGGGAAATGTATTAATGTTGGCAGAATTGCGCCTCTTTATATCAATGTCCATTTAATAAATTAAATTTTGTTTGGTTAACGGGCGGGAATGTTGTTCTAATTGAAGTTATTGTAATGTATGTGACATTAACAGGATTAAATATATGTGCATTTATTTACGTTATAGTAGAATATTAACGGAAAGTATACTCTTTTTTAACATATTTATTCTATGTAAATTTTATCAAAATCTAGTCCATAATAAAATTGAAGTATCTGTTTTTTATCCGTTTTAATATCTAAAACGGTTGAATACATTTTGACTACACGTTTGTTGGCAGATAGAGAATTCTTCACAGTATTATATAAGCTATATAAGCGTTTTTATACATTTTAAAAGAATATAGAAGTACTGTCGATCGACCTATTTCTACCGATATCAATTATTATTATTGGTATCCGTTTACTTGTTGAAAGGTTATAAAAGACTAGCCTCTCCCCGCGACTTCGTCGCATGGACATAGTTAATCTGGGCTAACTAATATGCAGCGAAAGCTCTCAAGAGGAAAAAATACCCCGATTTTTAAATATTCTTCATTGTTGCGCTGTTCCTATTGGTCTTAGCGTGATGATATATAGCCTATAACCATCCTCGATAAATGAGCTATATGACAATGAAAGAATTTTTCAAATTGGACCAGTAGTTCCTGAGATTACCCCCTACAACGTCACAATTCACAACGTCACAAACTCACAAACTTTACCTCTTTATAATATTTGTATATATTTATACAAACTGATGAAGTGATTTATAATTGCATCATCTATACTAATCTATACTTTATACTAATATTATAAAGAGGTAAAGTTTGTGAGTTTGTGACTCTGTAGGGGAGTAATCTCAGGAACTACTACTGGTCTGATTTGAAAAATTATTTCAGTGTTATAGCTCTTTAATCGAGGAAGGTTGTAGCTTATATATATCATCACGCTAAGACCAATAGGTCTATTGATCTTAGCGTGATGATATAAAAATTTTCAAATCGGACCAGTAGTTACTGAGATTACCCCCTACAACATCACAAATGCACAACGTCACAAACTTAAAAACTTTACATCTTTATAATATTAGTATAGATAATTATAACGTTTTAACATAGCTATGAAAGGAGTTATTATACTTTAATTTCTCGTTTTGTACTAAACTAAAGGATAAATATACATACATTTTAAATTATTACCTTCCTTGGATCATTCAATCTCATTCGTTTTCTAAATGCAGTATAAGTTAATAAAATTCCATTTCATGTCCATATTTGACTTATAAACGAGTACCTACGTAGGGGATTGAAGTAAATTTCAATCTAGAAACTTATTTGACTGTCGGTACCGTCTCAAAATCCTTTTAAAATTATTGAAGCAACTTCTCAAATTACAACGTCGTTTCGAGATATTATTGTCTAATAGCTTAATACTTGGGTATTCCAGTGTAAAGTAACCAGTGTTACTCGGGCTTTTCTTCAAGACAATGCTTTTAACTTGATTAATGTAAATAATTTTCTTACACTTAACATGTTACTTACTTTTTGCACTTAGAAATTTCATTGTTGAATTGTTACGTAGATTTTATTTTCCTAATTGTCGCCATTTATTAAATAATGTATCTTGAAAACTAATGGTTTTTTTTTTTAATTTTTTAAACTACTTTACTGCATTTGTGTATTTTATATTATGCTTACTTATATTTCTTATAGTTTATCGGTTTTAATTCTTGACTACAATATGAATTAAAAATGATAATGTGGATTTCTCACATCACATGCTAAACCTAGAAGAAACTTGATTTTAATTGCAGCTATATTTTCCTCAGGTCATTTACATGATAAAGTCTCTAAAATCAAAGTCTTAAAAGAACCTCATATCATATAAATACAAATAAAAATGATTGTAAGTTTAATCACTGTTGCACATATGTAATAACAATAGTTTATAATAATTTGCGCGATACGGTGACACACAAATATACATCACTGCTACAACACTACACGATCACCTCCACACACGTGCACGCCTACACGCTTACACATGAAAGTGGAAGGGTTTACTTTTTTCCCTTATCGAACTGAAAAACTCTCAATTTTCCGATAATAAATATATGGAGGAGTTATTGAGGCGTATATGCTTGGTACACATATACGTTTCAACAACTCATACACATATGAATAGTTAGCTAGGTTAGCTGAGATAGGTCGCGATTTTGCATGCAACAGGCAACAGCCAAGCCGAGGTGTGCCGTGCACCCTGAGCTGGTTGCCATAATGAAATCGGCTGAGTGCCTTAAGCGCTCTCCTTAGTAGTCCGGTGAAGCTGTTAAGACCTTGCTGGGTCAATAGCGTAGACATTTAGAAAAAAAAAAACAAAAAAAAATTATAATAATTTTATTTTACAATAGTAGTATATTAAGTTAAAAGAGATACGCAGATGCAACAGTAATGGTTAGTGTTTAAGTAATGGTTCTCTTACTTTTGTAGAACGCCATATTACTCAGAATTAATCTTCTATAATAAGTATACCGTTTTTGCACTAATTATATCATAGCCATTATATCAACAATCTTGAATTTTCATTAAATACATTTTAGTACAAAACAGAATGTATTCAAGTATTAACTTTCTACAAAACTGAATACAGTTCATTGAGTCGTTTATCTACATTGGATTAATCTGAGAGTATCATGATAAAACAGTGCTTTGTGTGGTACATTCATGTATCCCACAGCTCGTGTTCAAACCTCTGACGCATTCAGCGCCTGCAGCAATAAATTAACAAACAGAGCTCTGTATAAATTGCTCAATAGATTTCAACAGGCGTTTAGATAGTTGAACCTTGTTATAAAAAAATACTAGAGATCAGTGAATATTTTAAAAAACGAAATACCCTTCGTATGAAATCTGTTAACAAACGCAGTTACATTATTATGTCATTGATTGAAGGAAAGAATAAAAATTCACAGAGTATAGTTACTACTTTGACTAGCACGGTTTCGATTGTGTTAATATAGATTTAACCTATTCCTCGGCAACAGTATTTTTTCTGGATGGAAGGTACCTAATATCTTTTTATGACCCTTAACAAGGTGTATGAAAAAATTCACCACGACCGGATGTAGTCCGGTGAAGATGTTAAGACCTTGTTGGGTCAACAGCGTAGACATATCGAAAAAAAAAAAATCACAACCGGCTGAGTTGTTAACACGTGAAAACGTAATAAACAGGGATTTCTAATTGCTGTATCTTCATTATAAGAGTTAATAATATATACTTTTATTTCTTTTACTATTAAAATGAATCTATTTTCAAAAGAAATATGTAGAAATATTTATCAGTAAATGGCGAATCTCTGATTACTTAAAATAAAAAGATAAATGTCTAGTTTAGGGGCGAACCTTAACGGGAACAAGATACGAGTATAAACAGTACTAGATTAATAAAGTAGAATACTAAATAATTATTAGTATATTTAATAAATAACTATACGAAACCCAGCAGAGTAAGAAACCCATCCACACTTAACCCATGTTAGTGCAGGACAGTTTTAAATAACGCGTTTTACTTACAACTATAAAATGCTTTTAGTGGAACATCTGTTTACTCTTACGCCGTTAATTCAAACTTTGTACGACAACATACATACCGTTTATGGCTTGAACGTAAATATTTATAGCACAACCTCATCTGTCATTAAGTGTTTAAGTCATTTTCCGCCTTTTGCCGCTTCTAATCAATATAGTGACGCTAGCTTGATAGCTTCGGTGATTTTCCGTAATTTTCACGATACCATATTAACAAGTTAGATTTATCGCTAATTCCGAAGGGATTTCAGCCAAATTATTTAAGTACATGCAGTTAGGTGTGTAAACCTTATCGTGTTTAGATGTTTCTGGATTTTTGTCTCATGATATGACGTCATAAGCATTTAAATAATTTAAATCCATTAATTACAAAATATTATAGTGGACATTACTTTGCACTACGGCCTTACCAAATACATTACTTACTACTTAAATATTAATAGTTCACCTAAGTGACAAAGCTTCGTAAAAATCTACACACATTTCTTTTTCGTTGCACTTAATTTTAAATATAAAATAGCCTGAGTCTGTGTGATTGTACACAGATGCATAGTAGGTATTATACGATTCACCTAAGTGACAAAGCTTCGTAAAAATCTACACACATTTCTTTTTCGTTGCACTTAATTTTAAATATAAAATAGCCTGTGTCTGTGTGATTGTACACAGATGCATAGTAGGTATTATACGATATAAATTTAATTATATTGAAGCGTAATTTCTTATTATAAAATTCAAGCAGTAATGTGAGTAATGCATATTTTAATTTAATGTACTTCTAATGCATTTTATATAAAATAAATAGCTTTCTGCACTTCTCCGCCATATAAACTTTAATTTTAAGTTCATCCGTTCACGGAAATCGCTTAAAAAGGGATACAAGGTTTTTGCTTCACATATTAATATATATGATGATACTATAATTTTTTTTTATTACAAATAAAAATTGTATAGTCTGTCTAGTATACGTTATCTAAAAGAGAGAAATTGTATCTCTGTCAATAGATAGAAATGCGTATGTTCGCACCCGGATCAAGCTCGTTTTATCCCATACTTAGTAGGCTATAGCGTTCGATAGGGCGTTCTTTAAGGATCAGGGATGTATCGTAAGTGTTCAGACGTACATTTTTGTGTCCCAACGATGTTGGATATCCGAGGCTGATATCGACAAGCGGAGAATTGTTACACTACTGCATTAACATTCGCGAGAAAACGAAAAGTTATGTTCCAAGTTTGCGTTAAAAAAGATACTACAAATTTTACATACGTTTGTAGTAACAAATCGGTTGTTTTTTGACGGCATTGTAGTGTTAGAAAGATAACTTGTACGAAATATAAAAATATGCGTCACCGTTTACCTTTTTACTAGCTTCTGCCCGTGACTTCGTCCGCGTGGAATGGTTGCTCTGGGCTCACGCTAATATACAGCGAATTCATTCAAAAGGAAAAAGCCCAATTTTGAAAAAATATTCATTGTTGCTCTGCTCCTATTGCTTTTAGCCTGATGATATTGTAACCTATATATAGCCTGCCTCGAACAATGATCAATGAGCTATATAACGCTGAAAGATTTTTTTATATCTAACCATTAGTTCTTGAGATTAGCGCGTTCAACCGAACAAACAAACAAAACCTCCAGCTTTATAATATTAGTAAAGATATAATACTAGCTATTGCTCCCGATTTCGCTTGTATTAATGTAAATTTGATCTATTCAGTACATTGTTTCGGGATGAAAATTACCATGTATCCTTTATAGAACGACAGATAACGTGAATGCAAAATACCAAGATAATTGGTTCAGTAGTTAGGACGTGAAAGCGTAGCAAACAAACAAACTCACTATGGCATATGGCACTAATGCTATATCATTAGTATGCATTAAAAAATCATACTGAATCACCGATACTTAAGGTAGGATAATTAAATTTCAATAATAGGCTTTTTATTTTATTTTATAGAGATAACACAAGAATAGTCTTTTTTAATTATTTACCCAAGTTATTGAAGGTTCTAAGTAAACTCGTATCAAAGGTCGTAAGCTCTGAAAACGGGAAATTGAACCGATATCTTCAGCAAACAAATTCGGAAATATACGGTTCTATTATTAGCCACAAATAAACATCGAAAACCTAAACTAATTGTTTTTCATATAAAAACCAAGAATCATATATTTTTATCGTTCAGGCCTACCGTGTGTCATAAAATGCTAATTTATTTCGGTTAATTCAGGTAAACATTACATAAAAGTCAATTATTCATAAGTCTAAAAGATTAAAACATCACAACTCACACAAGAAATTTCTATAAAAACATATATGGTTAAAATAATCATCTTCTTGAATGGATTATATTGTCATCAAGATAATTCATTTCATTTGTGAGCAAGAGATCTCATAGTTCATTTTATAGATAAATTATATATTTTAACAAAAAACAGAGTTAAAACTTTTGTATCAAAGTAAAAAAATACAACGAAGAGCCAACGTC
This sequence comes from Antheraea mylitta, assembly GCA_014332785.1. Classification (NCBI taxonomy): domain Eukaryota; kingdom Metazoa; phylum Arthropoda; class Insecta; order Lepidoptera; family Saturniidae; genus Antheraea; species Antheraea mylitta. The sequence goes on from JACEII010000011.1 coordinate 1,649,610, forward strand.
AAGCGATGTTCCCAGGCGGTCACCCAACCAGGTACAGACCTCGCCCGACGTCGCTTAACTTCAGTGATCGAACGAGAACCGGTGTTTTCAACACTCTAACCGATACAGTGTTTACTTTTCATTACACAAGAATGTCGCGGAACAGAATTTCAAAGCCCTCCCATAAGAATTTTCAATTAAAAAAATCTTTGCTTAACTGTTCGGATTACGACACGTAAAATTAACAATTAACATAGCAAAGTTGTACTGATATCTCGTCAGTCATTTTCACTGTGATAATATATTAGTTCTGTTTTCCTTGACCGGATTTTCTTAATGGATCATTAGGTAATCATTCAAATATCTACATTTTTTTATTCTAAGTTTCATGGAAGTAAGCTTTAAGTAACACCTTTAATTTTTTTATCAATACTGAATAAATAATTGAAGAAACATGGTGATATGTAGTCTAGAAAAAAGTAAAAGTATTCCATTTGTTAGTAAAAGTTTCATAAAAATCGGCTAAATTGTGTAGTAATCCGGTGAAGCTATTAAGACCACTATGTCAATGGCGTAGTCAGTTCGAGAAAGGTTAAATTATTTGGGAGTTTGACAACGTATAAACAACAGAGGAGGTATTTTTTATTTGCATGTACCTGTGGATTACAACTACAATCAACGCATTGTGATATATTAATTCATTAATATATCTAATATCATAATATATCTCTACTATACTTAGCATCAATGTATAAAGCCTTGTCATCAATGCGTTAGATATTGTATTTTTTAAACCATTAAGCCTGTCCGGTAACATATGACAAGAGAATTTTCGCAGTTCATTGGCTTAGATTTGACAATTAAGTGCTGAAATTCTCCGACACAACATTCTCCGTGTCCATTAACACAACAGTCCTAAGTAAACAGAGAGTACGTGTGGTCACCCAGATAAGTGTTGTCACGGCGGCTGTATTTTGTAATTAGGAAATGGGTAGAGGGCGTGTGAAGCTTCGTACGTTATTAGCTATATGTATCTATGTGTAACCGCTTACAAAATATAACAGAGCTTGATACTTAATTGAATGTATATAAATGGAAAAAAGGAAGGCCCAAATAGAGGTGGATTGATGTTTTTAAAGAAAGGTGTAGTTGTAAAATAGTCAAGAATAGCGTCAAGGAAGGATGAATGGAAAAGTTTCGGGGAGGCCAACGCCGCTGAGGCGAGTGCTATATAGTTCTTGACAAAAAAATAAAAAATGTAATAGTAATATTAGTATGTAGCAAATAAAAGGTTTTTTATTTTATTTGTATAAATAGAAATTAATTGCGGAATATACTATATTAGTTCATTACTTTAGACCTGCTGCAGTTATTTGGGTAATTATCCTTGTGCTGTCTTTGTAACTGTCTGTACAAGGTTTGTATGAAAATCATCATCATCATCATTACCCTTATCCCACCTAAGTAGGGTCGACACAACATATTTTCTTTTTCCACTCTCTCCTATCAAATGTCATCTCAGTATTTACACCTTTTACGCGCATATGATTTTTCACACAATCCATCCATACCTTTTTCAGTCTTCCTCTACCCGTATATACCCATCCATCATCATATTCAACACTTTTCTAGTTATATGGCTATCATCTCTCCTCATGACATGCCCATACCGTGCTAACCTGTTACTCCTCAGCTCCTCTGTCACTGGTGCTATTTTCGAACTTCCTCTGATATACTCATTCTTAATCTTATTCATTCTAGTCACACCACACATTCACCATAACATTCGCATCTCTGCCACATGTAATTTTTTCTCATCTGTTTCTTTCGTAGCCCAGTACTCGGATGCATACAGCATAACAGGTCTTATCGTAGTTTTATAAACTTTCCCCTTGAGTTTCAAAGGCATTCGTGGGTCACAAGCTACCCCAGACAAATTTCGCCATTTCATCCATCCTGCATTTATCCTATTCCTCACTTCCTTATCAATGCCACCGTCGTTCTGTATCAGTGAGCTGAGATACAAGGTTTGTATGAAAATCTCGATATAAAAAAGTGAATAAACGGGCAGGAACCAATAGGGATATCTTCAAAGATATTGGCAGTTTGATGTTCAGTTGTTCGTTTTCCAATTTATTACATGGTCGTACTTACTGTAAAGGAAAGATTTGATCTAATTTCTCGCACTCGTAAGCCTTGTTCGCACTAGGCTAGTAATTTAGTCGAATACCGAGTAATTTAGTAACTAAACGTGTTTGAAGAACAAAAATTTAATTGAGTGGATTAGCAGATCATTTAGTCGAGTCGATCCATTTCGTTCTACTTTTTTTCAGCGAATAGCGTCTCCTATCACACGTTTTAGTCGAGTTCATTAGCTGCCGTAGAATGTCGTTTCGCTGGAGTAAAAAAACCATTTTAAAATTTGTTTCTACGTATATACAACATGATTGTTTGTGTCATAATTCCTAGTTCATCTTTTCTATTAATCCATTGCCGTATAGCTTTTACTCTTTATTACACAAATATCTTTAACTATCTCTTTTAAAATAGTGATTACTAGTAGCTTTATTAACTTTTTTACTTTATTGCGTTGAATGTCCATCTTGGAAAACATCACTTACTTGTGTACTATCTAATTACTAGTAGGTTTATTAACTTATTTACTTTATTGCGTTGAACGTTCATCTTGCAAAACGCCACTTACTTGTGTACTATACTCGACCGTAGTGTGAACGATTTTTGGGCAGTAGCGAGTATTTTAGTTACTACATTACTAGATTAGTAATTAGGGATAAATTAGGAATAACTACTGGACTAAAGTACAAGTCTAGTGCGAACAAGGCTGTACGGAGCTGGTGCGAGTAGCTTTTAAGTATATATTGATAATATCTTAGGTATGCTTTTGTTTGATTTATAAAAATTAGCAATAAGAGTATATAATTATAGATTACTTATGAAAATACATGTACTATTAAGTTTTACAAAGTTTACAAAGTTAATAAGATTAGATTACACCTTCGATGCCGATGCAAGAACTGTTACTAAATATAACACAAAAACCTTAGATAATGCTATCTATATAGTAATAGTTTGAAGGATAACGTGTTACAGTTTATATAATTTGATAACTTATAACATTGGTATTAATATATTTTATAAATATATCAGATATATATCAGGTGTTGCACGTGAAAATAAATGTATTTTTTATCTGCATCAATTATGGAACGTCTTTCATTCTATTCTATTCTTCTTTTACTGCTTAAATCCTACAACAGATTGTCAATATGTAATCTAAGTTCTTTAAATTTGTCATATGCTAATCGAGCCATAAACGAGAATTATTAATTGTATTATACAAACACTGCAAGAGAACATATTAAAAATATTATATGAGAGCTGTGAGAGAGCCCAGAATATGTTAATGTTGCTATTGTAAACACAATAAGATGACAGATGTCCAAACATATAGAATACAAACAAACACACACACACACACAATTTTTATATACATGTCAATGTATAGGTAGGGTAAGTGTCTGAAAATTTAGTACTTTCACAATTCTTTCATTGTGTAAATGATAATAAATAAAAATCTGCAGTAAAATTAAAAAAAGTCATTAAAAGTAAGATAACATCGTCTCTAAATAAGTATGAAGGTAAAACGTGAAATTACAAATGACAAAGTAACACAAAGAACAGGAACAATAAATGTAAAGCGTTAAAGACCGTCACATTTCAGTGTCTACTGAGTGCCGTGGAGGAAACCGTTACCTCCCCACCTTGCCAATAAAATTCTGCGATGTATGAAATTCGCTGGAATCGTTTATAAAGTAAGCTTCATTACTTCCGAGACTCTTGTAGGAAGGGGGGAGGGCGTGCGAGTCTATTTTTGAATATTCGTCGTGAAAAATCTGACGTAGCGGCAAGTGCCTTTCATACGAGAGTTCAAAGGCGGCGCGCCGGTATGTCACCGGTGCTGGAGTGCGGTGACCACTAATCATGTTGTTTTATGGAATGTAAAATATTTATTAATAAATATGAGGTGTGTTATTTTCGAACGATAGAAATAACAACCGGTATTAGAAGAAAAAAAGAAAGATAAGTTTATTCATATATCATATTTTTCAGGTTTATATAAAAGTATTTCAAGCGAGATAAGTGTTGCATGGAGTGAAAAAGGTTTCTTTGCATATAGTCTGGTGAAACAGTAAAGGCCTTTTTAAGCCAATGGCGTAGTCAATTTGAGAAATAAAAGTTTCATTGTATAAACTGCAGGTTCGCAACTTCAAGTGTTGTAGCGCTGATTTTCAAATAGACTAGTGAATAACAATTAAACAGCAATTATTAAATGAACTGCTAGAAATAATTCCTGTTTTACTGAATAACATAGGCACTACTAGATCGCTTGCTTTAGTAGATTGCTTATTTCCCGTCGGGGCCGTCTCTGCCTACCCTTGTGTGGGCGGGCGAGGTGACTGGTCAGTGCGTATTGCACTCTTCAGTGGCTTGTCCGTCGCGACCCGTAAAAACGGGCCGGGCATTAGGTTGCACGTTCTGTGCTGGGTGATTCTTGCTTTTAGGATTCGTGTTCTAGTTCTGCTGCCATCTGTCGCAATTTGTTTTTGTATTGAGTGTCCTTGGCCAGTTCAATGAACTCCTCAATAAGGAATCGTTCCTTGGGTGTTTTCGCAGTTAGTAGCTGGCTTTCTAGCCTGGCTAGGCCTTCTCTTCGCCACTTAGGGAGAGCCAGTCGCTAGGCCTCTGTGATCTTCTTTGGGACGAACGTGGGTTGGCACGGGGGTGTTTTCCTGCCTCCTCAAGGCTTGGGATCGTTGGCGGGAGCCATCAAGCTCGCCGCTGCTGTTTCCTCAACTGTGTTCGGCTGGGTAAAAGCAGTCGTCTTGCGCCCGGAATCACCCGTACGGGCGACGGTGCTTGCCCTGCAGTTGCGTGCCTCGCGTCGAAACACGGGGCATAGCTTAGCGTTGTTCGATGGGTGAGGGCCCCTGCAGTTTACGCAGGATGCCGGTTCACTGATCGGGCGATCCTGGACAATATACGCAAAACAAGAACATCGACTGAACACATTTCACTTGCGATGTCTTCGAAGCATACTGGGCATAACGTGGAAAGATCGCGTGACAAATGAATCCGTCCTGAGCAAGGCACAGCTTCCAAGCATTATCATTCATTCATACCACTCTCATTATCATACCATTCTCAAGAAGAGACGACTGCGTTGGCTAGGGCATGTGCCGCATGGAACCGACTCGTTTACCACGGCAAATTCTGCTCGGAGAGGTTGCACATGCAAAGAGGTCTGTCGGGCGTCCTATGCTCCGTTTTAAGGATCGTGCTAAACGGGACATGGCTGCATTTTGACATCTCAAGCAGTCAATGGGAGGAGCTAGCCGTGGACCGTGCTAAATGGTGTCACCTAATCCACGAAGGTCAGTTTTTTGGCACGACTTCACCTGGTTTCAACTACTTAAGGAAAAACGAATGAGGCGTCATGAGCAGGCGTCCAACCCCCATCCAACTGGGGATACGTATACTTGCCAGATGTGCGGCCGAGGGATCCTTTCCCGAATCGGCCTTACTAGTCACCTACGAAAGTGCCTACGGAATGCTACTTGAATCATCTGTTATAGATGAAAAGGCCTACAGTACTAGATCGCTACAATAATTGATTCCAATCAATTCTTGGTAACATTTATCGCAACATATTAATATTAATTTTTAAGCAGAGTAAACAGAAGCTCACATTGAAAAATATATCATGCATAATACAGTTTTAATAATAACGAACTTAAAAAACTACCGTTTCATCAAAATTTGAAGGTTTTTATTGAAATTTCAGTAGACGATTTCCAGTGTTTCAAACTAAAATTACTGCACAACATACTAATAGACTTCTATTGTTTTGTATGCATTCTGCGAATGCCGGAATCTCTTTGATATGATGTATATTGTTTTTTCTTATTTACCAATTGGTTACCATGACAAAATATCAACTTTCGACAGACCTATACGAAGCACGCCTGTGTACGTTGACATCATAAATATTTTCTAGAAGCATTGACAAGGGACTATACATGTAACTATACCAAGTGAAATATGGACGTCCTAGCAATGCCATCCCGTAAAATGATTTCTGATTTACATGGCGCGCTTTTGATACACGAACGAGATTCCACGAGATTTGTGTCACAGGTGACGCGACGAACCTTTCTGATGGAAATGTTTATATGAATCAGATGTGCGCTCTAAATGTGATTATGTTTAGGCATTTTCTATTAAGATTTGACTGCTGCGAAACATATATTAATTGTTACCAAAAGCATTTTTTACTTTTATCAACTTCGAGTATTTTATTTACTTATTTATTTATTTACATTTTATTTATGACCTTTATTGAATTTTAATAATTTCACCGTTTCACTTTGCTTATTAGACAGGCTTATAAGACTGCTCATTACACAGCCCTATTGTAGTCCGGTGAAGCTGTTAAGACCTTGCTAGGTCAATAGCGTAGTCAGTTCGAGAAAAAAAAACACAGGCATGGAATTCTATACGTATATGTACATGTTGCTAAATACTACGTAATTAGCGTAACAATTGATATTTGATTCAGGAAGGCGTTACTGTGGAAATCCATCATTAAATTTTATAGTGGACGCTACTTTGCACTTCTGCCTGGAATTGATTGACCATCACTACATCTAACTGCAACAGAAGAGAATCAATTAATCAGTATATATGCATGTATATATTAAAATAAATATAAAAATAAGTATCAATAAATTAATTGAAATATGCTGCAGATTGACGTGTAATCACGACAATCGTGTTTCGCTCCTTCACGGAGCATCTTCAAATCGATGTTGGCTCTTCCGATGGGATCGGGCAAGAAGATGTTTTATTTAAAAACAATAATGATTAAAATATTTGATAGAGATAGATATCAAAATTCATTTTGAGTCATTGCTTCTTATATTACTAACTCAAGATACATTCAAAAGTTAAGTAGCCGACAAAAGCGAATGCCGTGTAAAAGGAAAGCGACTTTTACAAGACGAGTATCGAGGAGAGGATAGTGTATTGTGGGGAACGGAGAGTTTTAATGAAACAGATCAAGTTTGCGACTTGCGTCATTGTGCACTTTTCAAATTGAATTGTTGTTCCTTTGAGTACCGGTTTCTTTCTTCGTTATAATGCACATCGCATTCTAGTTTACAATGCACTTTGCTTGAAAGACTTCTTGATTAGATGATTTGTTAAAATACCTTGTTTTTATTAAATTTGTACTGAAAATTGTTTTCCTAATCAACAACTACAGGATTACCATTATGTCCACCATTTACGAAATAGAAAAGTTAAAATGACGCATTTATAAACCGTTATAAACAATTGAATGTATTTTTTCATAGTAAAACTTATTTTGAAATTATTGTAGACCAGGAGCCTGCTCCGGTTTCGCACGAGTGTACTTATGAAAAATAGGCAATAGTTATTTTTTATGTAATCAAACTTCTAGTAGATTATTGTTGGCATTGTCGAGTAGATATTACGTGTATGTGATAATTTCAACATGCTAACAAGACAGTTGCCGTCTTTTTAGAATTTTTCAGAGAGATTTGGTGCAAGTTAGAATCTATGATCCGTGGTAATATTTCCCATCCATCACCCACCCATCACATGTTTACGAGATCCAAACTATATTGAATAAAACACCACAAATGTTACAAAATATAGAGCCAAACAACACAAGATTATGAATTTTTTATATGTCATAGGAGGCAAACGAGCAGGTGGATCACCTGATGTTTAGTGATCACCACCGTCCATAAACACTAGCAACGCAAGTGCGTTACCAGCCTATGTTTGAGGGAGGGGGAATAAGGAATTTGGGAGTCGAGGAGAGGGTGGGGAGATGGAGGTTGTCTTCCGGCGCTCTCACTGATCGAACGAAACGCAACAATGCAAGCACTGTTACTTTACGTCGGTTTTCTGTGGGTCGGGTGGTACTACCTCGGGCGAGCCGACCCATTCATGCTGAAACCAGTAATAGCTTCAGCGTGGCTCTACCGCCTACAAATATAAAATCAGGTAGAAATAAAATGTAAAATCCACTATATGATATTCCAAGATCTTGCCAAAAACTCCAGATTTTTATTTATATGGATAAAAACATGGCTTTTAGTCCCTAGGGTGTACACTTATCATTCGCTAATAACCTCAAACTTCTTAGTATGTTGTTAACGGTAGTCAGTTGAGTCTGAATTGATAATAATGGCTTCAAAATTGTTAATCCTCATTAAAATCAGATTGTAAACTGAACTGGTTTAGGGTCTTTATATCAGGATTAAGTACGGTCGTGTGTGGAATTTTGTAATCTTCATCACGGTACAGATTTTGTACGATAATTATTATCCGGTGTAAAACAGTAATTTGCTCCAGTCAGCATGTTAAAAGATTCTATACTACGGTATATCAAAGCTTACTGATATTGCTGAATTAATAACTTTCCGTAATCATCAATCACGCGAACATTTTAATAGACGTCCATTTCTTTTTATAATCCATCAATTATATTCTCCCCTGTTTGTAAAGCAAATATAAACAGTCTGACATAATTTAAATGTATTTCTTGTTTTTTTTTTTTTTTTTTAGTAAGTGGTGTAGTTTATTTGGCCTGTCAAGGTACTATAAAAGGATGAAATAAGATCGGATATGATATAATTTCCAATGTTTTTTTTTTGTAAATTAACTTAATTAAATTAGTAATTTAGTTAAAGAAATATCTCGACTGTTTTTGTTTGTAGTTTAGGTGTAGATTTAACAGTTTAGTATAACAAAAACAGAAACATGTTACGGATTTCACCAAATTAGAATTGATATTCTCATCATTGATTTAGTCTTCAATGCAAAATTTAAATAGAAATATGCAAGGATAAAACAGTTCAGTAACTTTTTCTCCTCTCTTTGTGAAACGGTTATCTTTATTTACTTTTATTTATTAACTTTAGTGTTGCCAATAAAAAAAAACAGAACTAGATTTTAGGGCCATTGACGGGTTAAAGTCTTTTACACGCCTCTTTACGTCTGCTAAGCTACAATACTTACACAGTCTTTCGTAAAAATAACTCCAATGATAAAAAACTTAAAAAATATTTATAGCAAAAAACAAAACAAATAGAACAGTATAAATAAACATTAGCCAATGCGGTTATTATGATTGCGACGTAATAACATCTGAACCGAAACTCCTCGGTAATTATGACGAAAGTGTGTCAATAAAAGCTCGAGATAGTTTCAGTAATAACATTTGTCGCGGCTGTCGCTGAGGGACGGACGGGTCGAGGCAGGGACCGGAATCAATCCACTCACGTCAGGCCGGTTGTCCAATCAACTGACTCACGCTGTTCACTAGGGATCAATGAGCGCACACGAGCACAACGCACGATATACTAAGGATTTTTGTATTTCCTATGGTTAAACTGAGACGTTGATATATGAAGAAAGTTAATTAAGCACCGACCTCTTATTACGTATTTTTACCTACCTAACACTCATTACTTAGTACCTGGTCTACAACTATTTGAATCACGTTAAAATTAGTTAGACGAATATTTTTCTTTATACACAAACTAGTTGAAGTTCCCCCTCTTCGTGGTGGCGAAAAAAAGGCAGAGTTAATTAATTAAAAAAAATTAAGTAGCCTAGAATAATTTAGAAAAAAACCGCATTGAATGGTCATAGCCAACACAGATTTTTTTCTCGATCTGACTACGCTATCGACCTAGCCCTTTCTCAACAGCTTCACTGGACTACCTATACAGATACGCTCAACAGCTTAGGCGTGATTGAGTCTCAAGGGAAAACTACGTTTTCATTATGTACAGATTTCATTTATAATCAATACTTAACTTCGATAAGAAGAATAAACTAGATTACGTTATAATATATACTTTTTTATCTCCAAGACTCATCATCATTTCATGCTCATCTACTAACCGATACCTATTTTTAAATAAAAAAAAAAACATAAATTAAATATTATCTTTTGTATCTAAGTGTAAACTCATTTTATGCCACTCGATTTAACGAAAAACTCCGAAATTTCTTTGGTTGATTTATCTATACTAATATTATAGAGATAAAGTTTGTGACGTTGTAGGGGGTAATCTCCGGAACTACTGGTCCGATTTGTAAAATTCTTTAAATTTTATATAGCTCCTTTGTGGAGGATGGTTATAGGCTATATAACGTCACGCTAAGACCAATAGGAGCGGAACATCAATGAAGAATGTTTAAATATCGGCTTTTTTTGCGTATAAACACTAGCCCAAAGTATCTATTCCACGCGAACGAAGTCGCGGGCAGAGGCTAGTCTTAAAAAAGTATTGATTTTCCTCTCTCCATTTAACGACTACTTTCAATAACGTTATATAATACGTAGTCCTGTGGGTATGGCTATATAGAGTTTATACTGTACTTTGAAACACTCTAAATCTTTTCAGGAATGTAGAGTTATGATAATGCTTGCTAATGTTATAGATACGAATCAGAAACAAAACCACAATGATTTTTATAATATTAGTAAGTATATCATTAAAACTAAAATTATAAATTACATATCCAGTCAAATTATACAATGTCATTTTAGAAATGTACCTCCCGTTACGAGCTTTTTTGAACTTATAAAAGTAATTTCCCAAGGGAAACTAATTCCATTTTTAACCTCAATTTTTTTGTAAAATAACTCAATTTTCCGCGTACTTTAAGTCACGTTTCAGAGTGCTGTCAATTAATACATGTTTGTAGTAACAAAAACTTTATAAACATTGCTTTTGTTTTTATTTTAGTATTGTTATTAATATTTATATTTCTCTTTTTCAGGTATGCATTAAAGTTTAGATACTGAAAAGTAATCAGAAAGGGTGAGAAAACAAATTTATTATTTTATGCAGTGTAATATTATATATGTGTTTAATTTTCAGCTAGTTTGTTTTGATTGTTCGTATTTCAATAGGAAAAAAAGTAATTTATGAATTAAAAATTGAATGGCTTCTTCCGTAATATATACTTGACGATATTAATTGATAACTGAATATTGTGAACAACTATGGTATTATAATTGTAGTCCGGTGAAGCTACTAAGACCTTGCTGGGTCAATATCATAGTCAGATCGAAAGAATGGTATTGATATATTTTGAAATCTGTACAAGTAAAATATCAGAGGTCTGCTATTATATACCTACTTTCAATGTTTTAAAACTTAAGTATAATATAACAAACAAAGCAAACAATGTCGCGGTTAGTCCTTAGTATTAATATAAAAACCACGAGAGTAATATGAATGCATTAAAGTTTGTTAATATGATGTGTTTTATAAGATTAGCACGATGTTTACGGCACATATATAGGTCCCCAGCCTCATATAACTGAGCACGGTACACAGCTAGCTGAGTAGTGACAAGGATTGAGTGTTGTCCCCTCGGCGCGTACAAGCGACTCTGCAAACAATTAACCGCCCCGTGTCCTCAGACTGACAGTGTACAGCGCAGAATTGGATATGTATTTTAATCCGATAAACAAATTTATTATTTACTGAAGGCAGTTTATTTATAAAAGCGTGTAGTAGCATAAAATTTAAAATGTGTCCTATGTCGTATTTCACGATATAACAGACTTCTGTGATAAATTATATTAAAATAAGTTCAGATTTTAAAACATGATTGAGGAACCAAATAATAATGCAAACATATGTTCACGTTCATAATATGCTGTCATTGCCTCGCGGTTTCACTCGCGTTTAATTTGTTCTCAACGTCGATTTGTCGCTAACATACGCCTTGACATATGGGCCACTTTGCACTATTACTTCGTGCTCCCTTAGCACACTATCTGACCTACACTTTGTATTGGAACTATTTCGTCTTTGAGAGTTATAACGTAATATTAGTATAAGGCCTGAGTGAATATGCGCTAGGCAAAGCGTGCAGTGTGGTGTGCAGCGTGGCGTACAGCGGGATGTACAGCAGGTTGTGCAGCGTTCAAAAACGCCTACGTATTAATGCGTCTGTTTGAAACGAACGCCGCACGCCCCGCCATGCTCGAGTGAAGCATTCACTTTAGCCATACACTTAATCACAATATATAATAAAACAAAGTTCTCTATCACGATTTTCCGTCTGTTAAACTCAAAAACTACTGAACGAATTTTCATGCGGTTTACAGCAATAGATAAGGTGATTTACGGGAAAGATTTAATTATACAATTTGTGAACAACGTCCGCCAAGCCCGCTAGTTAGTTATATTTTTATATATTAGTTGATACAAAAAAAAATCTATCAGGTTTCATTAAATATTAAACAACACGTTCATGCAAACACCCTGCAGCAATCTGTTATATGTAGTATATATGTAAGTCATTATTAGGTACATATTTTAATTTATATGATTTAAATCTATCTGAATATTCTATGTATTATAAGATGTCCAAAAAGACCTTTTTCGACCACTTAAAACTTGATTGAGCGATAAAATAAATCAATTTCAAAATAGGCGTTTTCATATCTAATATCTCTAACAATATTTCACGCGACCCTATTATGATGAAGTCAAGTATTGTTTATAGACAATAAGGAGAGTAAACAAGGTTTGTCACCCTTTACACAATTCTGTCAGTTGGCCGGATGACAGGCTATATCCGGGGGCGGGCGGTCAACCGCTGCCTCTATCGATTCTATTACACTGTACTCGACAGATTGAGGTGGCCGCTACCCAACAACATTACGACTATTTGTCTAATATGTGTTTTAATCGTTTTATTAAAAAAAATGCATTTAGTTATACCACTTTATGACAACAATTTTTGAAAAGCATTCTAAACTAATATTATAAAGGTCAGTTTTTTGTTTCTCTGCCTGTCTGTTTGTTTGATACTCACCACTTTCACAATTATGATTCACCTAATATGCCAACAATTTTAGAAAAGCATACTTAACTAATATTAATGTGAGTTTGTGTTTTTCTCTGTCTGTCTGTTTGTTTGTTATGCTCTCAGACGTTAATTACTCAACCGATAGTCGTGAAAATTTGCATATACGCTCTCAGAGGTACAAATAAGTACATAGGATACATTTCGTCCAGGAAAAATGCTGTTCCCAAGGGATAGGTTATTAAGACGGCAAAACCGACAGTAGAAGCTAGTATTTCATAAGAAATTATCATAGTAGATCGTTGAATATTGTCATATGAAAAGACGATATACAAATACAAATTGGATTTGTAATTCCCAAATTACAAACGTTTATTTATATTTTTATGTAGGCTATCTATATATCTTTTCTGTTTCTTTTTTGACGACATTGAGACTACGCCACTGATATATGTTATTAGATATTCTTCGTGTTTCACTCTTGATCAGTTTTTCCCGCCCACGATTCTGGATATTTCGCGCCGTATTACAAGATTCACCGGCAGTTTCTTCTTTCTCACTAAGCGTACTTCTGATATACAATTTCTATACTCAAGCTCCTTTGCTCCTAAGCAATATATTAGTAGATTATCAATGAATAGATTATAAAATACATTTAGTAAAATCTAACATATTATACTATAGATTAAAGCGTTAAAAGAATCTCTTGAACTTTATATTACTATAAACACACAGTTAATTTGTATTCGATATTAATCGTCAAAAAGCGTATCGAAACTCCTTCATTAAACATTTTTATGACAAATGTATAAAGAAACGGGTTGATAATAATTGAAATCCTAACAAGGTGCAATACATTTACGAGTTAACAAGGCGTCTGCGATAAATTCCACCTTGTTGCCCGTAGCGTCGTCGCGACGCCCCGATAAGGAAACTGTTAACGTTCTCAACAACAAAACAACGTTTAACTTTTATGCATTACAATAAAGAATCCACTACAGTTTTTCAAATTAAGTCGTAAAATGAAACATTGTATTCGCAGGTTTCGGTACATTAAGCATTAAGTATGTAATGCATTATATACATATACAATTGCGCAACATATACGATATTTGCATTACTATTATGTTGGCGAACTGCAACATGTTGAATAAAATTATAAACAACTGAAAACTAGATAATATATAGAAGGTCCGTACATATATATGTGTTTCAATTCTAACATTAAAAGTACATATATTGAAGTGCTCTGTTGTAGTGTGTACTTAATACATTAGTAAAACTACCTAATAGGTATACAAGAGACATTCCAGGTTTTTACTTGGCATGAACACTATAATAATTAGTAGTGGCAGCTTATTAAGATCGGATTCTCGTGGTGTTTATAATATTAAACGAAGACCTAGGGAGGATACTACGTTAATGTTCTGATTTGTGGCTACCAAAAGAGGTGGCATGGTGACAGCAATGTGCCTCAAAGCCCATCTATAAAGTTAATCATTTCAAAGCAACTAGGACATTGGACAATATATAATTTCAATTTATTCTGAACAAAACATTACGTTCAGATATAAAATCATATAACATTATGAGGCCTAACTATAAAAAAACTCTTACATAAGCAACCACTAACTTTTGTCCGCGGTTTCGCTCGCGTTAATGTACATTCGACTTATCCTTTAGAAATAGTAGGTACCTACTTGTTTTCTTGATGAAAAGTATCTTGTCCTTTTTTGTACCCCTGATAACAACGTGTATGTAAAATTGAATGTATTTTCCGTTTAATTGCTAAGGTGTAATATTGTAACAAACAAACAAAGTCACATTCATATTAATAATTCTAGTTAGGATTAAATGAAAAGATAATTGGTACAATATTTATTAATTGTCAAAAATCTAAAAGAAAATGTATTATTAAACACTGGCCATAAAACAAGTTTGGTATAGCGCCTTCGTGCTGAGTAAATCTTAAAAGAAACAATAAAACATACGAAATAAGGTTGGAAAGCTAACTGAATGGATGTAATAAAGAAATAGCTCCGGAGAAACTCGCTCGCTTCACGTGAATAATTCGGATCCTCCGACGTAGTTGCACGCTCCTTGTTTGTATACACAAAACGGTAACCATGGTTTATTTTATTGATTTTCTTTTCATATTTCCTTACCTTTAATATTTAACCATCTTCTATAATAACGCCGTATTCCTACGCAGACAACTACTCGTTTCAATTGTCGCACATCTTTTTCGATTCTTTTACTTTTAAGTTTTAATGAATGCCATTAAGAATTCGCCCGTTCTATTAAAGTTTATATTATATTAAGTAAAAATAGGAAGGACCTATTTTTTTTTATTTGAATTCTGAGATATTTGTTTAGTATTGCTATATATCTGATTTCACTAGTTACATAAATTGATTATGTTTGAAATGAATATTAAATTAATCCTAATTTGTTTAGCATATGAAATTAAAAGTAATTTGTTATTATCCTGCAAACTATAACCTCATTCGAAATACAATAGAATCATTTTTTCCTAATTTTTTTTTTACATCATAGGAGGCAAACAGGTTGGTCACCCGATTTTAAGTGATCACTACCGTCGATAGACACTTGCAACACCAGGAGAGTCACAGGTGCGTTGCCAGCCTGTGTTGGGGGAGAGAGGGAGGAAGGGAAGAGGAGAGTGGGAAGGTGAGATGTGGGCTTCCGGTGCTCTCACTGACCGAACGAAACGCAACAATGCGAGCACTGTTACTTCACGTCGGTTTTCTATGAAAGGGTGGTACTACCCTGGACGAGCCGACCCATTCATGCTGAAGCCAGTAATAGCTTTAATTAGTATGAAATTAAGAAATCCATGTCGAGTGTAACACACAACTTTTTTTTTTTTACTAATTATTGTTGATATAAAGAGATTATATCTTTTAGTTAAGTTTAGACAAACCTCTTTTATTATACCAAACAGACTGACAGTCTTACGTCACTATCTACATATAGCAATATTCAGGAATATTGATGGCATAGTATTAAAAAATAATTAATGTCGGCAAATTCAAATTATATTGTGGTAAATATCTCAATATATAATTAATTATTTCGAGTGGGCGTAGACACACCTATGGAGTATCCCGAAGCATACTCCAATAACATTTGGGTAATTAAGCGTAACTATTGATTGGAATGTTCTGTCGATTTGTGTTTGATTAATTTGCGGTTTGATTAACTACGGACTAATTAAAATATATGGTTATACTGCTGTAGCTACTATGAGTATAGTTTATAAAATACTAGTTGCCTGTCCCGGTTTCAAGCGGAAATACTAACGAAGAAATTGAGATCATATCTTCCCTTATATTACGACCATGTAATTAAATCAAATGCCAAATAACTAACTGAGTATCGATCCGTAAGTTCTGTCATTATTTGTGAATACACCCGTATATCCTCGTTCATTCACCTACTCACCCTCTTTATATGTATTTTTTTTACCCACTGTTCCGTGCGATTTTTCAAACTATTTCTTTCATAGAAACCCTGTTCTTGTAATTACAAGCACAGCAAGGAAAAATTGTCCAAATGAATACATTTGACAATTGATTCTTATACATATACTAGCGGGGCCCGGCAGACGTTGTCCCGCCCTGATTATAAAAATAATCCTCGACAAATTATATACAAAATGTTCCTCATGAACTTTATCCTCTGGTGAAAATCGCATGAATATCCGTTCAATAGTTTTTGAGTTTATCGCGAACAGACAGACAAACGTGGTAAGGGACTTTGTTTTATACTAATCTTTTTTATATCATAGGAGGGAAACGAACAGGTGGATCGACTGATGTTAAGTGATCACGTTCAAAGACACCGGCAACAAGAGAGGAATCGCAAGTGCGTTGCCAGCTTGTGTTGGTAGGGAAAGGGAAGGGAGAGGGAGGAAGGTGGGCTTCCGACGCTTTCATTGACCGAACGAAACGCAACAATGCAAGCACTGTTACTTCACGTCGGTTTTCTGTGAGAAGGTGGTACTACCCACTATGTAATGAAATATATTATACGTATAATTGCTTTTAATATTAGTTTTAAAAACACAATGACTCCAATAAGAATATTCTTCCCGAATGTCTCTCTGAGATGAATACAAGGTTTTAGCAATGAATAATGGTTGTCGCTTAATAACAGGTCCTTAATTACGTTATCTAGGCTCCGGGGGCGGGGTGAACCTCTGCTATCCATAACTGAGGACTCTCATAATTGTCAGTCGCAGGGTACCGCGTTAACAAATTATTACATGTATGTCAATATGATGTAATTGATACATACAGAAGTTTTTCTAAATCTTTAATATTTAGTCTTGAAGAAATTCTCTTATTCTAATTAAAGATGTAGTTTATATAAAGAATCATTTATGATAATATATATTAGTAGTGAACGTGAATCTTGTTAGTGAAAGTGAATAATAATACAAGATATTCGTAGAAAAAGACAAGTATTATCAAAGCATAACTATTTAACTTTCGGACTGTTTGTCGCCAAATATTTATTAGTGTATTCTGACAGTTACACATGAGGGCAATCCCTCCAAAGTTAATCTAGTAAGCTATGCATCCATACATAAAAGAAATATCCCAATAGTTAAACAGCTACCTATACACCTATATAAACCTACTACCTATATAAACAGCTAGACTTGATAAATGAGAATTTAATTTATGGTAATTAATAAATTTAAGAAATTTGTAACTTTTTTTACAGAGTAAATAATTAAGCTTACGTATGTAAAAAAATTGACAAAAAATTCAATTATCATATGATATTATATGCATAATATATCATTCAATATGAAAAAAAAATGAATATAAACATTTCTCTCGATAATATAGAGTTGGTAGTTCGATGGATCCGTAGTAGATAATGAATGTGTCAAAAACAAGGCACGCAAACGCATCGTTAGATGTAGGCCTACAATCTAAAGGCCGATAAAAATAATATCGTATATTGTTTAAAAAAAAGCGTATTCATAAAACTTACTATGTACGCAGGAATTAATCGATTTATAGATGACTAGCCTCTGCCAGCGATTTCGTCAACATGGAATAGCTATAGAGTACTGTATACGTAAGTTATAGTTAAAGAGAAAAAAACACGATTTTGAAACATTCTTCATTGGTGCTCCGCTTCTATTGGTTTTAGCGTGTCGATAGTCTATAATCTTTCTCGAAAAATGAGCTATATACACTGAAATAATTTTTCAAATCGGACCTGTAGGTCCTGAGATTACCCCCCCACAACGTCACAAACTCACAAACTTCACCTCTTTATAATATTAGTATAGATAACTAAATAGAAATACCTACGAAAAATATGTTAACAAAATTATAATAATACTCTTAATTTTTACCAAGAAAATACCTTAATATTCCTCCGATGGATATGTCTCTATAGAAACCTCGAGAGCAAAAGAGATAAAGTTAAGACGTACCGTGGAATGCAATTGATCACGTTAATTCTTCAAGGTTTACGAGAGAAAATGTCGACAATTTATCAAGTTACAACGAGCTTTGGAGTTTTTCTACATAGCAAAATTTTTATACGTCTTGTTACCTAGTGAAGTTTCTTACAATAAATTTATTTATTACATTTAATATTACGATTCAAATAGAACAACATCTCGTGCTTAAATTCTCATTAACATCAATAGAATTGAATCCATCGATAAAGAACGTTTTTCTATAAATAATATAAGTAAAGAATAATATTTGATTGTAGTAAACCTCGGCCGAGTGCCTTAAGCGCTCACCTTAGTAGTCCGGTGAAGCTGTTAAGACCTTGCTATGTCAATAGCGTAGTCATTTCGAGAAAAAATATTATAGTAAAACCATTTCTGGACTTGCTCCATAGAAGAGAAACGGGTTTAATCATGAGGCCATTTAACAGCGCACTGATGATGCTGAACGATTAACAAATGTATAGTTCTGCATCTTTTCATCACATTTGATTCCGAGGAACGAGAAAATTACGATTAGGTTTCCTCACTATATTTTTCTTCACGAAAGGATGGTCGAGTTCTAATTGAATTGGAATGATCTTGGTACATAACGATACTCCAACCAGTAGAATATCTTTTGCCACAACTTTTTATCGTTTGACATTACATAGCAATAGTTACTAAGTGAATTAAAATTGATGGATGCTTTGTACTGAGGTATGAACCTTATTATGGCGGTTTCTTCCCAGCAGAGTTGAAAATCAAGTCTTACACGTACTATTATGTCCTTATGTTTTTGATTGATACATAATCTGGATTTACAATTTCCAAGTCGAGAATTAGCATTTTCGACTGTTTGTTTAATATTATGAAATTCGTAATTAGTCCATGAAATTACTTTCATTTCGGAGTTTGTTATTCATCATTGTACCCTAGACTTGGGTATATAAAATGTTAAACCACTCCTTTACATACCCAAAAGCTCTGGATTACTCCACGCCTGCTACAATTTTTTTGTATTAAGTCGCATGCATTTATAATGGGTGCTGCTGGTAAATCCGTTTAAATTGCATTATGAAGTATGCTACCGTAGCAATTTCAGCTGTGTTTCGAAACAGCGAATTTCCCATGTGCAGCGACAGAAGATTGTATTAGCTCCGTATTATGTCTGTTTTCATTTGGAATTTACCATTTGTGTTCGTGGACTGTAACCGCATGAAAATTACTATGTAGTTAATATGCGTTTTGGAACAGTCATTATGAACATAATATAGATACGGAAACTCCTACGAAATGAAGTGTTACTTTTTGAAATATGTAAGAATCTATTTGCACTTCATAATTTATACTTCTATAATCCATAATTATATTATAAAGAAGTAAAGTTTGTGATGTTGTGAGTTTGTGTCGTTGTAGGAAGTAATCTCAGGAACTACTGGTCCGATTTGAAAAATTCTTTTAGTATTATGTAGCTCATTTATCGAGAAAAGTTATAGGCATAACTGTATATCATAACGGTAAGACCAATAGGAGCCGAGCATCAATGAAAAATGTTTCAAAATCGGGATTTTTTCCGCTTGAGAGCTTCTGTTGCGTGTTAGCGTTAGCTCAAAGTAACTATTACTACGCAGACGAAGTCGCGGGCAGAGGTTAGTATGTTACATAGAGTTCAAAACCAGCGGTTAGTACTATGCGATACATATCTATTCACAGTATAATAATGTTGTCCTGAAATATTACGATTAAGGTTAATTGAATACTCACAAATTGACGTCGAAACACTTGGCTTAAAGAAGTTACTACGGCGAGTTTTTCACCACCGATAATGCTTACCGTCTTATCGTTATATACAATTTGATATGTACAACATTTAGTAATCTATATTTTTACTAATATTATGAATGTGAATGATTGTTTGTTTGTTACGCTTTCACATCTTAAGTAGTCAATCGAACATCATGAAATATTGCATACATGTAGAGGGTACAAAGAAGGACACAGGGCAACTTTCATCCCGAAAAAAATACCATTATAAAGGTTAGCGAGCGATTAAAAAACCGTTAGCACGAATAAAGCCCGGAGCAAAGGCTAGTCTAATTATAATTTGTTACATAAATTTAAGTTTGGTTTTATAGTGCAACCAGCAGTGCCCGCGAACTGCGTTCTGCCTAAAGTATATTAAAATATACGTTTTTGCATAAGAACCTTCTCCGGACAATATCAAACACAACAAAAAAAAAAATAGCGAAATCGGTTCAGCTGTTTTCGAAACTTGCGCTCAGCAACACATTCAACGATTCATTTTTATATGATAGATAAATATAGTCTTGCCATCTAAAGGTATCTAAAACCCTTATTATGGAATCATAGATAAATGTATTTTAAGCGTCATACGAAATTGTACGTACGGGTATCGCAACTCGCAACTGCGCTCCGGTGAAGCTGTTAAGACCTTACTAGGTCAATAGCGTAGTCAGTTCGAGAAAAAAAACTGCGCTAATAAATATCTTGCAGTGTCTTTTATTGCCGCCAAATGTTGAGGGCGGATACCAAAATTGGTACAAATTTTTACGATCAAACATGGTTGCGTTGCCCCTTAGGTCTCTGCGGATGTAAAATAAGAAACCCGTTAAGTCGGTACCTTTTACGACACCAATAAAGAAACAAAAGCAAGTAGAAGTAAATCGTAAAACATCACTAATCCAAACGTGTCCTGAAAAATCCCCCAGTGAAAGTGCCCACCCCGGGTAATACCGAAAATATCGTCTCTGTTTTGATTTATGTGCCTTAAAAGCAGCCCTTGCTCTACGCCTCGAGTTATTGTTTTTTCTCTTATGAAAATGGCGTATTTTTCCCACCCTCCGTCGATCGTTCCGAGCAGTTTCTGCGTGATTTATTCACCATTAAAATTTATTTAGCGAAAAGTTTAATTTTATTAATAATCGTTGCCTTAAAGGTTAAGTCGTGAAAAATTCTCTTAAAAAGCTAGAGATTAAAAATATAAAATTCAAATATTCGAGTAATTGTGTTGAAACGCAGAAAATTTATTTCTTGGTTTTAATGCCTAATAACTTCATCATAGTACAATAATCTATTATTTGTGGAGCATAAATCAAACTATTGATTTTAAAATAAACTTGTCACGTTAATTTTATTATTTAAAAACACAGATATAACACGTTTGATTTAATATGATTAAAATTATGTTATCTATACATTTATACGTGAAGCAAAAAAATTGTACCCCTTTTTAACCTATTTGCCGTCAATGGGTGAACTTGAAATTTGGCATAGTTAAAGTTTATATGGCGGAGAAGTGCAGAAAGCTGTTTATTTTATATAAAATGCATTAGAAGTACATTAAATTAATTAAAATATGCACTACTCACACTACTACTCGAATTTTACATAACATATACACACATGTAAATATAAAAGACATTTTGACAGCCGTCAATAAATACGAATTTCAAAAAAGGTTGTCACGGAAGGAGATTGCTAAGCTCGACTATAAGAATTTTTTAACTCTTTCGTTCTAATTACGATTTTTCATCCTTCATTCGACAATGATATTATAAAATATAAATATTATTGTAATGTTTATTATTTTTTATGGTGAACACACTTCAAATAATGAATTATTAAAAAAAAATAGCCAAATAATACTTTGTATAATCAAAATAAGGATTTTGTTCATAAAAATAATCCATGACTTAGACCTCCGCGGTTACAATGTTGCAATTCAACTTCATGTATCAACAAAAAAGAATTTATTTTCAAAAGCTAATGGTAGTATTAAAAACGTCTTTGTCTTGGATTCAACATTTGATTGTATTGTGCATCCATTACTTTTCCCAACGATGATACTGGGCATATCACTATTTCTCATAATGAACAGACTACATTTAATTCAATATCACCCAGAAATACCACCCCATGGTATCGTGTAAAATTAATTGAAAATTATGTCATGGGTTGCGATAAATATCTTTATTTTCGTAAAGTTATGTTTGGTTAAAATTTGAGCTTTACCATGTGGTTTTTGTTTTAAATTTATAATTAATTTTCATTTTCATTTACACATAGATTTTTTTAATGATTATATAATAAAGATCATGGCAAATGGCAAATAACTGAGTAGCCATGATGAAAACCTTTGATTATAGAAGTATATCCTCCGAAAAAAGAACCCTAATAAAGTTCAAACTTTAAAAAATCAATTAACTATGGTCGAATGTCGACCACTGAGCGCCCACTAGTATATGTTAAATTCACATAGATTTATGAAGTATTTTTGTTGTCCAAATATGATGTATCATCTCTGAATAGAGGCATTTTAAACGTTACGAGTGCTCGAACTTTAACCATAGAGATTATTATTTCCTTTATTGATAACACTAAAGCTCGTCAATACCTACAAGATAAAAAAATAAAGAAAATCAGTCATGAGACAGAAGAGGAAGATGTTGTTACCGATGCCCTACTGCGTATTTATATATAGTCTTTAGATAATATAAACATTTTTCGTTAAAAAAAACTTTGCTATGATGACGGTGCTCCATAAAAAAAAACTTACCTGGTCAAATATCGATTATTTTTTATATCGAAAGACAATGTTCTAGCTAGATATTTATAAACAAAATACTTGTTTTACGTAAAAATAAAATGCAAAGTTTTAAAATTTTATACGTATGGCCGTGGTCGTTATTAAATCATGCGCCATATTGTGTAAAGTTTATAGATTTATCATGCTCGTAAAATGTTTTACCATTAATAGAATAATAGGTCCATGAACTTTTATATTAAAATCATATTTTTAATTTTGCATTATCGATATTAGAAGAAATAATAATGAAGAAAACACAATATATTTGAATTAAGTTACTCGTGAAAACAATTCGTTTCTTATTTATTCACTAGCTTACTTGTGCAACTTCATCTGCACCAAATCGACTATTACCAGTTTCAATTGTATTTTTAAACACGAAAAATCTGAATAAACCAGATTGCAGCCACATCTACCGTTTCCAATTGTGAATCCAAACTATCAGGGACTAAAACTTATACCCAGTTGGGAGATGGTCCCATCGTCTTACGCGTTCGAGGTCGTCCGAGAGTGCCGCCTGCTCCGACCTACGCGACGATGCGCAAGTTAAGCGCTTCCTCGTCCGCTCCGCTTCTGCATCGAAACGAAGACCTGCAAAAGGCCCTTTTCAGGGCCAACCAGATCGCCACACCACGACCCCTAGCAAGCCTACGGATCCCGCCGCCTCACGAACACCGACCACCCTTACTACACCCACGGACTCCGCACCACCGTGCCTTCACCTCGTCCGTCGCCTTCGGATGCGTGTCAGCTGCTGGACGGCGAAGCGTCCTCTGCGACAGAAGCATACGAGAGTGATATACTCACTCTCGCCCAGCTAATTTAAGCTGGGGCTCTGTCTGATGGGATGCTCCGTTGGATGGCGCTATACCTGCGCGTCCAGTAAGCCGCAACAGAGGGACACACGCTCGCCGCGGAAGACGCGGCGGCACTCGGACGCGCCGTCTGCGGTACTCTCGCGCCGCCCGCGATCCCCGACAACTCGTCTAGCCCGCTCGGTCGAGCGTTGCGCCGCAAGTGCAGCGAACCCGATGCAGGGTCCGTCGCGGACGCTCAGCCTCCGCAGGCCAAGAAAACCTGCGTAGAGAAACCCGCGCAACCCACCACGTCGCGCGTCACCGCGACTCTAGCGAAGCAGATCTCCGCACCCACACCCGCCACCGCTTCGCCGCGAAGGGCTGCTCGTGAGCAGCCCTCGCACGCGTCGATCGCAGCGCCACCTGCGCGCGATCCGCAATCGAAACCGGTAACGCGCCTGCGGAACCCTAATCCAACATCGTCGAGTGACAGTGCTGCCACCGCGCCCGCGACTGACTGAACAGAGACGCCTGTCTCCCCCGATGCCAAGAGCTCGCGATTCCCGCCGATTGTCGTCGAGAGCTTACCCGACTGGACTGAGCAACTCCGACAGCTGGCGGAAAGGCTGGGACGCGACCCTACAGTCCGTGCATTCGGGAACGGCGTCCGTTTCTTCATCAAGATTTCCTCGGAAGACAAGAGGGGGTGAGGTGGTTCACCTATACCCCCCCCCCTTGCAGCAAGGCTTGAAGGTTGCAATTCGCGGCCTACCGACCGGAACAGAACCGGAGAAGATTGCCGAAGCCTTCCACGAGAAGGGTTTCACAACTGAATACGTCCGACAGATCAATGGATACAAGTAGTCCGGTGAAGCTGTTAAGACCTTGCTAGGTCAATAGTGTAGTCAGTTCGAGAAAAAAAAATCAATGGACTCAAAGGAAGATAGGGGTGCGTCTACTTTGCGCTCCTTAAGATAACCCCCGGGTTGATACCCGCCATTTACAGCGTGGATTCGTTACGCCTGATGCCGGTCCAAATAGAAGCCTGGAGAGGGGAACGCCGGCTGGCACAATGTTATAGGTGCCAGCACTTCCGACACTCATCCCACCAGTGTCACGTTTAAAGACGGCTTCACCCCCGCATAACAAGACACTCCCGTCAAATCGGGAGGAAAGTGAAGCCACAGCCAGAGGGGCATACCCTGACGCTGTTTCCCCACACACCCTGAACAGCAGAGGGTGGGCGAGAAGAGTACACGACGGTCCACAACCCAGTTGGTATCTGAGAAATATTTTTTTATAATAAGCCTAAAATCCGTTACATATTACGTACAGTTTTGTTTACACATATCTTTCAGTTTTTTCGACATTTCATATGTGGTTGATAATTACGCATTCAAACCTCTTGTCGCCGTAGGTCAGTTATATCGTGCTGAACTTTATACTGATCGATTTTGTTCTCGTTTATCGCTTTGCTAATAACAGTTGTTTGAATAATTTTGCGTACAGAAAGTTTAACTACAATATGAGTTATTTGTTCAACTCCTGTTCCAAACTTCATGCATTTTAAAAAGTGTAAAATATCGTATATACTTTGTCAAAAGGCTTTCAAATTAGCATGATCAATAGGGATATTGACGTCACTCCCTTATGTGATTTATATTTTTCTTCCTTTAGATTTTCTCGTTCCTTCGCTTCCGTCAGAAGATCTGAAGGTGATAAATTCGCTACGCACCTGTCAATGCTTTGTAATTTAACGTGAATGATATTGTCAGCCATTACCGTCTTGAAATAATAAATGTTCTTTATGACGAGGCCTGAATATTAATTCTATAGAATATGCGGTTATTGTTAAGTCTTCGTTGACTACTGTGGAGATTTGCCGTTTTATCTGTTTTACAAATAGATTTATGTATACTTTAATGTTATTATTAACGCATTGTTAATTATAACTTACTCTGATATTTATAATAACTAGTTAGTCAAATACAGGTTTATGAAGTAAAAATTAGGCCTAATTTATCGTCAGTATTTTTTCTATTACTAACCAACAACAAATGGTTTTGCTTGTTAATTATTATAGAAATATACACAAATTTTAATGCTGAATTTTAACGTTCAAAATAGAACTCTCACTTCTCACCAGAAACCAGAGAGCGGTATGTAAGGTTATAAGAAAGTATGAAGAAATAAACTTTGTTATCTCTTTGAAATACCACCAAAATATCTTGTTGTAAGGTAATTTATAAATCCTTATTTAAAGTCGGCACAAGTATGCAGCTTTCTTATGCCGATAGTATTTATTATGTAAATTATTTTCGTATATAATAAGTGATTAATATACAGTACCTGGGCGACCGAGCCCAGCTCGGTTAAAAAAAAAAAAAACATTTTTAAATAAAATAAACTGTTCGATTTGTCTCACAACATTAGCATTTTTCCGCATAAAAAAATATTAAAATAGGTGTCTCTCTTATAATTATAAAATTATTTATTTATGTGAAATAAATTAATAGGTTTGCCTTACAAAGTTATGATTTTCTACAAAAAAATAAAATAAATTATTACACTCTGAATCTAACTGGAGTTACACGGATTTTCGATGCAACCAATTTCAACCTGAGCTATTTTTGTTTTGACAGCGGCGGCGAAATTTACCTACATATTCTAGCTATATTTTTTCATTGTCTGAAATCTCAATTATAAAAAGTTTTCTATAACTAAAATCTAGCTAAATCGATTTATCGTCCCCGAAACTACCTACATACTAAGTTTCACGGGAATAGATGACGCTGTTTCCGCCGAGATCCTGAATATATACAAATATAAAAATATACAAGAATTGCTCGTTTAAAGGTATTAATAGATAGATAGATAAATTTCACTCGACCAAGTGTGAATCGTGTAAACATTTCTTATGTTTTGTTTACGTGTAATAAATGCTTATTGATATGAGATAAAATATAAAGAAGTATTACAGTTTGAAGATAAAAATGAAAGGTCATTGGACGCTACTTGAATATAACCCTATTTCTACTTTATCTACTCGAAAAAATGAAACAGAGCGCTTAGCGACTCGGTTTTGGTACAACCCTTTTTTGGCTTCACATTCTAGAATAATTGGGCCTTTTGTGGTTTCCGCCTACGTATCACATAATGGGCCTGGCTTTTTGTTCCTTTGAATCTCTCTATTGAACTTTTTAAAAGTAACGTTGACTTTCTTGTCTATACAATACTATGCATACATTTCCTTTATGTACGTTTACTTAAAAATAGTGTTATGAAAAACTATCGAATATTACTTTAAAAGTGATACTAATACTGCAACCTTAGAATTGTTTACAGTCGACTTTAAACAAGATTTTTATTGTATCTTTACAATTTA
Source organism: Antheraea mylitta (assembly GCA_014332785.1). Taxonomy (NCBI): domain Eukaryota; kingdom Metazoa; phylum Arthropoda; class Insecta; order Lepidoptera; family Saturniidae; genus Antheraea; species Antheraea mylitta. Next base: position 1,676,813 of record JACEII010000011.1, read on the forward strand.
TATAATGAAATAAACAGAAACAATAAAATATATAAATAATCATTCATATTACAAAACAAAGTTCTCTACCACGTCTGTTTGTCTGTCTGTTCGTGATAAACATAAAACAACTGAATGGATTTTAATGTGGTTTTCACCAGTAGATAAAGTAATACATGAGAAAAGTTTAAGTGTATTTTATGTCAAAGTTATTTTTATTATCACTTTTTTTTATTAACAATCTCCGCTGGGCTTGCTAGCTAAATATAGGTAAGAAATTTTTTGACGATACGTATTTATTCTTTACTAGTGAACGCCCAGTGGTCGACATTCGACCATAGTTCATTGATTTTTTAAAGCTTGAACTTTATTACGGTTCTTTTGTCAAAGGGTATATATACTTCTATAAACACAGGTTTTCATAATGGATAATCAGTTATTTACCAATTATTCTTTAAATTATATAAACTTGAAGAAAATCGTATGTCTAAATGAAAATTGAAATTAATTGTACATTTGAAACAGAAGACAGGCGGTTACATAAAATGGTAAGGTCTCAAATCGTAAGCAAACATAACTTTACGAAAATAATTCTTTATTATATAGTTAGTATCTTTGTTATTTAATAACGTATAAAATAAATAACACCGTAATATAATGCGTTTTTAAAAAAATAGTAAGAAGTAATTTTAGTATTGTTAGTAATGGCATTAACGATTTCACTTAGTGAAGAATAAAAATATCATTAAAATTACACTGTAAAAAATAAGACCGGGAAAGTTCATTAATACCATAAACATTTTCGTTCCCTCCCTATTGTCGCAGCCTTGTTATATTAGGCTGGGTGTATATAATAGGGCTGGCTTTTCGACGCCGAGGGGCAAATTCATTTGGTCTTGTTTATGATAAATGGCTTAGGTATCGTTGTATTGTTATCATAGTAAATCGTTTTCAAATATATTTGGGTTAAATTATAATATGAACTAAAGTTCTATTACAAAGCGATACCTTATTTATGTGTGCATAGCGTAATCTATGTATATATAGATAGGCTAAGATAAATTAGTTTAATATATTTTTCTCTTGCATTTCTCAAGCGATTTTTTTTATTTATTTTTCGTTTAGTAACTATTGACGAGCTTTACTATTTCTTACATCAATTTCATTTGCATAGGATCGATGAGTAGTAGACTTTATAGGTCTCTATATGTCATTTAGCATTTGTACACTATGGATAATATTATCTATTATTTATATATTTATTCAGCAAAGGAGAACATTTGTACCAGTTAACAAAATAACAACACATAACCCTATATAAAAACCACTGCAAGTCACTTCCAGAAAGAAGGTCGTATTTTGCACACTTGGTAGCCACCATATATATAAATGTACGTTGGTATATATGTTTATATTTAAAATTATTAAAATCCAACATTCTTTGACGGATTACCATGAAAACTGGAACACTAATTTTATTTTAATACAAAGAAGGTTATTATGTTATTCATATTACTATAATCCACACTAGGTGACGCTGTAGCGCATCAATTTTTGGACATACACTGGCATGTATAGACATTTTAATACAGAGAATCTTTACTACAAATACTATCCTTCATTACATAAAAAATCACCTAATGTAGCCTGTTTATCTATGTACTCTCAATACATGCTTATCTCGGTTGGTCTTATCTATAGGTGGTAGAGCCACGCTGAAGCTATTACAGGTTTCAAACTGAATGGGTCGGCTTGCCCGGGGTTGTATTACCCGACCTACAGAAAATCGAGGTGGAGTAGCAATGCTTTCATTGTTGCGTTTCGTTCGGTCAGTGAGAGCACCGGAAGTCCATCTCAACACCCCCCTAGTCCGCATCCCATACCCCTCTCTCCAAACACAGACTGACAACGCACTTGCGACCCCCCTGGTGTTGCTAGTATCTATGGAAGGCGGTGATCACTTAACATCAGGTGACCAGCATATTCGTTTGCCTCCAATGCTATAAAAAAAAACTCTAGGTAATATTAATGTAAGTACACAACGTGTGTGTTTGTCTTTAAAAGTGCTGGAATGTCGAAGCACGAGATATTACGTGACACTTGTAATTTGACTTAATTACATCACGTTAACCAAATATCGTGAACAATAACTGAAACCTACTATTATACTACGTATTTGTGCTGAAAAGCACGAGTTTAATCGTAAAGCTCCCTATCATTATATTCTGGTTAAACGAAGGTTTGTAACTTGAGGTTGACATATTTAATACCCATTATAATACATAATTACTGGGTATAATGGCGACTTAATAAACGTTTTTATTGCCCTGATTGTAATTACTAATATTATAAATGTAAATATGAGTTTATTTTTTACGCTTCCACGCCTTAACTATTACATATTTTGCGATTTTTTTCCTCGAACTGACTACGCTATTGGCCTAGCAAGATAACAGCTTCTGCATAAACATTGTCAGAAGTATAATACACAAGAGCATAGAGTACTTTTTATGCAGAAAAAAATGTATCGCTCTTGAGGGATAGATTAAATCGCTCGGTTAAATAGGTAGATCGGTTCAGTAGTTAAGACGTGAAAATGTAACAAACAAACACACTCATTCTCATTTATAATATTCGGATATAATACAGCGATATACTGTAGATGGTAGAGCCAAGCTGAAGCTACTACTGGTTTCAACATGAATGGTTCGGCTCGCCCAGGGTAGTAACACCCGACACACAGAAAACCGACGTGAAGTAACAATGCTTGAATTGTTGCGTTTCGTTCGGTTAGTGAGAGTGCCGGTGAATCACCTAACCTCCTCTTCCCTTTCTTCTTCCCCCCCTTCGCCCTCCCGCAATACAGGCTGACAACGGACTTGCGACTCCCCTGGTGTTCCAACTGTCTATGGATGGTGATGATCACTTAACATCAGGTGACCCATCTGTTCGTTTGCCTACAACAAACTATTACTTCCATTTACTATCGTTGTTAAATACTTAAAGAAAGAAACCTGACTAACGTTTGAATAATAAAAAAATATATACCCTTATATAAACACTTATCAGGCTTCATATTGTAGTAATTAATGTTTCTAACTAAAACCAACTAAAGTTGTAAGTACGTTTCCCTTAATAGTTTTCGTAGCAAGTTTCCTTTGAGAAATACCTTGGTGATAATAACACATTTTAGTAAATACTTAAGTACTTGATAAGGCCTTTTAACTGATAGAGGATAGTGACGACATTTTAGTTATTTTAACATTGAATTACAATTTTCCTACTTAATTACGTCAATACGTGAATATATTTTCCTTGGCCGATATATATAATATTATTAAGTTAAGATAAACTTAAATGATTTAAAACTTATAAAAGATAGTTGTGTTTTTATCATTGTGCTCTACAACTTGGCTACTAAGAAATTATAATAGATTTATTACATTTAGACAATAAGTTGATTGTAGAGAGTGGACGTGCATGGAAAATGACCGACAGGACGTAATGACCTCTGTAACAGTTGAATTTCGATAAAATACTTTGAGTAGGTAATATATATAGTACCTGGATGACAGAGCCTAGCTTAGTTATTTAAAAAAACATTTTTAAATTAGAATAAACTGTTAGGTCTGCCTCACAAAATTAGCATTTTTATAAAAAAAAAGATATCTCTTTTGCTGTCACTCGGATTCGAACCGGGGTTAAACGGACATTAGAAGCAGCCAGTTTCCATCTGAGAACACGTTCTGCCCAACTCCGTTTCACTTTGTGTTTATCTTTCCAACGATACAAAGCTTAGTGCGATGTAAGCACAGCGACATGTAATTTAGGCATTCCCTCAAGAGTACTACAGCGTATTCAGCACAGTCGTAGCTAGTTCGTATCCCGATAAAGCAGATCCGCAACAACTTAATGACTAGGTCAATAAGACACTCCCCGGTAAGCCGTTGAGAGAATGCTTAAGCAGCCAGGCTATTAAGTTCGTCTTTTCTGTGGTTATTACTAGCCGATGCCAACATCATATTATGTGGCGTAAACTGTGGATTAGCCACGTTCTGTACTAAGAGCCTGTTTCGTAGTCGAACAAAACAAAAATGTTTGAGTAGATATTTTAGGTGCCTGAAAACCTTTTTGTAAGTATAGTTTTTAATGCCGCTTTTACTAAATTTTGTTTTTACGTAAGCTGAAAGAATAATTGTCTAAGTCAGTTTTATATTCCTCCATAAGAAGTAACCACGCCTAAATTGATACTTTGTAAGAATATAGGACAGTTATTTATTGGATTATTGAAAGTTTTCTAACGTATTATAAGGTAGTAATTTGGGCGTTTACTTGGCTACTGTTTGCGCCCTGTCGCTAGGCGATACAGCGCCAGGTGTTCTATGTCCCGTCGTGTATTGATTTTTTCTTTATTTAATCTATTCGATGTGGCGGCCTATCATTTTAATAACATTTCGTGTGACACGAAAAGAATAAATTAAATTGGTTTAGAATATGTACCAGCGAAAAAAAATTATATGTTTATATTATACATACATAAATGTACTATATAGAGGAAGAAAACCACCTTCAAGTAAACTGTGTTGTGAAAGTTATCACACCGATGCATGTGTAGACGATAGAGCCACGCTGAAGCTATAACTGGTTTCAGCATGAATGGGTTGGCTCACCCGGGGTAGTACTATCCGACCCACAGAAAACCGACGTAAAGTAGCAGTGCTTGCATTGTTGCGTTTCGTTCGGTCAGTGAGAGCGCCGGAGTCCTACAACCTTCCCTCTCTCTTTCATCCCTTCCCCTTCCCCGTTTCCCCCAACACAGGTTATCAACGAACTTGCGACTCCTCTGGTGTTGCTGGGATCTATGGACGCTGGAGATCACTCGTTTGCCTCCTATGATATAAAAAAAGTGTCAGAAATACATAAATTATGATTATTTTCTTATACAAATTTAATCCCTTAAGTTGAAAAAATCATCAACATCAATGTCGTGTATGTGTTTAAGAATTACGAACACACAATGGAGTTTTATATATAGACAAAATGATAGAGAACTGCCATTACATGCGCATTATGACATAAATACTAGATATATTTTGCTCATTTTTAATTGAACTTAGACTAAGCTTTAGACACTTGATTGTAATATACAAAAAGTATATCATGATACCTTCAGTTAATATAGTTATTAAGAGGTTAATAAAGTACGATCCTACGAAAAAACACTTTTTTTGGGTGTTTGAAGGTGGGCAAGCAAGTTATAACGTTATGTGGATAATCTTCGGTGTAAACTTTTCTGATCCTATTCGGCTTTATCAGTTATTATAAATAATACAGATAATATGTGAGTCTTTGATATTTCTCTAGATATATTCTCATCGTTGTTTATGTTATATAAGTATTTTTAGTTCATTTATGATATTTATTTTGTTCGGAATTATACCGGAAAGTAAGCAGACATGGAGGTCGGGTATCGATCTATACGAGTTTCGCTAAGCCGGTCCTACAAGGGTCCGGGGAAAAAGCCTTAGAATATTTTGTAACGAGAGTTATAAATACTCTACCGTTCCCCCGAACTATTGGAACAAATAAATGAGGATAAGAACTGTTTTCGAATCGGATTTTCTTTGAATATATCTAGTAAGTAGGCCTTATATAAAAAAGGCTTACTCTTGTCTTTTTATTTTAGCCTGTAAAATAGTAGTGTGTATGGTGGTAGAGCCAGGCTGAAGCTGTAACTGTTCTTCTCGCCCGCGGTAATATCACCCGACCGACAGAAAACCAACATGAAGTAACAATGCTTGCATTGTTGCATTTCATTCAGTCAGTGAGAGCGCCGGACAATAAATAAACATTACTTTTTCGACCCCAAGTGTGGACATAAACTTAAAATATATATGTATTGCTATGCGTATAACTAATTAAGCAAAAATAAAGTAGTAGGAGAGAAAAGAGAAAAACATTTTTTTTCCAACTGACTACGCTATTGACCCAACAAGGTCTTAACAGTTTCACCGGACTACAAAGAGAAAAAACGTTACAACGTCAAGTTGTGTTAATGTGAATGCGTCAATTCTATTGATAAAAATACAATTATAAAATAAAAGAAGTTCACTTTTTCCTACAATTTTCAATATTATCCAAAACTTGAAAATACTCTGAGTAGTATACAGACTATCAATAGTAATAATATAACGCTGGAGGGTTTGTTTGTTTGGTTGGCTAAACGCACTTATCTCGGGAACGACTGATCTAATTTGAATAAATATTTCAGCATTAGATAGTTCATTTATCGAGGAAGGTTAATAGGTTATATGTACACGCTAAGACCAATAGAAGTGGAGCACCAATGAAGAACATTTCAAATTTTTTTTTCCTTTTCGAGAGCTCCCGCTGCCTTTTAGCGTTAGCCCATAGTAACTTTTCCACACGGACGATGAAGAGGCTAGTAAAAAATAACGTTGAACGTCCACAAAATACATTGAACCGATTGACGATAAAAATTTCTATCTATTTCTATACAATAAAATCACGATACATTGCGAGCTCAAACAGTACCTACAAATTCACAATCATCGATCTTGTAAATCCGGCTTAAGCTGCTCTTGTGGGTCTTAGGGTTCGCGGAGTAGAGGGGTGAAAATAACAAGGCCACCACTCTTTATAACAAAGGGATTTACCGCAGCGTAAAACTGTTAATCACGTACTTCACAGTGAAATTTTATTTTAGAAATTCTTCTGCCGAATACCTGTATGAAGGGAGGTGACGTATTCTAGATACCGGTGGAACGAAAGGCACCATCTTGACAGATGCAGACTTAAGAAGCACTCGTCGATACAAATTCGAATTTAATATATAAACCCTTTACGATTACGGCAACATATACTTTCTTCGAAGAAATTGAGTATGGAAAGTCCTAAAAAGCCCTAAAAACTATCCCTCGAATTTCAAATATTGTCCCTACACCATTTATTACTCCTTTGAAATTATCTAATATTATATTTTAAAATTATCTTATATTTTATCAAAAAGTAAACTAACTGCGAACTTATTTTAATTGCTTATTTAAAAGTCATTATGGTACAAATGGTGGTATTTCCTACAATGTTTAAATAACAATATAATTACAATACTTATGCATACTTTAAGAATTGACTTAATGTGCTTCCTTTATTTTTAAGATGATTTTGAGGTGTAAAAGTAAGACTATAAACGTATTCTCTAACAATATTGAATTTTCGAGTTACTTTTAAATGTGCGATATGAGCACTTCTATCTTAGACTGCCTTTACTGGCAAAACTAAGAAAAAAAATTTTTTTATTAATAAAATCTATGACTCCAATCAAAAATCACTATTACGAATCTAAGACATCAACCACTGTCAGATCCAGGTGTCTTCTTAAAATACATTCTATACACGTGACAGTTCAAATCGAAGTGAATTAACGATTCATAAGGTTATGTGAATGAGAGAAATTATATGTAACTTTAGTTTTTAATACAAACTTATAAAATTTACAAATTTGTAAAATATGTTTATTTCAATAACTACTAAAAGTTATTTCATCTGATACTAGTCTTAGATAATTTGTATTTTCGTTAAGTTCAGAACTTGTCTCAAATTATATTACTTTAGCTTAACTTAATTATTTTGTATTACGTTTACTTGTTAGCGTGATTATGATGGGGTGGTATGCGGGGTGGTAGGCTTTTACAGCCCGACTGGGTTGCAACCTCCATGCATATGGCGAAAAAGCCAGTCATAGTGACTCGCTTCTGCGCGTCGCGTTTCGAGATCAGCCTGGGCATATCCAGTACCGGGTGACTTTCGTCATTATGGCCGGCATGACAGCGGCGACCGGCGATGGATAATCTGTCTCTCGGTGATTGCCGATGTTTTTGGATTGTACTATACTTAACATCAGGCATAGTGCAGTCACTATGTCGTGCTTCGTTAAAAAAAATACACGTTTTATACAAGTTTAGACATATAATCGTATTATGTGTAATATTTATATGTGTACATGATTAAAATGGTAGAGGTTTGCGGTTGTGCGCGTATCATTGAGAACGTGCTTTATACATTTGGATATTTTTTTTGTTTTACTCTTTAAACACTTAATAGGTTTTAAGAAACAACGATTCTTAAAGGCACAACGCCTTCAAGAATGAATGTATATTTTGCCGTGAAGAAGTGACGCAGGCAGTATAATGTTTATGTTTTTCCTTTGTATATAGAATATATTGTTTAAATCATAATTGACGCAGACGAAGTTGC
>JACEII010000011.1:1695068-1709422 GCA_014332785.1 Antheraea mylitta
AAATCCGTTTAATAAAAAAATACGAAAAATAGTTTCATATTATATATGTGGGTTTATAAAAATATTACTAATTATCCCCTGCCCGCGACTTCGTTCGCGTAGTAATAGTTACTTTGGGCTAACGCTTACACGCAGCGGAAGCTCTCAAGAGAAAAAAAAACGATTTTGAAACGTTCATCATTGGTGCTCCGCTCCTACTGGTCTTAACGTGATGAAATATAGACTATAATCTTTTTTGACAAATGAGCTATATAACACTGAAAGAATTTTCTAATCGTACCAGTAGTTCCCGATATTACCACCGGCAACGTCACAAACTCACAAACTTTACCTCTTTATAACATTAGTATAGATATGTAAATCCAGTACATCGTACTATATACTCAGTATTGTACGACACGCTGTAACTTGTTATTTGTCTCCGTATTTCATTTTGAAAAACAAGCAGTTACGTATTTCGGTGGCACGCATCGAGTTGTGTTTATTTGTTGTTGCGTACATATATTCAATGTTCAGGTCAACGAATGAAATAGTACAAAAAATACCTCAACAAGTTTTTCCAATTTTATTTCAAAAAGCAACTGTATTTGTTAGAAGTATATTTTATTTTATTTCAGGCTTTATACATCCACATACCGGCAGAAACAAGTATATATACAATATATAGGTTATTTTCTATACATATAATAAGAGTGTAGATCTAACGAGTAGTTTTTTGATTTTGAGGAAAAAAAATTCAGGTGTTTTGTAATTTGTAAAAAAATACATTTCAATTATTTTAAGAAATATTTGTCTGTCTGTTTGTTTGTTTGAACGCGCATCATTGCTAAAGTACTATATTCACGATAAAACCTCAACAAGAAAATCACAGAGCATATTCTCGAGTAACATTTAGTTTTGGTTTCATTAAAATCAGTTCTTTCTATCAAAAGTTCTTGTATTTTTAATGATAATGCGACTTAGTACGAGAAAAAATTAGATAAGTAAACGAACTTAATGTATTCGGATGACTTTAATGGTCACTGTTTTTTTACATTAAGTTCCACGTGGACGGAGTCGCGGGCACAGCTAGTATATTACAAGAGGCTAAGTCACTCTTCCTGTCTGTGACTAACAGGTAATAGAAAATGACTACCAGCATATTTTATTGCAATATATTTCGCGTAAAGTATTTATTAATAAACTGTAATATATATTTCTAAATATAGATAAGATTAACTGTATATGTGTTGAATTCGTTGATGTTATTCTCGAGATGACCGTAGATAATTAAGGCACTTGACACAGCCGTCGAAGGCGTTCCAATGTGTGTGGAGGTGGAGGTCAATGAAGCACAGAGGGTCAAACGATCCAGCTTTATTACTCACCCACTTGAGGATGCTTTGTTACCTCTTCGTGAAACGATTAAATCAATTGTTACGTTTTAGAAGTTTAAAGGTTCTATTACTAATTTTAACGATAACAAAATAGGATTCTAAAAATAATGAACTGCTATTTTGTATAAAATTTGTTTTTACTCCCGTGAGCACTGATCACTGTTACTGTTGTTTTTATTTCAAGGTAAATTCAAAAAGAGCCTAATATCGTGCCAACTTTAGTAAGTAAAACGTATTCCATTGCCGGGATAAACCTTTTTCTGAGGATGGCACGGGCATAACCTATATACTAGTTTACGACACATTGGAGGATTCAAACGCCAAGATGTTTTTTTAATCTCGCGTAGATATGTTTGATATAATTTAGAATGCGTTCCCAACTGTAGGCACGGCTTGTGTAACTCGGCTAATACGTCTAACAATTAAAAGAATAAGCAAAGACATGTTCTGATTACATATAATTGTAAAAACAAGAAAACTAGTTTTATGTTTTTCTCATACCGTGGTAATGTAAGGAAATTTTTCAGTTATAATGATCCAAAATTTCAAATTACTTAATTTACACGAATTTCGGAAGATTCGTTAATATATGTCAAGATTCGAACCTGTGAACAACGAATCGATAATTCTACAGGTAAAACCACTAAACTATCACTATTTCAAACAGACATGAAGTGTAAATAAATGCATATAAATCACACCGTATAACATACTCAAGGCCGACGGTACTCAAAGGAGACAAAATAAAACCTTTTTGACTTTGTTCAGCGACGTATTCACAAGTTATGAGTCAGGATAAAATAAAATGGAATATTCTATGTTTACACTGAAAAAAATGTGTGTTTTGTGAGCTGTAGATCAAAACAGTGCTACTCCCTGGAGTCTGAGAAGTATTAAAATATATCTGCCTTTGGGGAAGAGAAACGCAAGATGAAAAAAAAATGAGGCGAGCTCAATTTTGTCGAATCGATGTCTCCAATTCGTTTGCTGAATCCTTAATAAGGCTTCGGGGTCCGTTTTATTTCGTAACCGTGACGCTTACGTATTTAATCCGCGTACTTCTCCGTGGCAAAAGTAGTAGGCATTGTTAATGAGAATTTAATTAGAATGCAAGGAATTTTTTTACGAATGAGTATTTTCAATAATGATATTACCCATAATATAATTATCAGTAGTGATAAAACTATGATTGTCTATTTTCAGTAATCTATTAAGCATTTTCAAATAACTGAATTTTTTAAATTTTTTTTTTCATAACAAAGTAAAAAAGGCGTCCTAAAACCTACACATTTGGGACAAAAGGTAATTGCCGTTTATTTATTGTATGCCGAGCATAAGTCTTAGTATCGTGTGTGGGGGTTCAATATCTTTATTTGTATGGTCCGTATTATTTTTGTATGGGTAATCTAATTTTTAATTGATTTAGATGCATAAAAGTATATGCCTGTAATTAATGATGTGGAGTAATTATTCAAATGTTAATGCGTATGTATTTATATTATAAAATATCCATATTTAAACTATTCCTGGAAAATTTAATCTTTGTTCACGCTGCTCAACACATTCAAAGGTTATTATATGTAAAACCTAATTATTGTTAAGGCTTGTTTTCAAATAGAGCTGAATACTACAAGGCTTTATTTTATAATTAAAATATATTAAAATTTGAATGAAATATATTGAAATATATAACAATCAGTTGTACAAATTAATTTTTTAAAGAAACGTTACTAAATTCGGTTTTGTTTAATACTATTGCACTTTCTTACTAATATACTTAATCATAACAACGTAATTATGTATTTTGATAAGGATTATTATTGTACTCAACGCGTCTAACATTACGATAATATGCATAATAGGGTATGCTTTTACTAATGTTCTGGATCTACAACTGTAATAAATTCGAATGGAATCACTGTAGTACGAGTCGTAAGGCCGTATTAACCAACACTACTTGCACTAGCATAATTTTACTAACACTTAAGGTAGAAATACTAAGTGAAAATATCGTAAGAAAATATCGTGAGAAAATATGAAATAAGTTAACTCATTATCTAAGATATCGTTCAAATAATGTTAGTTAAACGTTAATTTACAATCGATGATTATAATAGGGTATTATGTTGACTGCGATAATGCTATTATCATATTATATTTGTTACTGAATATTCGAAGTTATACCAAGAGATTGTATAACATCTCTTCAGCAGTTTAGAAAAGGATATTAATACGAGCAAAGTTGCGAACCGAAAATAGTTAATGGTAAACAGAACTCATTGATTTCACACAATTTATAGTATGGTTAAACTGAAATGCAACCGCGGAGCACACAGTTAGGATTTAGGATACAATTAAACTTTAAGCCCACCCTTATAAATCGTCACCTGAACCATTGCCTGGAAGCGGAGCTCTAATTCCCAGCACCCAGTTAAATTGATCTACACCGTCTCCACGAGATAATTTCGTTCCGTCTCGATCCAATCCTATCGCTTGTCACTGTTTTATTGCTGGCTTTGTGTGGTCTGTTAGGTTTGGGGATTTCCTCACGGAAATGTCGCATGTAATTCTACCAAATTTGAAAACGTTTGTAACTAAACACACAATCAGTAACATTTGCGTAAGTTCAAAAGATTCTTCTTTCCAGTTGAAAAGAGTATTACAATAATATATCTCATCGTTATTTACTTATGAATATAATGCATTTCAGTTTATTTTATATGACGAACGAGTCCGTTTGAGAACCAGTCGTTCTCTAAGTTTAGTCACATCGTAATTTTATGTTGTAGTCCTGTAAACCTATAAAAAAATAAGGATATAAAAAAACCTGCAGGAGAGAGTAGGGTAATTGAGAACGGCGGGTAATTGGGAACAATTAGATAAATAGTACATCTCCCGGTACTACTACACTGTCACGAACCTATTCTACGGATATTGAAGGTAATAAAAAAAGCTTTTGAGAGTGGCGGCAATTTTTATGTATATTTACTGATTCGGGTAAATGGGAATGGCATTAGGCGATTAATTTGGAACGTTTCCAATTACTCCTTACCCTCCTAATTACTCACAGTACTGCTGGTTGATTGTGTAAAAATATTTAAACTTTACAAATTATTTCAGATGCCTCGTAATTATGTAAGATAGATCGATCAAACGTCTTTCTTAATTAACTCATATCATTTCCATTTCCCCCACGGGATGATTTCAATTACCCCATAGGGTATCGGGTAAACAGGAATGGCAATTTTTTTTGTTTTAGTTTATATTTTTATTAAATCGTAAATTTAAAATAACTTTTTATGACTACTAAGTATATAGATAACTAAAGTTCATGTAGCAATAAAATTTGATTTAATTTATAACTTTTTTCTATTATTTTTTAGCGTTTGAAGTTAAGTGTTCCCAATTCCCCCACTCTCCCCTACATGCTACTGATATTATATTTCTTTTATCTACATCAGGCTGGGTCAAATACAACTTTTTTCTTTTTTAGCAACCGTGAAAATATAATAAAAATATTCTGGTAAAGCTTGAGTTTTTAATGTTTTTTTTTTATTATCTTTATTTTTATTGAGGGTTTCTTGAAAGAGAACACGCTACCCTCTTCCATACTACTAATAATCATAGATTACAAAACAACTTACAAATATACATCTTATGAAATATTAGCAAAGAAGCTAAATTAAAACAGTTTATTACAATCACTTTCTTGCCCTTATACCGATGCCCACCAATGTTAATAATAAGAGTTATAACCTGTGGACATCGTGTTAATAATCCACTGATTACTAGACCATCATTACTTTTCATATATACATACGTACACGATACATACACTTGTAGGAAATCGAACGATCTTTCTAAAATCTTTTTAAAATTTCTCTGACGCAGAACAAAGAAATAAGTAAATACTATGATCAGATATCAGTTTCTCAAATTACAAAATGTTAGTCACCCATTATCAAAATAAACACTGATAATTATTAACATTTAATATGGAAATTATAATGGTATATATTTATGTGAACAGTAAATAAATGGTAGCGTGTTTCGTATGGTTGCTATCCTCATGTAATATAACTACACATAACCAACGAAATGTAACATTTGCGTGACTGCGTGTGTTCCGGAAATGTCAGCACGATATCGACGAACACGGAACCAGAAGTAGTTGATTTATTTTTTAAAACCACTCTTTTTATATCCTGTGACCTACTGTTAAAGGTTGCGAGATATATTAAGTAAAGTAAGAAGGTATATCACTATATCCTATTATCTATACTAATATTATAAAGAGGTAAAGTTTATGAGGTTGTAAGGGGTAATATCTAGATCTACTAAACCGATTTTAAAAATTCTTTTACCTATAGAAAGCCACGATATTTGTGAGCGTCATAAGTTATATATTACCTCAATTTTTTTTTTTTGTGGTAGTCAGATTTGCAAAGTAAGTCTTAGAAAAAATGGTCAAACGAAAACGTTTTTTACTAACGCTGTCTTAACGATGTGAGATATATGATTGAGTTCTAGACAAAAGTTGTACAACTTGAAAATGCCTGCAAAAAAAGTAAGCGACAGCATATATCTAACTTTTATATGTAAGTCACAAAAAATAGTTTTTAATGTTTAAAAAAAATAATTTATATCGTTAAGTGATGTTTGTTGGTCATATTATAAACAACAATTATGAATTCTTATCAAAATACATACCACTTGGTGCTAACACAAGTAAAAATGTTTAGTACCCAACGAAGTGGGCACGGGTAAGATAGTTGTTAATATGGATGACTCAATTAAGTTTTCTGTTTTATACATTACTTAAAACAGTTTATCCATTGTAAGTTTAATATAATTTGAATAATATATACGTTCACAATAACTTTGGTGAAAGGTATGGAATTCTTGTATCCTACTTACAAGATCACATTTATGGACAGAATTTTCACACAGAAGTATAAACTACCTTTATTCTAGGCCATTCTTTTCTAGTCTGAAACAGTCTTGTTCAAGTTTTACTAACAAGAATTGTGATCGAGTCGACCCATCTTGACGAATAGTCTTCTCACATTTGACCAATTCTCTCTCTCTGTAATTATTCAATCAGGAACCTACTTCACCCGACGTCATCACATTTGGTCAAATTAACTATCAAACGCTGTACTGTTTTCTTATCGACTATCCATATTTTTATCTCGGAAAATAATTAAATCAAGATTTGCTTTCCTCGCAATAATAAATAAACTTATTTTAAAAGACATTAACTCCGGGAATAACAAATAGACGTCCAAATGAATAGGAGAATCATCTCAAAGTAAAATTGCACGGTTCTATACAATATAAAACTTAGCAGAAAGAGAAATTTACGAATGAACTTCGTAAAGATTACAATGACAATATACCCAGTCATAAAATCAGAGGTTGAGGCTTTAAACGAGAGAGTGAAACGACTTTCGTCGGGACTCTCCACCACGCCTAATTGGTCTTACGATTACTACACCGGCAACCGTCGTTTGTCATTCTAAACAAAAATCACTTTAAAATGCACGAACTTAAGGTTCTCATTGGTAGACGAGTTAAAATAAAAGCGTTCTCGTGGAGTATCCGCCCTTTTTCCACGTGCTCGTTGGCAGTATAATTGATCGCCTCTGCCGCTGCGAGATAATTCCGCTGTGACGTGATCCGCATTGTTGTGACCGTTTTATTACGTCCTCGTTGCTTCCGAGATGCAAGGTAAATGCAAAACAAACAGACGTTAATTGGACGAAATATTACTCAATTTACTACGACTGGAGATAGATGGAATATAAAGTTTTAGGTCTCGTTTTTAAATTCATAGATAGAATTAGCTTAGCTACTCCAGCTTATAGAAGTATATTATAGAAGGCATTAATCATAGGATTATTTATAGATCATATAATGATATTATTGTTATACACAAATACGTATACGATACAAGCTTATGCCTGCGACTTCGTTGACATGAAAATGGAGCTCTTGTATAATGAAATAGCCGGATTAACTATCTTGGAATTTTTAAATAGTAATTTTATCATTTGACACTATATTATACCTTACATATAAATTTATAATATGCATTAGCCTCTGCTCGCGACTTCGTCCGCTTAGAATACTTATTTTGGGTTAACGCAACACGTAGCGGCAGCTCTCAAGAGGAAAAAAATTCAAACATTCCTCATTGGTGTCCCCATTAGTATTAGCATAACGATATATAGCCTATAACATTCCTCGACAAATTAGCTATATAATACTGTAAGAATTTTTCAAACTGGACTAGTATTTCCTGAGATTACCCCCTACAACATCACAAGCTTTACCTATTTATAATATTAGTACAGATTTATATCACTTCCAATGAGTAAGATATAAGAGTTGAATCTGTTAATATTTTCAAGAATCGACTATAAAAAATAACTTATTTGAAAGAAATTAGGTAAAGTGCGTGTTATAACTAAAACACAAAGATGGTCCTATGGAATTGTACATGTATTAAAATTTACTATGATACCAATAAGGGTCGAGTATCGTTTGATCACAATCTTTTATGGTTTCCTTTATTTTGGTAACACAAATGAAACAATTGTCTTTGAATACAAAGTTCTGCCGATTGAATTAATTCAATTGCTCTGTTTCGTCTCCGCAACAAATGTTAAGTTTAAACAGCTGGCTCGAGGTCTCTCCTTTTCTCAGATTTTCCTTTGATTAATGTGTAACATGTTCTTGAGTGTAAGACGGGGTTTCCTTTTCAACTGTTTGTGTATAATTCAATAATAATTCAACCTCGTACTCTACACGAGTACTACGAATTCACATACGTCCTAGTACTCGTTAAAATTTCATTGGTATGTTTTCGTTCTGGATTTTATCAAGGAACTTTAAAGAATGTGTTTCGAAAATGTTGATTCTTTCTATACAAGAAGACCCCATACCATTTTTGTAGGTGGTAGAGCCACGTTGAAGCTATAACTGGTTTCAGCATGAATGGATCGGCTCGCACGGGATAGTACCACCCTCTCACAGAAAACCGACGTGAAATAACAGTGCTTGCATTGTTGCGTTTCGTTCGGTCAATAAAAGCGCCTAAGGCCCACCCCGTCTTAACCTCTCACCCCCTCTCCCTCCCCTTGTCCTATAACCCAAACACAGGTTGGCAACGCACTTGCGACTCCGCTAGTTACTAATGTCTATGGGCGGCACTGATCACTTAGTACCAGGTGATCCGCCTGTCCGTTTGCCTCCTATGTTATAAAGAAAAAGAAATCAAATAATACTTTTGTGAAATTCACAACATTACTTTTGTTACGGCCCGTTATTTAATAATGAACATTTCTCTTCCGAAAACCAAATTATCATCCATAGCATTATGTTTAACTCATACTTTGTTTTTAATTAATAAATTGTATAGATACTCAAACAACAAAGAGTTTGTCAGCAAGATGGCATGGCAAATAAAATTAAATCTTCCAAAACGTTGAATCGTTCCACTCAAAAGAACAAACTTATAATAAATTTGTTTCTGAGTGGGTGCGTCTTTCATTTCGCGTCAGTGTCTCAGGCCGACACCCAGTTGCTAACTTCAGGACCGTATTGCAATTAAAGTAATTGTTTACACGTAAATTGGATTGAATGAATGTTCATTTGATCTTTAGCGTTCATGTGTTTGTTCTCAGCCACTTTACGTTACTTGACCCAAATGATTGCATTCGAGTGCCGAAGATAATTAATGTATAATGTAGTTTTCTTCTGTTGTTTAAATAATAAATAATTCGGATTAATGTCGCCTAAATTGTAGTTAAAAATGTTGTGTAACAAAATACACGATAATCACCGAACGGTTGCTTTTTACACTATCTTGATCTGTCACATACAGATGACAGGTACTTTAAATTCATTATCAGATCTAATTTAACCCTAAATTGTGTAAAATTTTGGCAAATTGCGTAGCATATATTGCATACACGTATGCATTATTATGCATAAGTATAGGGAATCGGAAATATAGATCGTGAATTAATAGATATCACAAAAACTTCCTGAAAAATTCTAACAAGGGAGACACTGTTTTGTTAAAGAACCGAAGCTATCCAATACTACATTTTGTTAAACGAAATAATTAGCCAATTGATAATGGAATTGATAACGTTTAATTATGAAGAAAGAAGAGAGGAAAATGAAGAAGAAAATCATGCAGAAACTCTTATTTTTAAATACGATTAACCTAATTAAACGTAGTATATATCTGAATAATACTAATATAGATGATTTGAATACATTTAAAGTAACTACCTACTTATAACCGTTTATATATATAACTGCTACCACCTGTGACAGTACGTGGAAAGTTTCTTCAAAAGTCCGTCCGACTTTCAGTGTTGTCCGGAGCCGGGGTAATGGGGGGTATAAGTCTGCGCTCGTTGCGCCTAATTTGGCAGCCCGACGCGCGGAATTTATGGAGGTGGGGCCTCTACAGCTTGAAATATTCGAAGGCTCCACTCGGCCGTGAGTTATGAATGAATCCCGTTAAAGAACCCGGAAAATTTCTAACAGTATGTCGAACGGTTCCGACACGGCTTGCCTGACGAGTTCGGTCAATAAGAGCGCTGCATTTTTTTTTTTTTTCAAGTTAATTGCTAATTGTATTACTCGTTATTCATTTGAATACAAATAATTTAAAAAGAATTTTTACGTTAATTAAAAAAAATATTCAACCTTTACGTAATATTTTCAGTGCTGTGTTTTATGTTGTTTTACACAAAAAAAAATTTATCGAATCCAAACTGACACATAGTAATAATTATTTATATTAAATCTTCGAATTTTCGTGTATCTCTATAAGAGATATGTATTTACTTTATAGGCAGTAAACTACGTTCATTCTACCATCATCTAATCTTATACCTTTAAACGAGCAATTCTTGTATATTTTTATGTATTCGGGATCTCGGAAACGGCGTCATCTATTTTCGTGAAACTTAGTAAGTAGGTAGTTTCGGGAAGGATAAATCGATCTAGCTAGATTTTATTCATAGAAAATTTTTTTAACTGAGATTTCAGACAATGGAAAAATATAGCTACAATATGAAGGTAAATTTTGCCGCCGCTGTCAAAACAGAAATATCTCAGATGGAAATTGGTTGCTTCGAAAATCCGTGTAACCCCAGTTCGAGTCTGAGTGTATATATATATTTTTTCAATACTCTGCTGAATGTGGATCGATCAGCTGATCTACAAAGCATCAGTTTAATGCCTCAGCTCCCTTTTGCATTTGAGCTGGATGAGTCTCTATCGCATGACGAGGTTGCTACTGCCATCAGACAGCAACAAAACAAACGGGCGGTTGGCATTGACCTTATACCGGGAGAGCTGATAAAATACGGAGGAGAGGAGTTGCACATATATGTGTGGGAACTATTTGTTCGCATGTGGGAGGAGGAGCGCGTTCCGGATACATTTAAAGTATCGCGCATAAGTGCTCTCTACAAGAACAAAGGTGACCGTTCGGACTGCAACTCATATCGCGGTATTTCGATCCTTACAGTCCCCGGAAAGGTCTTTGCGAGAGTTCTCTTAAACCGCCTAAAGAACTTGTCCGAAAAGATTCTGCCAGAAACCCAGTTTGGCTTCCGACCGGATCGAGGCACATGTGAAGCTATATTCTCTGTGCGTCAACTACAAGAAAAGAGCAGAGAACAGGATCGTCAGCTGTACCTTTGCTTTGTTGACCTGGAGAAGGCTTTCGATAGCGTGCCTCGGGAAGCTCTATGGTTGGTGCTAGGTAAGCTCGGGTGCACAGAAAAGTTTGTGAGACTTCTCAGACTCCTGCATGATAACATGCAATGCTGCATTGCCGTAGACGGTGAACAGACAGACTTCTTCCCCGTTACCTGTGGGGTGAAGCAAGGATGCGTCTTAGCACCTACTCTGTTCGCCTTATACTTTGCGGTAGCAGTAAGAGAAGTCTTAGAAACTGTTTCTCAAGGAGTTCGCATCCGCTTCCGCACAGACGGCAGTCTTTTCAACTTGGCTAGACTTAAGGCTCGCACTAAAGTCTCATACGCCTTGATCACCGAGATCATGTATGCTGATGACTTGTGCTTCTTAGCAGAATCCCCAGATGGCCTGCAGCAGCTGATGTCCGCATTCCACCAAGCCTGTCGTAAGTTTGGCCTGAAGATCAGTGTCAATAAGACGGAGGTGATGTCCCTGGACATACACGGTCACGAGACACTGACCATAAAACTTGGTGAGAATGTCCTGAAGCAGGTGGATAAATTTCGCTATCTGGGGAACACTGTAACATCTAAGTGCGACCTTGATGCTGAGATCAATAGCAGGGTGGGTGCTGCAGCTGTGGCATTTGGTAAGCTATGTTCCAAGGTCTTCTGCTCGCATGATCTTAAGCTAGCCACGAAAATATCTGTTTACATGGCAATCGTGCTGCCAAACCTCCTATATTCCTCTGAGACGTGGTGTGTATACCGCCGCCACATTCGCACTCTGGATCGCTTCCACCTTAAATGCCTTCGTACCATCATGAAGATCAGATGGTCCGACAAAGTGCGAAATACTGAAGTTTTGCGACGAGCCAATGTTGGTGGCATTGAAGCTTATTTAATGCGTCGACAGCTTCGGTGGTGCGGTCATGTATCTCGTATGACGGAGGAGAGAGTGGCGAAGCGCATCTTCTATTCTGAACTGGTGGAGGGCAAGCGGAATCCCGGTGGTCCCCTCCTCCGGTACAAGGATGTCCAAAAGTGTCATATGAAGAGATGCAATATAGAGCCCTCTTGTTGGGAAAGTTTGGCAGCACAACGGCCAGAATGGCGCAGGATGGTAAACAGACAAGTACGCGAGTTCGAGGCTCAGCGTAAAGCTGACCTTGATACCAAACGCGACCAGTTAAAGGCTCGCCCTCCTGCTGCCATAACATATCATTTTGAGAACGGCGTACTTACGTGTCCTCAATGTTCACGAAGTTTCGCCACGAAGATAGGCTACATAAGCCATCTTCGAGCACACCAGCGCCGCTTATAAGTTTAGGGGTCAAAGTGGTCGCCATGGCCGAAACCGGTCGGACCAATCATCATCATCATCATCATATTTTTTTGTAAAAAATTACAATTGTGTAAGGCAAACCTAACAATTTATTTTAATTATATAAATGATTTTATTATTATTATTATAAGAGAGATATCTTTTTTTATGTGAAAGAATGCTAATTTGATGAGGAAAAGCTAACAGTTTATTTTAATTTAAAAATGTTTTTTAAAGAACCGAGCTAGCCTCGGTCATCCAGGTACTATTTGTTAAAATGCATATAACTGCATTCTATTTAGAAGTTTATTGTTTGTCATAACTATGATCTCAATGTACCATTCTTTCGTGTTCATTTTGTCTTGTTATAATACTAGACTAGAGTACTAGAAGGTGTTAAATAATGGAATTATACCTTAAACTGTTATAAATGTTACAAAGTTTTAAAAATAAACTTATCGTGTAAAACCACTGACATTAACCGCAATCTGTTTTTGAAAATTATTTGCAACGTACAGACCCAACAATTCTACAATTTTTATTATACTATAGACAGATAATTTGTGATCAACAAACACTTTTGTGTTTATTTTTAAATAATAACATTATATAAAACTTTAAACATGATTATATAGATATTGTAGGTGTTCGACTAAAGCTTAAATAGGAGTTTTCACGCAAAATATGTTCCGTCGTTGTTGGTGCCAACGGCTATAATAATAAAAATGTACTAAACTACTATAATACTTTTACGGTGAAAACTTCAAATTGAATTTTCAGTAGCGTGAATATATAAAGCCCCCGTTGTTGACTTTAAAACTGCTCCGTCGGGTCGTGTATAACATTTCCATGACAAACATGAGCTTTTTGCTTTACCGAAGAATTTTTTGTAGGTGGTAGAGCCACGCTGAAACTATTGTTGGTTTGAGCACGAATGGGTCGGCTCGCTCGGGGTAGTACGACCCTCTCATAGAAAACCGACGTGAAGTGACAGTGCTTGTTTTGTTGAGTTTCGTTCGGTCACTGAGAGCGCCGGAGGCCCATCTCCCTTTCTCTCCCCTCCCCTCTCCTCCCCCTCCCATATCCTCTTCCATATCCGCTCTTCCCCCATTCCCCCAAAACAAGCTGACATCGCACTTCCGACTCCCCTGGTTTTGCTAGTGTCTATGGACGGCGGTGATCGCTTAAGATTAGGTGACCCGTCTATTCGTTTACCTCCTATCTATACTAATACTAATATACTAATCTATACTAATATTATAAGGAGGTAAAGTTTGTGAGTTTGTGACGTTGTGATGTTGTGACGTTGTAGGGGGTAATCTCAGGAACTACTGGTCCGATTTAAAAAATCTTTTAACGTTATATAGCTCATTTATCGAGAATGGTTATAGGCTATATATTATCACGCTAAGACCAATAGGAGCAGAGCACCAATAAAAATTTTTAAAAATCGAGGTTATTTTTCCTCTCGATAGCTTCCGTTAGCTCATTCGTATTCCACGCGAACCAAGTCGCAGGCAGAGGCTAGTATGATATAAAAAAAAATGTTTCACGACTTATTTTCAGTTTGACTTTAGTAGAACTATTAAGGCGGGATTCGATTAAACCTCGCCATCATGCTATGGTTTTATCAAGATATTTTTCTTTGCTGAAAGCTTTGACTCAGTTGCAAGGATTCGAACCTACGTCGATACAAACAGTGTCGGACGGAACACGCTATCAACTGAGCGATCACCGCTTTCAAGTGATTTACACTATTGGGCAAAACTTTCTCACTGGAATTTATCGAATGAATTTATAAACTATCTAAAACCAGGCTGTGAAATGAATTGAACATAAACGAAGCAATTAGTATACATTTTCTAAGTCAAAAAGTAATCTAAGTGAGAATTAAGTAACAGAGACGGTAAGCCGTCTTGACGACAC
>JACEII010000011.1:1714422-1770880 GCA_014332785.1 Antheraea mylitta
ATTGTACAAGAACTTATAATTAGTGTGTGTATAGAAGTACCGCGTTACAAATATTCTATGTATTGCCGTGTTCCATTCGAAAGGATTTGATTGACCTCATTCATTGGCAGATTCCATTTTAGTTCTCCGGAGCAGCGATATATGATTAACCTCAATTAAAAATTCGTAAGGTTCATAATTACAGGACGAAGAGACTATTTAATAATAAGCAAGCATACCTCTATTTTGTTAGTGAAACAATACTTAATATGGAGTACATTTAGAATCTGAAGTTGTTAAAGAGCACGGTTCCACAGATAAAAAATGAATTATTATATTTGAAAAGTATTACGTTAGAAAACAAATTACCCAAACATTAATTACCAAAACACGGAATGATAGAGGCGAGTCATTGTAGTAGGCTCATCAATAAGGCATGTGATAACGTGATGGCTGCAAGGCTGGCGCATGCCAACTAATTTTCATACAAAACGAGCGTGTGCATTATTAAAATGTGTTCTAAAGTGACAACCCTCTATTCTCGCATAGCATTTAAACATGACTAGGTAACTGAGCTGTTAAGTATTTAAGGCGTTTGCTTCAGTGGGCTAATGGTTTACGAGGTGGGAAGACGAACAGTTTTCAGAACACTAATAATGATGGAAAGTATATGGTCGCATGTTGTCGTAATGAGATATCTCACGTGTAATCGAATTTTCAAAACATATGGAAGTTTATTTTAAACTCGCTGCTCGCCCGGGCTTCGAATGGGCGTACTAATGAAAAAAAAATGATTGTCTGTCGGTTTACGGACGATATTTTTACGTGATAACGTCGTAAGAAAACATTGATGAAAAATTGCATAGTTTTATAAATTGAACTACATTCTATATTGTAGATAGATGCATCACAAGTCAATCGTTTGTTCCGCACTCTTATTTGCACGCTCGGCTCAGGCGGAACGTGACAATAAGTCATGCTTTTTCATGCGTGCAGCGGGTGTTCATCGATTTATATATTATAACGTCAAAAAGATATTGTATTAATCCTTTGCAGTATGTTCATGTAATGAACTAAAATACCTACTGAACAAGAAAGAATTAGGCAAATAGATGCAACTGTTCTGAAGTGATGCGCTTACATACATTCGGCAATTGATTTTTATTTATATGGATTCTCTTTAATTAGTAAATCTATCTCTGTTCTTATTCTATTTAATAATTGTTTTTAATTCACTATTTTATATGTAAATAAATATAATAAATAGATTTTGAACGAAAAAAATAGTGTCAAAAACAACTTAATTTAATGAGTCCAATTCTTTTTAGAATCACTTACTTTAACTAAATAAGTTTTTAAATTAACGGTGTTCTTTCTTTTACTCCTTTTCACAGCTCTTAAAAGCTCAGTATTGAGATTATTCGCTTACTATTAATATAAACTTCACTCTAAAACTCTAGTATGATATTAAAATTTATTGTCTTTGCATACGCTAATAGATAATTATTAGACACTATATAAATAAAATAAATGGTGAATTAACAAAATTTTGAATAAATAGGAAAAAATCAACTTATAACAATACGTTTCGTGTACTTGTGATTTTACTTCTGTTCAAGTGTTATTATTAAATTTAAATAATACGGGAATATGACAAATCGTTTCGTTCTTATAAATACCTTGTATTTAAACGATAATATTTTTACAAAAGCATTCTCTCAAACAAGTGTTCGTGACAACTATTCAACGTTTACTCGAAAGCTTTTTCAGTCGAGCCAAACTCTGAGAATAGTGTAAATTCTCTCGTGATTCTCTTGACAATAACTTTGAAACAACTGCCTTTAGTCTTGACATGTTTGTGCCATCCATCTCGCAGCTTGTGTAAGGAGAGCAGGTGTCAAAACTAAGAGACGTTAGGCTAATGTATGCAGATTGCATCTTTCGGTACTCTGGCTCGGCGCGTCGCGACTCGTGCTGCTCGTACTAGACTCTATGTCGCTTTAACGTGTTGACTTCACCTTATTTAATGCTGGATGCACTCACATTTACATTCAAATAATTATGTTTTTAAATAAATGAAACTTTTGAATGTCAGCTACATCTTTTCGAGATGTATATATATCTCTTTGATTTTCTACTGTTATTACGTTGTTTACTTTTAACATGATTTCTGAATAGATATTGTATTAATTAAGTTAAGTGAGTAAGTAAGTATTAATAATACTTTAGGAGTTAGGAAATATTACGAGGAATTAGGTATATTATATAGGTATATATTAGGTAATATTATTTATAAATATATGCTTTGTGTATATTACGTTTAAAAGGTCTTTCAACTTATCAACATGAAAATTAATATATATATATATTAAAACACGAGGAGTATTTGTATGATATCCATTGAACCATAGCTCGACTATTTATTGTAATTAATAATAATAGAAAAAATAACATCAAATAAGAGCAAAGCCTCGGTCGCATCATGTGTTAAATAAAAATGGAGACCAATAGTTTTAAAGTTGTAAAACAACACAGATTTTCTGAAATAGTTTTGTAAATGACGAAAATCTGAAATAACAAACATTTTTTTATTTAGTGCGATCAAATCGAAAGCATCTTTCTTTCATTCGATTAAAATCGAAACAAATGCTGCTTTCAAAATCTACGAATTCATAATTCCTAATTCATATTTTAACCGAAATATTTACTAGAGACTGAAGGAGAATAAATGGTAAAGAAAAATACATAAACTCATATCAAAAACAACATAATGAGATATGAGTTTAATAATTCTAGGGTGAGTGTATGTATTTTCATAATACTTTAGCGACATCGCGATGCTCCCAGGCGTTTTGCGAAATATAATTAAATTAGTAACGTTTAACATACGCATAGGTGTATCCATTATCTACGCATACACAGACTCCCACGGCTTTCGTAATAAATTAAATTGAGGATCCTCGTTCGTCCCGAACAAAGGTGTAAACATAAATTTTCATATAAGTAACGTGAAATTCATTATGCCACACGTTGTAGCAGGTTTTTAATGATACGATGTTTCGAATACAAAAAAGATTTATGAAGGATTTTAAAATATAGTAATTTATACTTACTTTAGAAAAAATTTAGAAAATGTTTCTGAATACATTAAATGATTGTGTACTGCAGAAATTAGGTAATTTTAAAAATATTTCATAAGCATTTTTTTGGTTTCTTGTTTACGCTTTCGTGCCGTAAATGTACTTTGCTAGCGGTACATCAAAGGACATTTATTTATTCCATATAGGTTCTTCACAGCTGACAATAAATATTATATAAAGGAAAAAATATGTATACAATGTATTCAATATGCCAATTACGAAGTATACAAATTTTTATATTATACAGTTTTAATTTATACAGTTTTTAGTATTAGAGAGTGAACAAAATTGCTTTAGTAAAAAATTTAGGTAAAAGTATAGGTTTGTGGGGTGAATGTGTGTGTGGGGGACCAAGAGTACTTTTCATCCAGAAAAAGGATTATTTCCAAATCTACATTAATTCGAGCGAAGTCGTAATCAAAAGCTAGTTTCAATATAAACAAAAACAAACATATAACAATAAATTGATTTGTATTTTTTCTACAAAATCTTTTTGTTACTTATTTCTTTATGTCATCTTTTATATTTTATAAACGACACAGCTTTTTGTCTATCATTTCGCTCAAGGTATTTTTTTAACTAGTATTCATGTATGTATATGTTCAAATAATTGAAGATACAATATTAGGCAGATAATTTCTAGCAAGCGAAGCTTTCAGTACAATTATTTGATCATATATAACTTCATATTAATGTAGCATTACTAATACTAACGTCAAAAATAAATAATAAAAGTGATTTTTAAACTGTTTCATGTAACAGTTCACTGAAAAATATTTTTTCTGCATAAGTAACCGAAACGCAAACATTATCTGCAGTGACGTACTCGCGTAATTATAACTCCGTATCTATTTAATTAACTGAGTGTCATTTTAAATATGTTGTACTTCGAGTTTAATTCCGAAATGACGGTGGCGTTGTTATTAATGTTGCGATAGATTACATGATAATACAGTTTGCAATTAAAATTACACCAATAAACATACATACGCATCTTTATCTTTTTTATATAAATAAAAACCAATATCGGCATATTGTAAATTTCAAAATCTGTCGACTGATTTTCACGAAAGCTGGCACATATGTTTTTTAGCGGGAAATACTTTTATGCTGCTTTTTTTTCTATAACTCGCCGCCAGATAGCACCAGGATGCGTTTTATAGCTGTCAAGTTTCGTATTGTAATTTAACGTGGATGAGGTCGCTGGGTTTATTAATACGACTTGTTTATTGATAAAAGTTATTTTCTATAGGTACATATAATAAGAATGTAAATCTAACATTTCTGTACTTTTTCGATTCTCGTGAAATACAACTTTTTTTTTTAAATTTCAAAACTTTTTTTAAATGTTAAAATTAATAAAAAAAAAATTTTTCTTTTTCATAAAAACATTTCTAAAAATTATCAAAATGTATATTTTATTACTTATTGCTAGACACAGGCAACATTTTTTTATAACGAAAATCGAAAGAGTGCAAACACGTTAGATTTACATTCTGTATGTATATAGAAGACCTTAAGATTTTACTAAAGATATGACCCACAGATAATATGCTAAGGAAGTTAGTGGACCTAAAAAATTTACATTTTACATACATTGAGTAAAGTAATTGACTGAAAAACGTAAATGTCACTCACTACCAGAACGACTTCGATATAGACTTTAAAATAATCCAATATAAATAAATATTTAACATTAAAGTTATCAATGTGTGAAGACATACGAAAACCGTGTAGTACCCTCGAAAGAAATTGCGTCTCGATTGAAGTTCCTTTTTTAAATATTAATGAAAGTGCCGAGGCACTTTTGAGACACTTTCTAAAGTAGAAACGGCGTACTGCATATTTAAAACTAAGGAGATGGAGTGGATACACCGCCCCCAGTAATATAAGTACGAATGGAAATATAAATAAATTTTGATAACCAAACGATGTATACTGTATAGATAAATTTAT
Source organism: Antheraea mylitta (assembly GCA_014332785.1). Lineage (NCBI taxonomy): Eukaryota > Metazoa > Arthropoda > Insecta > Lepidoptera > Saturniidae > Antheraea > Antheraea mylitta. The sequence continues at coordinate 1,719,498 of JACEII010000011.1, forward strand.
ACGTGTAAATAATTTTAGAAAAGCCGCTATTGGAATTTTATTCATCCTTGTTTACTTTTTTATATAAAACTTAATTTTTATCTCGACATAATTTTAATTAAGCGTTCGACAATTAACTTACTTGGTTCATTTAAGTGATATTTAGATAAATTAGGTATAATGATGAAATTTTAAAGTATAAAAAAACATGAATGTTATTAGTGTTATTACAAAAAAGTTAAATACGTATTGAATACTTGCTTTAAAAAAGTTACGTTTTAAATGCACTGCGCTCGCTGAATGTTCGCCATCTTGCTCGTTTGTCTCGCTCTCGTTAGGTTAGGTAGGACTTGCGAAAAAAGGATAACGCGAACTTGTCTCGGGCGAGCGCGTTGCATTTAGTACGAAACCTTTTTAAAGCAAGTATTTAATACGTATTTAACTTTTTTTGTAATAATACCGTGCATGTTTACTAAATACCACTTCTATTTACCTATACTAATAATTATATACGGAGTAAGAACTTTAAATTCACGACTAATGTATATATACACTATAATACATCAAAAGTATATTCTGAATTGATATTAAATACATTTCTAATGTCTACTCTAAAATTGTCTAGTGCTTAAATCTCTGGTAAATAGAGGAGTTTTTTAAAGTATTGTCTTGGCTATATGTCATTATTATTATACTTACAAGTTAAACAATACTGATACAATTAACCAGAGGTAAATAAGAGTTAACTAGTAATGAAAATACTACAACATACAATTTTTCTTGAACGGGATCGCTTGTACAAACTAGCTTTAAAAAGCTGTGATTAACGCAAAGAATACTCAATCATAACGCGACGTCTACACGTTGATGCGAAACAGTTCTCGTACAATATAATCTGGTGATAAATCCGACCACGCGTAAGACACCTGTCAGATAAGGGGACTGGCGCCGTCTCGTCTCGTCTCGTCTGCGGGGGCAGCCGGTATTAGCTCCGAGTAAATTAGAATATTTCTAACATAAATAAAGTGATAATTAACGTTCAAACAAACCCAACTTGAAGGGATGGATTTTGTCAACTTGTCTTCTTTGACTTAAGGTTTGTCTTGTTTGATAACCGATGAGGTCTTGATGCTCTAATGGGAATTAGACGACCTTGATTAATGTAAATAACAATATTTTATTTATTATTACTAAATAATATGTAGCGATTATTGTATAACAGATTTCTTAGTATTATTTTAACGAATTGATTTTTATTCACGAAGCTATATTCCTTTGTTTATTTCTTTTTGATAAAATGAAAGGTAATGCCACGCCAAGACATACGAGCATACGTGAACGCCGCCTTGTAAATTTCTTAAATAAAACAACTTCTATATTCCATGATTATACAACACAAATCCAATTTGGTCGTCACAAGAATAAAAAAGAAATATATATTATGAAAACTAATATGTAATTTTGAAATATGGAGCAACCATGATTATTAAATTATACTACGTCATTAAACATCTATAATAGTTATATTAATGTACTGTATGTATAACTGGCGTTATCAAGTTTATTTAAATGGCATGTATTTAAGTATCATCATTCAGCTTATATATTAATACGTAAAGGCTTTGTATCCCTTTTTAAGCGAATTGCGTGAAAGGATGAACGTAAAATTTGGCATGGTTAAAGTTTATATAGAGGAGAAGTGCAGAAAGCATTTTTATTTACATAAACTGCATTAGTAATATATTAAATTAATTAAAATATACATTACTCACACTATTGCTTAAATTATACACAACATATACACACATGTAAATGAAAAAAACAGTTTGACAGTTCCGTCATTTTACTCTTACATTCCAATTACCTGCTTATCTTTCCAATATTTTTAACATGACTGATGTTGCGTGCCTTACATGTCCTTTAAATTAACCGGTCAAATTGTAGGTTAATTTTATAATAACATAATATGTAAATTTATAATATACATTAATAATTAATTAATAAATAATTTATCTTTACTATATTTATAGAACCACTGAAATAATAATTATTCTCTTTGGTCTTATTGAATGTCAAACTTTTTATGAAACAGGACTGCTTTCTCGTCATGTAATTTTACTTGATATTGTCATAAGAGTAAAACAATATTACAAAAGTCAATGTAAATATTTTATTGTATAGTATTTTTTATGGTTAACTCACTTCATATGATAATTTAATGATTAAGTATGTAATAATTATATGTCAATATTGTCACTCATTATTGAAAACTTAAACTAAACATTTTTTTTAAATTTTTTAAGCATAAATTGTCATTTATTTATCTTTAAGTTGTCTCGATCTTATACATATAATAAAATACTTATTATTACGTAGATTCGTAATCTATGCAGCTAAATTCAGGGCGGTCAAAAAGTTTGGCGCGGACTATATATTTCTTAATCAACTGGATTATATTTCGTTAATACCTTTTTCGTGAAAATTATATCTATTAGAACATATAGCTACCCTAATATTAAATATATTAAGTTATGAGCGACGTAAACAAATTGATGCGCAGTGCAATGATTTCAAATAACAGGGAGATGTAGCACTGTACAAATCCGCTTTGTTACACATATTTCATTTAAATATTTAATGAGTCCCAACGGTATTAGATGTTTACGTAACAATATTTCAAATTGTTTAAGCCACATTCGCAAAGCGAATAGCTGGGTACCACGTGCCGGGCTGCCGACACGGGCGTTGCAATTTGTCCTAAGATAAATCCGGCCGCAGACACATGTCGGCTGTACTGTTGTTAGTCAGCTGCTCGCTTTTTAGTACTTATAACATGAATTATTTATGTTGGTCATTATTCACACATGAAAAGCTCTATTGTTTACATTTCGCCATCATTCATATCACCGAAGTTATTTCGAGCTTCATTTTGGGTTAGTTTTAATGTAGATATATATATCATGTTCCTAATGCAAAAAGGATCTATGTTTATTTGTGTTTTTTAATTGTCAATCGCGTTCTAAACATTTTCTAGGCACAACAATTTAAAAATGGCAATATACCTTAATTGCTGTGATACACTCTTTTTATATTTAGCAAGCAGTATATTTGTATAGATATGTGTTTCTTATTTATACCAAGTGAAAGAATAAACGCTTACAGTATCCTAGGAACACTTCATGGCCACATTTAACACATAAAATAATAGTATCAAAACAAAAACTAATAGACAACAAAGAGAACTTTAGGTAAAGTTTCTTCAAAGAATTTCACAAGTATTGATAATAACTTAAATAAACTTGGCTTAATAACCAGTGATAAAACCTGCCGAGCGGCGACCCAGATTTAATCACCTTCGATAATAAAACGTTCTTAAACCCTTTTTTTCTCAAATTTCGAAAAATTATCCTTTGTTAATTAGTTGGCTTCACTTTCACTTTACCCGATGGTCATTGACATTATGCTTTAACATAGACGCAATCTAACGCCTTTAGTCAACGTCTTACTTAGCTTACAAAGCTCTTGGTTGCTTTGTATATACTCGCTTATACTAAAACAAGACAACTTTAAAAGTTATTGTGACGGGTTTCTAACCATATGCACAATGCTTGCAACACATTCGGGTATAGACTCCTATCACCCGCTTGGTCATTGGGCATATATGTACTTGCTGATCCCTGAACGCGAAACGCCTAAGCGTGCCTCTATAGTATTACACCCACCCTTATTGAACTGAAAAACTCTCAATTTTCCGATAATAAATATATGGAGGAGTTGTTGAGGCGTGTATGCTTGGTACACATATACGTTTCAACAACTCATACATATATGAATAGTTAACTAGGTTAGCTAAGATAGGTCGCGATTTTGCATGCAACAGGCAACAGCCAAGCCGAGGTGTACTGTGCACCCTTGAGCCAGTTGTCAAAAAGAATAGAATTAAATCCATCGATGAAGAACGTTTTTCTATAATAATATTATATATAAAATAACATTTAATTGTAGTAAACCTCGGCTGAGTGCCTTAAGCGCTCGCCTTAGTAGGCCGGTGAAGCTGTTAAGACCTTGCTAGGGCAATAGCGGAGACAGATAAAAAAAAACAACGGAAACAGTATTATTTTCTATACCCCCGACAATATGTTTACAAAAACAAAAAAAATATCATTTACATTTATAACGTATTAAGAAACCTTAAAAAGTGTTTAGATTTGTAAATTATATTCGTAAATCCCAGCTGCCAAATTAAGATCAAACCTTTAAAGAAATAATCATGATTTTTGATAATTATTCATCAGTATTTATAAGTGAAAGTATATTTAATAACATGTTTTCTTTCTTTGCAGGTAAAATAACTCCTTGGATTAACATCGAAGTACCACGGTATTATTGAATCATTCTACGTAATCGTCGAGCCAGTCGATATGTCGGTATTTAAAATAGCTTTACGATCATTTTCTAATACTTCAAAGGGGGTCATTAAATGTCGACGGACACTCGTCGTATACATTTCGATTTCCGAGACGTGCGTCGCTTGCGAACGCCACGCACCGGTAGTGGCTACTCTCACTGTCAACATGGAATGTCAATTTGAATTCGACGTTGTGTAATTGGCTGACACTCTGACAGCGCAATCTAAATTTAAACATTGTAGGTCGAATATGGGACGTATTAGGGTAAACAGGTGACATTGCAAATGATTACGAATTAAATTACGCACGGTTTGGTCTTTGTAGGTTTTTGTTCCATAGGTATTTACTAATACAAACATTATTTTTAAGTCGCTAATGTCCTCTCAAGAGCAAATACAAAATAGCAAAGTCATTATATAGACGACACTACCATAATCGATGTTTCCAATATATTCGTATATTCTCTACAAGCAACACTAATATTCAAATGAATTATTCTACTGTGTAGAGTTTAGACATTAAAACGTACTATTTCCATAATATACTGTTTTGATAATAAAAATCGCTTAACTGAAAACACTTAGACAGGAAATATGTATTTGATTATTATTTACTAGATTCTGCTTGTGAATTCATCCGCGTGGAATATTGATTTTGGGCTAACTAACAAGCAGCGGAAGCTCTCAAAAGGAAAAGGAAACGATTTTGAAATACTTTTCATTGATGCTCCGCTCTTATGGGTCTTAGCGTAATTATATATAGACCAAAGCCTTCCCCGATAAATGAGCTATCTAACACTGGAAGAATTGCAACGATAGTTACAACAAAATAATTCAAGACAGCCCACTTTAAATTCTGGCAAGACAGGTTGTTCACATACAATATGATAACCGTTTTGTGGTGAAATATCTAACATCAATTCATTCAAAATAAGAAGAATATTATCATCAATTAACCTATTTCTTTTGTCGAAAAACTATACCTCGACACAAGACTGACTGTTTTTCGTTTTTATATGTATATCTTAGCTATTTTCTGAATATTCAAAAAGAAATAGGGAGTAGTCAAGACAATGGGAAGTTTTCCGTTTTATACGTATAGATACGCTTGGATTCCTCGAATTATATAGCATATAATGCCGTGATATTTAACATAGACCGGAGTCTAAAGAGGTTACCTTTTCGATTCAGTGCGACCACCGCTCGTAAAATAGGGGGTGGTATTCTCAAACTCATGAATACGTTAGTCGGACAGGGTGGGCTGGATTAATAGTTAAATAGTTACGGAGGATGGGATATTTCTAAATTTAAGGCGCCGTCGAAGAAATTGTTAAGTGAAAAAACATGAGACATTCGTTACCCTACATTCCGTAGATAGGCGCTATAATGTAGCCATTTATATTTTTAGTTATTTTTTAGTAATACTGTATATATTAAATTATTTGTGATGTCATTTTCATTGAGAATATCTTGTGTTCATTGATTATATAGAGAGTTCGAAGTCATAATCGAGCATCGAGTTCGAAAAACTAAGAGTGACACCAAATTTTTATTATAAAATATGTTAAAGCCACAATATTTTTTTATCTTTATTTTTGTCAACCAATCTTTCAGATTATTACTGCCATTGTCGTGTAGTCAATAATATTACAAATGTCGTGTGATTGTTTGAATATTCTAACAAGATGGTGGCTCCCATGTCAGACCTGCCAGGGAGTTTTTGTGGCATCTCAGAATTTCATGCTCCGTGGTATTATTTTACATTCACTTCACTTATACACAATAAACTAACTACAGTACGTAAAACACCACCAAATTTACAAAATATAGAGTCAAATAACACACTAAAACATAAACAAAAATCCCGTCAAAAACTCCCCAAGTCACAATATTAAAATTTACTTTCTATGAATTGTTCTATTATAATATCTACCGGTTTTGTGGACTTTATCTTGAAAACTTTATTTTTAATTGATAAATATCGGTATATTTAGAAAGTCACATCTCTAAAATCATATAAATCAACGTAAATGTGAGCTTATTTATTGTTACGATTTGATATCGCGGTTCTTTGAAATATTTGTACGAAAATAATATTTATCCGTCCATCCTTTTATATCATAATATAAATAAAGAGATAACTTTAATCATATTGTAGCAATATCAAATCAATTCATGATTTCGATTAGATCGAATAGTAAACATTATAAACCGTGATATGAAAAAGGTTGAAAGGTTCTGGCAAACATACCCTTCTGGGAGCCATTTCCTACAGATATCGTATTTGAATGGAAAAAACTGGACCTACAAACATCTGATGCATGAAGATTCTAAAGCTTATATTAAATGCCCGTTTGATTTTTTTGGATCTATTTCGGAAGATTATTGTCTTAATTCATAATATTTAAAATCTATACTTCTAAACTCTATATACTATACTATAATTATAATATTATAGAGGTAAAGTTTGTGAGTTTGTGAAGTTTTAGGGGCATGTCTCAGGACCTACTAGTCCGATTTGAAAAATTCTTTCAGTGTTATATGGCTTATTTATTATTAAGGTTTTATGTCATCATGCTAAGACCAATAGGAGCGGAGCACCAATGAAAAATGTTTCAAAATCGGGATTTTTTTTCCTATTGAGAGCTTGCACTGCGTGTTAGCGTTAGCCCAAAGGAACTATTACTACGCGGACGAAGTCGCGGGCAGGGACTAGTATATCATAAACATATAGTTGTGTGTGACATCTGAATCGCCTACACGTGTTTGATATGCGCATTCATATTTACTTTACAAAGAACAATAAGTGAAAAATCTTTATTCAGTAATTGGTATTTAAAAAAATATTTTATCTTTCTAAGTGGCTTGTTACTTTTCATTTGAATGGATTTATTATATTGAAAGTCTTTTATTTGTAGAGTTAAAAAAAAAAGTTACAAACTTTGCTATCGATACCACAACGTTGTCTTCTAACAGAAATACAACCTTATAATACAAAAATTACTGTGTTTTATTATTAAGAATATTGTTCTACTATCTTGGACTCATGATGATTTTTTATTTCTCAATTGGAAATTGAGCAGTTAAAAGATTTATCGCTAAAAAGCATTTTCTATGAAACTTTTAACTTTCATATAGTTAGTCGTGGTAGTCGAGTGGTTTTTGACTAGTTAATTCGATGTTTGCAAACCCAAACCCGAAATGTACCAACATTTTTTTCTGAACCCTCGTACATTTACTTATTTAAGTTTCTAACACTATCAACTGACAGTGAAGGAAAACATCGTGAGGAAACCCGAACCTCAGATATATTTAAATTAAGAACCATAGTACGTGGAAAAATAAACTACTTTAAATTTGAAATCGCCAATACGTCGTGGGCTAGCGTGATGATAGTACCGCTATCTCCCATTTCTTTTTTCAATCTGACTACGCTATTGACCTAGCAAGGTCTTAACAGCTTCTTCGTACTACGAATCTCCCAAAAGAGAGCTATGGCCCAGTAGTAAATATCTTATAGACTGATGTGATGACTTTGTTACACTCCTTATATCAACCACAATTAGTATTTCAATGTACAATCATGGTGGATATATAGCTTTATTGTAGTGGAGATTAAGTAGAGTAATTAAGAGTAGTTTAATTAGAGTAACACGTGTGTAAAAGCACGCAAACTTCACTATCTGTAGAAGGCGATCACTGGAACTACTCTATCCGGATATCTATCACTAATAGACAGCTACATTATCCTTAAAGGCTTAATTAAAAGCCATGTTGCTGTAGTAACCATTAAGTTTTATGACATAGTCAACGCGTCAGAAGTCTCTTTTTCCATTTTACAAATTTCTAACCTTGATAGTCACTTGGACTTGAATCAATAATACAGTCCTTTTAACATATATCTAGGGAGTGAGTGCCGCTAGATAGATCCCATGTCGTATGAATGGCGAGACCGAGTGTTCCGCACCGCGCCGCGTTGTTAAAACTCAAGTCGTGTTGAGTCGCGCGCGCTAATTGTGCTCTAGGTAGAGGAAAAGTACCGACCCCCTTTCCCTCCCCTACCCACCGCCGTGTTAGTTCCACCATAAACGAAGTGAACAGTATGTATATCAGTTTTAATAATTTAGAAATAACAGTTGTCAAAATGCTTACTGTGATTCTATGTATTTTCTATATTTGAGGTGAAACTTGAACACGGTTTCACTGATTATTAAGAAATTTGGTACTCCTGAGTGTTTTCTTTCATAGTAAATGTTATTATGCTATTTTGTTATGTGAGTCGGAAGTAGGTGACGCTAGGCTGCATTTTATTATTATTGCGTTTTATATTGTAATTTAACGATGACAATGTAACGCATAGTTGTTAATTTATTATAAATTTGCTTTCACTAACAACATCGACTATAGAGTATACTGTATATTTAAATAGTTAAATAGTTCCGTGTGATTAAATTCAACTTAAACTTCTTTTTCAATTTCACGTTTGTTATCTATTGTTATCTCTTAATAAAGGAAAACTAAAATGAAAATTAATTTAATAAACATTTTATCACAATGTTTCCGTCTTGTTGACTTTTAATTAATTTTAATAATTTTAAAACTAAAAAAATAACGTTATTATAAAATTACTATGTATATAATAAGAAACTAATATAATATCAATCTGATAAATGGGAACTATATATTTTTGATATATTTTTTAATGTTTCTTTGGCCTCAACTAGAAAAATAATTATTTAAATGTTTAATTTAATTTTACTTGTAATAACATATATTTGTCTTGTTAATTTATACATGTCGTGTTCACCTTTAGTAGAGTTCGTGTCCATTTATTTTCAATGAACTAAGTTTTGTGGACCTTAAATAAATAAATAAACTATACCGACAAGGAGATGTAATATTAAATCTAGCAATAAACTTACAGAATCACCGAAAATTTCATATATACAATATTTAATATAGAATTTTGGCGTAATAACTAATACAGTTTACAATTCCCACCAATAATCAAATAATAGACAAGATGAGAATGAAAGTAGTAGAAACAATATATTTAAATAAGCTTTGATGGTATTCCAAAGCCTTTTTAGTTATTACTGTATTTTTTTTTTAATATTAGTATGCACAAATTTTCTTTTGTATGTAATATAACAATATGTCCAATTTATTTCGATATTCATAGAATAAAAATATATATTCATATAACATTCATAAATGGACTCATATACTGCTAAATTTCATATAGCGATCCACTCTCCATTCCTTGTTTCGACAACTCATTGTATAGAGGAAAAACTTAATAACTGTTGACATTGGGTGCATACAGCGCCATATACGATTCAAAAGAGACTACGTTTTTTTATTATTTTTTTTTTGCATCGTCATGTGAATTATATTATTTTACTTGCTTTTCAATCACGTATAGTGGTCCCTGTTGCTTTAATGCTCTTAGATAAAATTAAAGAAAGAGTTTTATAATACATATTACAAAATCATAAAATTAACTTTCAATCTATGAGCTTGTGGGACTGAATTAAATTAGACGTATAATAGCGTGCAAAATTGAGTTTTGATATCAAAATAAAAATTGGCGACCCAATAGTAAGTTGAAACATTCAGTCACACTTTTCGGGCAATTTAAAATTAAATGATATTTTTTTTGTTTTACAAAAATAACTCGAATTTAATTTAGCGTCTCAAACAATTTAGTATGTATGTACATTTTGGTCAAGAGCAATAACCCGCTAGAAGTTTATCCAACATTTTTAGCTTCATAGTGCACAATTGCAAATCGTTCCCTGTAAAACTAATAAATGCCGAACTGTATTGGTAGTTTTATCGCAGCTGCACAAAACGCGGGCGACAAAACCAACCTCGGTTCCCGGCCACAACAACCCTGCTGAAGTTTAATTCAATCGGTGTGCCCCACTCAGTGTTGTGGGATGAGAAACTCGGGGTAACATGTCGGTGCTAGGCGAGGGGTGAGGGCAGAGGGCGGCTCGGGGGACGAGTGTACGCGAAGCGGTGTTAATTACTACTCATGTGGCAGACCACATATCGCGAACTTTGGCGGACAAAGTTGCGCCTCCGACACTATATTATTTATCTTTCAATGTCACCAACCGTAGTTATTCTAGGTATTTCAAAACAACAACGTATATGTATTCTACAGAGATGCGTAATTTATTATTTTTAAAATATACACCAATTAATAACCAATGCCTACCCGACAAAAATGTTCGTATTTGTATTAGATAATGAAATAAAAACCTCTCCTTTTGTTTGAATAATATTAATTATGTAGTAATCAACGAATTAATATATTTCATACTTGCTATTTCATATTGCGGTTTCGCACGCGTTAATGTAAATTAAACATATCGCTCGAGAACAGTACTTCGTTCTTTATGAAAGAACACTTTGTCCTTTTCTTGTACCCCGGAAAAACATGAATGCAAAATTTCACTATGATCGGTTGAGTAATTAAAGTCTGAAAGCATAATAAATATAAACATAAACAAGTAAACTCATATACGCATTTATAATATTAGTTAAATATTGTAACTCGTATTTTAGTCATTAAAATTAGGAAAGAGTTAAGATAGATATAAATAATCATACCTACTTATTTTCTAAGAACGGTATTTTGTATCATAATTAAAAAAAAAAACAAAATTCTTCTTATAAAAATGATGAAATATTAAATACGTTAGAGAATTCAATCCAACAACCTATCCCTACCTCGCATATTTACTGAATACATATATAAAAATTCCTACCCCTTGTTGGAGACATCGTTTCTGCGACCGTTGAATGGAGGAAGGCTGTCTTTCTACGCAGCTTTCTCATATATATTTTGTTTCCATTTTTTAACGTCAATTGAACTATATTGTAAAATGCATACAAAAATAGTTTCTGTTACCAATGTTATGTGTAGTTCTATAAATTCACGACATATATGCAATATCAAAAACGTTATTTTACACTAGTTAGTGTCCGTTAATTCGTTGTTGTTACATTATTCTTCTTCCACATCTCGGTTAATAGTGAGAACTGTATTATTTCTATTATAATTTTATTATCTGCCACCTATACCTAACCTTTCTAGAGATGGAAATATGGGACTGTTAAATGTTATCATAATTGCTTAGCCGTCCTATAAAAGTGTAGTTATGTGTAGCTTTGGTAATGCATTATAAAGGTATTTATCTATCAAATAAAAAGTTTCGTCGAAATCGATACAGCAGTACATATATGGGTTATTTAAGATTTATAATTTTCAGTTCATTTTAGATTATTTTTAAAAAGGCAGACGTAGGAGATTTACGAAAAGACAGAAAGAGATTAGGAAAGGAGACGTTACGCTAATGTTATAAAGCTTTAAAGACAATATAAAGATTGAAAATTTAATGACGGGTATGATTTGAATTTCTGGAAATATATATATATATATAATTACTTTGGGCTAACGCTAACATTAACTCGCGACATCGTGTACGTAGAAGGTGAACATATTTTTAAATAACACGTACGTTCACCCCAAAACATTCTTCATTGATGCTCCATTATTATTAGTTTTAACGAGATGATATATAGCCTATAACCTTCCTCGATAAATGAGCTATATAACATTGAAATAATTTTTGAAATCGGACCAAGTAGTTCAAGAGATTATCGCGTTCAAATAAACAAACTTTTGAACTTTGTAATATTAATATACATAGATATATTTGTGGACGTATAGCCTATTATAAAATAGACTATCATAACGTATAACATATTTAGGACTTATAATAAAATACGTACTTTACGAGTGTAAGGAGCAAATAAAAGTGGTAATACGGCCCTAAAAGGCACTTTTATGTGTATATCTCTATATAATTTAGGCCTTTCTTCGCATCGTTCATGCGATATAAGATATATCATGGTTAACATAAAATGGCCGGTTTGAAAATTGAAACATTTATAGGTGGTAGGCGAAACGATATCGAAGGCGCGGTGCGGCGCCTCCATGAGTCCATCGACATAAATTCGTATTAGTGCCACCTCAGGTCGATTTTACGACGCTTCAGACGTACTTATTGCTTGGTCTAGATATTTACCCAGCTTGTTATGTGTTTACGGAAGATAAATAATTCTTTGACGTGGTTAACAAAATAATTCCAGACTATTGTTTTTATCTCCGAATAGATTAGAGATTAGACGGGTCGTTAAATTTCTTCATATTTTTTTTCCGAAACTGTTTATATTTCAGGGATATATATTTTTTCTTTCTCGTGCTTATCCGTCAATAGGATGGTATTTCGAAGACATTGGAAAAACATAATTAAGAATCTGTCTAATTAATATACGTAATGTTCTATGACGTTATTTAAATTGTCCTCAGTATAGCGATTTGAATGTAAAAACTATTGAAAACCATCAAACATCTCTGATTCAATTACTGCTACAATTTACTAAATATTATTTTCTACGTATTAAAAAAAAGAATCATCATAGAGTACATAATTTTTTTTTGCATTATTTTTATTTCCCTTTTCCATATGATGAAGTCTATATTTATTAGTGGACTGACAAAATTATTATTTACTGTGTGAAATAATACTCGGAAGATATAGTTACTGAGATCATATTTACTTCTTCTTATATTTCCTTTCAACCTATCGGAATATCGTAGTCAAACTTTTTACGTAGTCCAGTTAAATTTGTAATCTATGCGGCTGATACTCTAATAATTCTTAAGGCTATGAATTGGCATGTTTGAACACAAACAACTACAAGTCCAAATTAAAAAATCCCCTTCCGTCAGATATCAGGTTAAATAACATGGATTTAGGTTATACAAACTTTACGCCACAACGCTAAGGAGTGGTACACGATCACCTCCACGCACGTGCACGCTTACACATAAAAGCGGAAGGGTTTTATTTTTCTCTTATCGAACTGAAATAGTTTGGAAAATTATCCGACACAAAATACATATAAGAGTTGTCGAGGTATGTATTGGTCACACATATGTTTCAATAAATCATATAAGTATGAATATGTAGCTTAGCTTAGGTTAGCTCGGATAGTTCGCGATATTGCATGTATCAGGCAACAGACCAAGCCGAGGTGTGCCGTGCCCCCTTGAGCTAGTTGCTCAAATAAAATGGGCTAAGTGCCGCAAACGCTCGCCTTAGTAATCCGGGGAAGCTGTTAAGACTTCGCTAGGTCAATAGCGTAGTCAGTTCGAAAAAAAAAGCCAAGGAGCGGATCAGAAATTTTTCGCGAGTGAATCCCCGGCGCGCTACTATTTAAAGAATAAATTTTATTGCAAGTTTCCGATTTCTTTCGTGTATGTTTCAAGTTGATTTTAAATTTTTCTCGAGGAAAGTTTTACAAGTTCGTTTCACAAACGAGAAAGTTAAATTTAAATTAGATTTATTCTAAAGTTGAAATTTTAAACGGAGAAGACATCGTTGAGAGTGTTGAGAAGTTTGTAAGGATCAATAGAGAATTCAACGTGACTTGATTTAATATTTATAGTAAAAATAAACTGTAATAAAATAAGAAAAAATGCGGTGCCTTTAGCTTTAATGCTCAGACCTTTGCCTTTGGCTTTAACGCTCAGACGTTTGTGAATTCGTGCTATATAGTTTTGTTATCTATTGGGAGCTGCATATTTTATTTAGTTTAGTTGTAAGTTGTCTTTAATGTTTATTATAATGTTATTCATCATCCTAAAAGTATAAATTGAGTCATTACCCTTTTATCAGTTTAAAGTTTAATGGAAATCTAGCCTTAATAATACAATAGATATCCTTCGTTTGTCTGTAAATATTCGCCAAAATTGCTTTAACTGTTTGGAAATTATCCCGGATAAAAAGCTGCCTGTTGATTTTTATCATATCTAATTATTTATATATTATTTCAATTGGAAATTTAATTATTAACTTCAATTTTAGCATAGTCTTGAAATTGAAAATATCGAAAGAATATATAAAAAACAAATGTGAAGCTGTGGGCAGTTGCTTCTTAGTTATAAAAGAGTGCAGTCAAAAATATTCTTTATCCTTTGAAAAGTTTATGGTTTAAACATAAGTGTTTAACTGAGATAAATACTTCAGAAAACTCAAAGCTAAAACTACACGTTTACGGTTTAAAGTAGGTACTAAATTTACTCCGTAAGCGCTTGCAGCATTAAAATGTTACCATTCATTAAACTTCATTGCTACAAATATGCTTTGAAGCTAATTTTAATTTTCCGAAAGGGAACCGACAAAATAGATTTTCTGCGAAAAGACTATGAAACGTATTACGTAGCTATATTTCAATAACAAATAATGAATATTTGAAGCCGTAGAAGTTTGATTTGATAATCCGATGTATAATAGTTATATAAAATAACTAACTAACCCGCGCAACTTCGTCCGTGTGAAGTTGGTTACCTACTGGTTCCAATTGTATTTGCAAACCAGAAAAATCTTAAAATACGTAGAACTCGGTTACAGCGACTCCCACCGTTTTCATTTGTAAACCAAGTAATTCAAGGAGCAACCCTAACACATACCTAGTTGGTTTAGCGAATGACTTACGCATGTGTGGAAGAAATTTCGATGAGGCGGACGTAACACCATCTGTCATTTAATAACAACAATAATTTCGTTTCGTTTGAAATACGAATGACCGTTGAATCATTTGAATATTGTTCATACAAAAATTGCAAATAATAATTGAGAGTGTGGGGTTTGGAAGGTGAAAATTTGGTTATTTGTTTGATGGCAAATATAAAAATACAAAATAGAAAAATTTAAAAGAAATCTGGATAGAAGGGACTTCGTAATCATCTAGAGGTACAAAACATACTTTAAGGGCCGCTTGTACCAAACGACTTAATTGTGTTTAACTTATATTTAAACACGAATTTTGATTTAAATCAAACAAGTGTCTTGTACCAACAATTTTATGGCGCTAAATACGTTTAGTGATCTGTCAAAATTAAATGCTCTGTAGGAGCTGTTTAGCGCGGCTAAACGCGTTTAGTGATCTGTCGTGGAGTGTCATTTCATACATAATTTTGTTATTCGTTTTTCCGAAATAAATATGAGTTTTTTTGATTTATCCTCCGATGATGACGAAGAATTTATGGAATTTTTAAACAGACCTATGCGACAAATATTTGAAAGAAGTAATTTTTTCGAAGATTCTATTATCGAGATATATGGTTCAATAACTCTTGTAAACAGTCCCAGTTCCACTCGTGTAAAATTTGGTGCACGTGAACGAAGTCCAGAACTTATTTGGTTTTGCGTATTCAAATTGTGTTCAAAGTAATTATAGACACAATATAATATACAGATTCAACCGAACAAACTCTATTAAACTTAACAAAACACAATATCAGTTATCACAATATTAATCCCAGCAAGTATGTAAAATAACACGTTCGTCATTTACAAATATGCGCGCGCGAAAAGTGCAAGATGACAAAAAGTGTAAGTCGGTAAAATAAGAAACGTTTCGTTTACGCATACATTTTTGATATTGTACACGAGTTTAATTCAAATCATGATTTAAGTAGCTCTTAAGCGTGAAACGAAACGTCATTGACTACTTTACGGACACGTAAAACACATTTAGCTAAATCGCAAATTTAAACAGTTGGTACAAGACAACGCTAAACGCATTTAAATTAAAAATGTTTAGAGCGTTAAATATGTTTAGTTAAACGGTTTTTAAATGACTTTTGGTACAAGTCGCCCTAAGACATATTCTCATACCTACCAAATATACATTTGAAATTTCAAAAAACCGTGACAGGAGATTTTTATATATTAGAAATAACATTTGTTGCTCACATTTTAAACGATTTTCAACGAGACTAATAAAATAAACGAAAGCAGAAAAAAGGTGCGGAACAAAACGTTAAAGAAATAAAGAAACAAATATACCTATAACTCACAAAGAATCTATAGACTGCCATTTTAACCATCCATACATCCAGCAACGAACTCGTGTATCCCAACAATGGATGTTATGTCTAAGCAAATTTATTCTTTTTAATTAATTATTTTAATATCTTAGCTAAACCTAGACTTGCCTGGCCAACTTTAGCGAGTGGAGTATATAGCAAGACATCGGTCGGTGCGAAATTAAGTGAGTTTGTTGAGTGTAAACAGGGATAATCCTTGGCTTGACTATGATTAGCATATCGCGGGAGTCGGCGTTCGTTCCCGAGGGGCATCTGCAATTTAAATCAGGGACTTGGTCGGGACGGGCCGGTTCCTTAGCTGCGTACTCGGAATTTGAGATTTAATACGATTGGATGATTTGGAGTTCGATTTTCTGGTTGTTTGAACTGATTGAATTTGCTCTTAAAATTGACTTGTACGGCTCTTCGATAGCTTGCATGATTTTAAACATATTATGATAAGTTTCAAAAAACCAAATTATATTTGTTTAATCTCGTAAAATATTTCCGACTCTTCTTACAGCATTATTGGATGCAGACATTTTTGATGGTGTTTAGTAAGAGTTGTAGAACTTGTGCAAGTTACGATTGCAGGAAGGTCATCACCACTCCTATTTCTGCTACAAAGAAGAGCTGTACTCAAATTGCTGTGTTCCGTTTCGAAGAGTATGATTCCTAACATAAACTGGGAAACAACTTACAAAACTCGAAAACCTTATACGGCTGCCTTTATCACTACAGTGTTTACACGGAGTGGTAGGACGAACTGCAGTGGACATTTCACATGAGGTGTACAGCATACCTACAGCATATTACTTTATGACATAAAAATCAAGAAATAAAGAATTTCTAATTTATTCTCTGCTTGGCTGATTCAAGCTATGCTTTATGAGACTATTTGGGTTCGAAATCAATTTTATCTGATAAAGTCTGTATCTGTAATTTATTAAATTTACATGAAAATGAAAACATACAATTGATAAAACATCAATTCAAACATGGATTCCCGTTGGAGTCAATTTGATAAATACCTAAGACAATTAGTTGTTTGTATAAATTAATGTTTTTATGTATCTGCAGAATCTAAGAATACTGAAAATGATTTCATACTCCCTCAATTCGAGGGACCGAAACAGACTTTAGCAATTAAGTTTCCATGCGAACTCCATAATGGTGATTAGAGTAATTAATCAGAAACCCTATAGTAGCAGTGGAAATATTTTAATGGTATTAATGGTACCAAATGTTGAAAATTAATTTAACATTCACATGCAAGATTGTAATGCTGTTTCAGAACTGAATATCCATAACATTGCAGTGAGCGAGAACGTAGGTATTGTTTGAAGCCTAAACGTACGTTCAAACGGTCATTAATCTTAATTATGATTTTGATAGATGTACATATCTCTCTTCATAATATTATTTGAAAAAGTATTATATTGTGAAATGAATTTATTTACTCAAAGTAAGAGTTATATAATGAATATCTAAAGATTATTTTTGTCTGTTGTTGCGGTTTGTCATCCGACCTATTAAAAATATTTTGGACTAGGTACTGATAAATACTTATATCGAGAACATTGGAATATTGATTTGTATTATATGTCATATTTATGAGCTTAATTCCACGTCCCCGTTAAAATGTAGTTTATAAGAATTCTTTTTTTTTTTTTCTCGATCTGACTACGCTATTGACCTAGCAAGGTCTTAACAGCTTCACCGGACTACTAAGGCGAGCGCTTAAGGCACTCAGCCGATTTCACATTGGCAACCAGCTCAAGGTTGCACGGCACACCTCGGCCCGGCTGTTGCCCGTTGTATACAAAATCGCGACCTATCTTAGCTAACCTAGCTAACTATTCATATATGTTTGAGTTGTTGAAACGTATATGAATACCAAGCATATCCGCCTCAACAACTCCTCCATATATTTTTCGTCCGAAAAATTGAGAGCTTTTCAGTTCGATAAGGGAAAAAAAAATTAACAAAAATAACCCTTCCACCAAGAAGTGTAGCGTGTAGGCGTGCACGTGTGTGAAGGTGATCGTGTAGTGTTGTAGCAGTGATGTATGGGTGTGTCACCGTATCGCGCAAGCAACGCACTCAAGGGCTCCCTACCGAGGGATCGAACCTAGGCTTGAGCCGCTGCCGTGGGAGGCCTAATCGGGTGTGCGGGAGCGAAATTAACCCCCAGACCGCGGCGGCGCGATCTGTGGTTACGCGGGCGTGGGCGTGAGCACGCTCTGTTACGAGGGACAGGCTGGTACTGATCGTTCGCTGACGTGATATCGTCGGGAGGGTCGGTGAAAATGTGTCGCGGACGTCTTTCATAACGCCCAGCGTTGGGCACGGGTTCGTAATTCGCGGCGGATACTACTAACGGACTGGGATGAATCGCGGCTCGCTCGAAATAGCTATTTGTAAATGATTTTATATACGCCCAGATAGACGGCATCTCCAGGTCCCTGTGGAGATCCGCCTTCCGGACGAACCAAGGAGCACCGGTGATTTTACGCAGAGCCCGGGTCTGCAAAACCTGAAGCGTATCTAGATTCTTCGCGTGGGCGAAAACCGGACAACTATACGTCATTACCGGACGAATACAGACTTTATATATTGTGAGCTTATGTCTGAGGGACAGTTTGCTCTTCTGACAGAGTAAATAATGGAGGCGACCCAAGACCATTGCGGCTCTGTCTCGCACTCTCTTAATATGAGGATCGAACGTTAAATGACGGTCTAAAGTGACGCCGAGATACTTGACCTCGGTGGTCCAAGGTATCTCAGAATCGTATAGCCTTAAGGGCTTTAACTTGTTATCGCGATATCTAGGATCGAAGAGTATCGCGGCACTCTTATCGGGGTTAATACCTATACGCCATCGAAGAAACCAGTCACCGAGCGTGCTAACGGCTTTTTCGATGCGATTCCTAAGGACTTTCGGCCGCCAGCCAGAGGCGTAGATAACTGTATCATCAGCATAACAACCTACCTCGACTCCCGGGAGCTTAGGTAGGTCGCTGATGAACAGGTTGAAGAGGGTGGGCGCGAGTATTGAGCCTTGTGGCACACCTGAGCGTATCGGACGGGGCGATGAGAGTTCGCCGTCTACTCTAAAACGGAAGGTTCTATCGGCTAGATAATCACGGATGATGTGAACTAACCTATCGGGTATACCGGCTTGATTTAGCTTGTATATGAGCCCTTTGTGTCAGACCTTATCGAAGGCCTTGGCGACATCGAAAAAGACTGCTATCGTGCGTTTCGGATTAGTGTTTTTCACGGGCGGATCCGGCTTCGGGTTCGGATCTTTATTAAAATTAGAAAAGATGTACTCCGTGAAGTGAAGTACTTGATCCGGACAAGAGTGTTTGGCGCGAAATCCAAACTGTTCAGGCGGTATTAAACTACTGTCGTTTATCGTGACCTGGAGACGGTTCAGAAGGAGCCGCTCGTAAAGTTTCCCTAGTGTATCAAGCAAACTAATCGGACGATAGCTATCGGGAAGTGTAGCTTTCTTGCCGGGCTTGTGAATTCCTATCACTACGGCCCTCTTCCAGACGGCTGGAAAATGACCCTGGGACATGGCCGCATTGAATATGCAGACCAATAGAGCTATGATGCGGTCAGGAAGGAGCTTCAGAACCTCGTTCCTGATTCCATCGGGACCTGGAGACTTCCTAGGCTTGAGACGCTTGATGGCGGCCGAAACTTCGTCAAACGTTATCGGGGTTAGGGTATCCGCCGGAGGAGACGCGAGTGCATGCTCTACAGCTGTTTCGATAGACTCTATGATGGAAGGGTCAGTATTATCAGTGTTTGGTGAACACTGTTTCTCTAAGCTCGCGGCGAGACATTCTGCTTTGTCAGTGTTATCGAACGCGGGAAGCAACCCGGGGCCTCTATCGAGAGGGGGCATTGGGATGACCGTATCGGACTTAAACTTTCGCGTGAGGGTCCAGAATGCCAGGTGAGACGGCTGGAGATCCTCCAGAAACCTGTCCCACCTGTCACCCCGGATCTCAGAAATACGAGACTTAACTGCTTTCCGTAAGACACGTAAGCGTTCGCGGTTCTCAGCGGTCGGGTAAGCGTCGTGAGCACGAGTCGCGGCGTTCTTTTCCGTGATCAATGCTCTCACGTCATCAGGGAGTATAAAACGGCGTTCGTTCGCCGCTTGTACCTCTTTCGAGGTCTCCCTGACGGCGGTCTGGAGATAATCAACCAGGGAATCGATGGCCGAATCCGCGTCGACTTTAGACACCAACACGTCCGGAATCCTGTCTAAACTACTAGACGACGGACTATTTTTAAAATATTCGCTAAGTTTCGCGTAATCGGCCACTCTGATCGGCGTCGGGCTAAAATCAGAGTTATGTCCTAACTGTAATAGAACCGGGCGATGATCCGAGTCGAGTTCGTGTATGACTGATATGAGTCGTACAGGAAGCGCGACATTTTTTAGTAAAGCTACATCTAAAACTGACGGTCGGCATTGATCTTGATAGTGCGTGGGTTCTGGAGGGCCTATGACGTCAAATGCGAGAGCCCCACCTAGTTCGTCGAGTATCCTCCCGTTACGAGAGGTACACGGACTATTCCAGATGACGTTCCCGCAGTTGAGGTCCCCCGCTATGATGACAGAATTACCTAAATTAAATAGCGCCTGCAGATCGGATTTGAGCAATACTTTATTCGGTGGTAGGTACGCGGAGACAAGAATAATATCAGAGTGGCCCGTCATACCAACGCGGCATACTGACACTTCCATATGAGTAAGCGCGGGCGGATCTAAAGGCATGCAATACAACGAACGCCTGAAATAAATTAAGGAGTCACCCCCGCGGGCGACACGGTCGTTTCTAACAATGCAATAATTCGCGATTCTCGGATTACGCATACTCGGTTTTAACATCGTTTCCTGGATGAGGAAAACGTCAATCTGTATATCGCGCAAAAAGTCAGCTACTAGATCGCGCTGTGTCCGAAGGGATCTCGCGTTGAAAAACGAGAGGCAAAGACCGCGTGGTTTTATTTTATTAATTCCCGGGAATTTTAAAATTAATATTTAAGAGACTGTGATCGGGCGAGGCGCTGTATGGTGGCTCCGATAGCCGGAAAGCGCGCTAGGGCGGAGCTATGGTGTATCCCGTGCTTCTCCTCTACTACGGCATAGAAGGCGAGAACCTCCTGCGTATCGTGCTCTACGAGTAGGTGCTCCATCCAGTCGAACTTATCCGAGAGAGATGATGGAGCCTGAGTCGCCTTAGGTGGCGGCGCCAGAGGCCTTTAAGAGGCCTGAGGCTGAGGTCTGGGGGCCAGGGGGCCCATAGGGGCCCGCCCGGGTTGGGCCGCGCGCGGCACAGAGGGTGGCGAGCGCGGTGAGGTCGTGGGCGCCAGCGCTACCGGGGCGCGGGAGGCGCCCGGCAGGCCCGGCAGGGTCTCCACGGACATGAGAGGTGGAGGAGCTCTAGGAAATCTCATAACGATTTGTGTTAAAAAAAGAAGTAAGTATGCATAAAAATATGTTTAGTTTAACAGTATAGTTTAATTGTTGCGCTTCGTTCGGTCAGTGAGAGCGCTGAAGGCCTACCTCCCTTCCTCTCCCCTCTCCCCTGCCCCTCCCCTATTCTCCCAAGCAAAGGCTGGCAACGCACTTTCGACTCCCCTGGTGTTGTTAGTGTCTATGGACGGTGGTGATCACTTATCATCATATGATCTACTTGTTCGTTTGCCTCCTATGACGAATAATAATAAAAAGAAAACATGTTTTGATGATTATACAAATTATTTACTTACGTTTTTCACATATTGTTACAAAGATCAAATTCAAGATGACCAGAAGACACACTGCTGTTCAACGTAAAGTTTCAACAACACCCTGCTGTTGACTCTTTGCTACATAATCGAATGTAGCATGTAGCAACTAAAGTCCAGACATATGAAAAACATCGAAGTGCTGCACTCGATAGTAGACGTGATGAATTGAAAGCCCGACCACCAGCGGCAATCAGTTATTACGAGAATGGTGTTCTCACTTGTGTACAATGTGCACGCACCTTTCGTAAGAAAATGGCCTATATTAGCCACATGAAAGCACACGAGCGTCGGAGTTGAAGCAGTACCTGCGGCCGAAAACGGCCTGTAGTGTACATACATAATCGAATGCTCCACCAATTTTCTGTCCCTTATAAAAAACGTACATTTATTGGACGTTAGAAGCGAACTTTAAACTAGAACCGCGCTTTAACCAAGAACTAGCAGACTTTAAACTAGAACCGCGTTTTAAACGAGAACTATCAGACTTTAAACTAAAACTGTGCTTTAAACGAGAACTATCAGACTTTAAACTAGAACCGCGCTTTAAATGAGAACTATCAGACTTTAAACTGGAACCGCACTTTTTTCTCGCGCGAAAACCCTTTCATACGGGAAACAGTGTGTGTGTAAAGCCAGCTAATTGACTAGGTACTAGACCAGAGCTTAGAATTAACCACCTTAAATATAAACGCATGATGGGTAAACAAAGGGAATTAAAATATTATTATCTCTTTAATATAGGTGCATAATGATCATCTCGGTATGGTCGGCATTGTTATTGAAACGAACAGGGACGATTAATTATCCATTGAACATAATTTGGGCGGATCAGTGAACCAGTGCTGTGCTCGACTCGTCGGCCTGATTTGAATTGATATAATTCGTTGTCTCTTTATAACGGAACGTTTATTTTTTGACATTTGACACCGATATTTATTTATATCGTTGTATCTCATTTGATGCTATTCGATTTAGTACCTACTAAATCTTCTTTATAAACATGTTCACTGATAGCAGAATGAGTCCATCTGAACATAACAGATTTACAAAAGCAAATTCTGTTTGACCTGCTACAAGGGACACACAATTGAAGATAGCAACTCATATACCGTAAACGTGTGAAATTATATGTACTTAATTACATTTATTACAAACTATGATCCTTATCAAAGTACCTGTTTACATTAAATGTTTTATTAGGGTACTGTTTTTACTTTAATATGGAAGATTATCTACTGCAATTACCTACTAATAGAATATTATTTGTTACATCAGTTTGTAACTTATATTTATGCCACTCTAAACTATTAATCCAGCACTATTTTTGTTTTGTATGGAGTTACCGAAGAAAGTTCACATGACAAAATTAAATTGTTATTCGAATCAGTGCATTTATTAAAAATTCTTTACTATCAAAGGAAATAATGAAATTGTTTTAGTCGTCCTATCAACAAATTTTGAATGCCTCCAAGACGAAAGGCATCTTTATCGTTGCGAAACTTTTTCTTCCTTGTGTTGAGACTCGGGATGGAGAACCCCTTTTAATAAAACTTAAACGGGCCGTCTGCAATTTAGATAAGTAGGCACCTTTCTAGTTTCCATTAAATTAAATTTTATTAAATAACGTAATTAGTTAGGAATCTTGTTTCGTTAGAAAATAATTTTACCAAGACAATATTGATACTGGAATATCTAATTTACTAAACACGTCTTTATCGATCTTCGTGTGTTCTTCAGTTAATCTTTTGACTGTCAATATATTCTTTATAAATAAATAAAGTGGAACTTAATCACAATACATTAAAAATGGTTAATAGGCATAAATTGTAAAACAGAGCAAACACCCCAAAGATTCAAACTTTACCAACTTCGGTACTTAGTCGCTGTTTTTACTGTAAATTCTCTCCCTTCACTTGTTTCCCGAGATATTTATAATCGTCGACTTTCCCCAACTTACTGTCGCCAACGAAATATCCTTTTAATGGCCGCTGGAGTGTCGGGTCGTCTGCAATTTAGATTAGTCCTTTAATTAAATTAACATTATGATCCCTATCTCTGCGAGCCAGGTGGTTCACGTTATTGCTCCTACGCGACGTTCAAACTCTGTCTTTGCATTCTTTTTGACATTTAATGTAGTTTTTTCATTTAGGACATTTGATACTTAGTCATTATTGTGTGTATTACTAGCAACCGATTGGCATTGCTCCAATGTGCTAATATGGCATCATAAGTATCTGAATATTAAAACCAGTTTTTTGGTGCTTTGATATTTATATTTCATCAAACGTAAGAATCTAAGTAAGATTCGTCACACGATTAACTATTTTTGCATTTACATTCATTTAGGAATCATCGCAGTTTAAAAGTAAATGATCCTCTGTGTTTAAACGTATTCAAAATCTCTAAGTGTTATATAAATATGTGAATATATTAGTAATATAAAAAGAATATTTAAAATTAAAATTTACGAAATTAGAGTAAATACCAAGTTAATATAAGCTTTTACGTATCTGTATAAAGCGATACCTATAGCATTAAAGTCAAATATAATATTGGAAAACAAGAGTAAGTAGTTTTCCCGCGGGATCGTATAAACTTATATCCTTACGTAGGCCCGAGCGTGTGTTTCACTATTCTGTGTGTATAACGTGGATAGAATTCACCCTTCGCGATGTTCTTGCAAGTAATCACCGGTAAGTACTACGTCGATGTTATTAATGATAGTGGAAAAATAAACGTTTTTGTACTGAGAAAAAGAAAATCCAGGGAAAGATATAAGAGAATAAACTAAATTAAAGCAATTAACAGGCCATCCTGAACTAAATAATGTTAGGTTTATTAACATTTTTGTTATTAGTATTATCTGGCAATAACGTAATGAAAGGAAGGAACGAATACAATCAATGTAAGGAATAATATTGAACATTGCATATATACATTATCTGGTGCTAACAGCTTTGCTGTATTTTATTAAAAAGAAATTAAGATAGTCATAAGGACTGCCAACAGGAGTGATAACTCAAGTAATGGAATAGCTGTGTCCTTTTTTGAATTTTTAAATTCGTTGTAGTCTAAATTATTTAAATTTCATAATTTAGTAATTTAAATTTAGAACATTATTATGACCTAGGGCAAGCGGTGTGGTGCTCATGCGCAGACGAGGTAAAATAAATGAATAACATTTTATATAAAGAAATTTTGCAAGCAAAACATATTCTTGATATATTTTTTTTCGTAAATCATAAAATTAATTAATAAATTCTCTGTAAGTATAATATATTGTAGAGATAAACAAGGGAAACAAAGCCACGGGTATCAGATAGTAAATAATAATTTGAAATTGTTACTGTCCAGTAACTGATTGATAGTTTTGATTTTCTTTCTTAACCATCATCAGAATCATGGCATGGTTAGCGATGATATTCCTTTAAAAAAATTATATGTATATTTTGTCTGGTTTTAGAAGCACGAAAATGATTTCCTAAATATCATACTGATTAATCGAGAAAAATTACAAAAGATTTTGCTGCTAATTGAAACTTCCGAATTCAGGAATTTCGATATAATTTAATCAGAACTTGACAATATTAAAAGTTGGGAGTCTTTTAAACCCAAATATTGGATTCAATGATTTCAATTACGGTTTACAGTCCGGTTGTTCTTCGAATGTCGACTACCCTTTTTGTTTCTTTTCCACGATTTGCGTTCGTTTTATCTATTTTCCTAGTGTTACAGTCTTCCGGCGGGCGCAGGTCAACCGCAAAATTAGAAATATCTCTATCCGAAGCAATCGCTTACGTTTAACCAAACATATTTCAATTTCGTTCCAATAAAACAATATGTTATTGGATGTCTTCCTGTCTATCACGAGATCTGTATCGTTATATTGTTGTTTGTCTTGTATTTACATAAAACGATTTTATTTTTTATCAACTTAATTCACATTATTACATAGAAAGAATATCCACTTACATGATGGATGTACCTAATACAATAACTATTGTAATCATTACAATGCAACAGTAATCTATACTAATATTATAAAGCTGGAGGGTTTGTTTGATTGTTTGATTGAACGCGTTAATCTCAGGAACTACTGCTCTGATTTGAAAAATTATTTCAGTGTTCGATAACTCTTTTATAGAGGAGTGTTCTAGGCTATATATCATCACGCTAAAACCAATATGAGCGGAGCAACATGAAGAATGTTTCATTTTTTTTTCTTTTTAATAAAAATAAATTAAAATCAACATGTATGTAGTCTCACCACGACAAAACGGCTGCACCTCGGGTAGTTCTTTTGTGTTGTGTTTGTAATTGTCAGGGCACGGTTAGTTGGAAAAATCACATGGAAATGTGAATGAATTTAAATATTCCCAGATACAAAAGTGTTTGAGGCAGATGACAATAGAGAGTTCTTAAAAGCATCGACCGATTTATATTCAATTATTATGTTGCTACTGTATCTTAGTTATAATGTAAAGTAAAGATTTGAACTCATTTTATTTGTTAAGACATCGAATTGTAGCCTAGTAGAAAAAATCTCCATTTAACATTGTGATTTACACATACAAATAATTTGGAAGACATATGTAACCCTTTTTATACTATAAATATTCTGATACGACGACCAAATGGATGTATCCCTGTGCTGAAAGTTGAAAGTTCGATATACACCGACGTCTATGAGGCCAGAGGGAAAGTTGTGAATTATTGCCTCTGACATTGACGACCCGAAGAAAAATTGCTGTTCAAAGTTTGAGTACTTGCGAAGTTAGTTTTAGCGTCAGTCTGTGTTATTGGACAGTTCTGATGAGTTATTCAATTTTTTATTTAACGTTATCTCACCGTACTATCAGCTCTCATATGACATAGAATCATATTAATATTTATATACCGATAACAGAATTATTATGAATCGACTTACCTATGTAGAATGATTTTTTTAAATAAGCACAGCGTACATGCTTAATAATTATTATATCAAATGAGGCACAATACATTTTACTGGGTAGGTAGTAAAGCCATGCTTAAGTTATAAATGGTTTCAGCATGAATGGGTCGGCTCGCCAGGGGTGGCAGTAGGGTCTCACAGAAAACCGACCTGGAGTAACAGTGCTTGCATTGTTGCGTTTTATTCGGTCAGTGAGAGCGCCGGAGGCACACTTCCTCTTCTAACTTCCCTCTCTCCCTCCTTCCTCCTCCCCCTTCTCCATCAACACAAGCTGACAACGCACTTGTGACTTCTTTAGTGGTCCTTGTGTCCATGGACGGCGGTGATCACTTAACATCAGGTGACCCACTTGTTCGTTTGCCACCGATAATATAAAAAAAGCACAGCATCCATGGTTAATAATTATTATTTGAAGTGTGATAAAATACATTTTACTTTAGCAAGTAAAAATTGTATCTGATATAAAAAATTGTGAATAACTAACAATTTATATAAATAATTATCTACTTTACAAGACATCAAAAGTTTTTGAAAGAAGAACGCATTGTTTAATTTAATTTAACATTATTTATCTTTTAATAATTTAACCTATCATTTTTTTAATTTTGATTTTGAAAAAAAAATCGTAAAAACAACATCTATAAAACTAGTTATGTACTTTCTTCCAATCATAAATCGTCCAATAATAAATAACTAAGTTACAAAAGAATCAAAAATAAAATAGAGCTGTGGACTAAGTTAATTAAATTGGTTGGACGTTTCATTACACACGTATGTATTTACTTACCCAACCAACTTGATTTCTCTCAGTATCGACCACTTATTTTAGTTCTCAATAAACCTACGACTACAGACTCTCGAAAACGAATTGACAAAAGTACTATTACAGCAAACTATAGACAAAAATTATACTAACAGACACGGCGGATGTAATATTTATTTTTTATTTGTATTGGGTAGTAAGAAAATCATCTAACAAAAGAAAGAGACCTTACCCTTTTTTTTTGGCCTTACCTAGATTCCCATTTTTGAGAAAACGTAACTAGACTTATTACTATATTGCAATAATGAAAACAAAAAAAAATACAATGATTATTTATGTATCTATGTACATATGTATGGGTATTCTTCTTCAATATACTTATATATATTTTGATTTTTTTTTAAACAAAAACTAAACATGGATAAAAAAAAACATAAAATAACTACTTTATAAATAAACAAAAACCTCAAGTATTCCATATACAGTTTGTAAGTTCTTAATAAAATATATATAAAAGCCTATTGGCCTTAATTGTCATTTGATACATTTGTTACATTTTTTAACTTTTCTACAATTTGTACGTTGTTTCGCCTTGAAAATTAAAAAAAAAACTTTGACAAATAATATACCTAACTAAATCTTACTTATGAATCACTCTATCTACTGTTAAAATCGAATGAAAATCCGTTCAGTAGTTTTTGAGTTTAACGCGAACAGATACACGGACAGAAGTACCAGAGGACTTCGATTTATCTACACTAATATTATAAAGAGGTAAATAGTAAAGTTGTGGGGGTATTTCGATTTGAAAAATTATTTCAATGTTATACATATCCTTTATTGAGAGTGGTTATAGGCTATATCATCACGCCAATACCAATTGGAACGCAGCACTAATGAAGAATGTTTATGAATCGGTTTTTTTTACTCTTGAGAACTTCCGCTGCGTGTTAGCGTTAGCCTAAAGTAATTATTCCACGCGAACGAAGTCGCGGAGAGAGACTAAATACTATATAATGACATATTCGTTCAAGTTAATAAAAGAGAAATCCACTTTTGCATCTCTCTTGTTAATCGAAATTGAATATCGAGTGTTTATTTTTTATTTAATAATTCTGCTCTTTATAACCGCACTGCGACTAATAAAAAACGTAATAGAGAGCGAAACTAATCTTCTACTTTCAATCAATCAAGATTCCATTGTAAAAGAATTCTGTAAATACCATCACGTAAACGAAATACTTCAAATGTGAACCAATGAATCGATACAATTACTGCTCGGATAATCTATACTAAATTATAAAAAGGTAAAGTTTTCGAGTTTGTGAACGTCGTAGGGAATAATCTCAGGAACTACTACCAGTACCAGTACCGATTTAAAAAATTCTTGCAATATTATATAGCTCATTTATCGAGGAAGGTTTTAGGCTTTACATCGTCACGCTAAGACCAATAGGCACGGAGTACTAATGAAGAATGTTTCAAAATTGTTTTTTTTTTTTTCTTGAGAGCTTCCGTTGCGTGTTAGTGTTAGCCCAAAATAACTATTCCACGCCGACGAAGTCGCGAGTAGAGGCTAGTGTTTGACTAAAGGTGTCGGTGTTTACTCTGACAATATTTTTCATTTTTCGAAAATAACACATGAAGATTATTATTGTCATGACGATAAATATTTTAACTGCGTCTATCATTTTATCAGTAGTAACGGAAAATTACGAACGTAAAATAAAATTATAAAAGTGCGCGAAAACAATAACTTATTTTAATAGTAACAAGTCAGGATAAAAACAGTATCTCGACTTTTGTGCTGCGTAATGCCTCTCGCACACCAGATTAGGCCCCCCTCGGCAGCGGCTCAAGCCTAGGTCCGTTCCCTCGGTGTGGAGCCCTTGAGTGCGCTGCTCGCGCGATACAGTGACACAAAATCTTACATCACTGCAACAACATTACACATATCACCCCCACGCACGTGCACGCATACACGCTTACACATGAAAGTGGAAGGGTTTTGTTTCTTTCCCTTATCGAACTGAAATAGTTTGGAAAATTATCCAATACGAAATATATTTAGGGGTGCTTGAGGTATGTAGGCTTGGTACACATATATGCTCCAACAACTCTTATATGTATGAATAGTTAGCTTAGGTCAGCTTAGATAGGTCGCGAATTGCATGTATTAGGCAACAGCCCAAGCCAAGGTGTGTCGTGCATCCTTGAGTCAGTTGCCCAAATAAAATCGGCTGAGTGCCGCAAGCGCTCGCCTTGGTGGTCCGGTGAAACTGATAAGACCTTGCTAGGTCCATCGCGTAGTCAGTTCGAAAAAAAAAGTTGCTGCGTAATGTAAATGTAATCAAAAGTGTGACACATCATAAACTTTTCTTTATATCTGTATATTTAAGATACTGAGTCAAATTATGCTACTTTTTATATACGATATATGATAATATTAAGTCACATTTATGCAGTTGTGACTCATATTCCTAAGAAATCAAGATAATTATTATTTTCAATTCGTGTCATTCCAATGCTGAATACCTACGTAATAACCTATATTACCTAAATACCTATTTAGGCATACCATTTCACGGTTCTGAGTAACGAGAATTCAGTTATTTTGAACATTCCACTATGTTATATTATCTGATACCCAAGATTTCACCTCCGCTGGTTATTAACTTAACTATATTTTGTGTGCAGAGGTGAAAACATAAATAATCCATCTACTTTCCCTGCCCTGCGTTCGCATAATACTTATAGGATTAAAATAAAAAAATAAAACTTTAATAAAACCATCTTGAATGAAAAAAATAGGAAAACAAAAAAATATCGAAATATATCTGGTCCGCGACAACCGCAAAACTTTTCATTTTTAAAGTTATACTTCTTTTGGCGCGTTAGGGAATAATGATGAGACTAAATTTTACAATCACGAAAAACCGACACCCTGAAGTTGGCTTTAGTCAACATTTATGTTTCTTTGTATGTGTTGTTTGTATTTATTTGTATTAAAACTTTTTTTTTTTTTTTTTTATAGAAGCACGACAAAGTGATTGCACTAAGCCTGATGTTAAGCATAGTACAATCCAAAAACATCGGCAACCACCGAGAGACAGATTATCCATCGCCGGTCGCCGCTGTCATGCCGGCCATAATGATGAAAGTCGCCCGGTACTGGATATGCACAGGCTGATCCCGAAAGGCGACGCGCAGAAGCGAGTCACTATGACGGGCTTTTTCGCAATATGCATGGTGGTTGCGACCCAGTCGGGCTGTAAAACCCTACCACCCCGCTCTCGCCATTGCCTCGTTCGTTGATCAGCAGGGTGCACCACGTGCAGGTGAGGTTGGCTTGGGTATCTCAAGTCTTAAGATGTTATTCGACACCCCTTACACCCCAAATTTTCTTCCAAACTTTTCTTTCCAAACTTTCAATGTATTAAATACCTTTGTTCTATTGTTAGTGTCGTTTTTCTACAAACGTAGACTAAGGTGAAAGATAAAATTTTTGAGAGGATTTTTATCTTGTTACGCCAAGGAAATATAACTTCTAACGCGTGTTCATAAGTACACACACAGTTTTTTTTTTTTAACTAAATATAGAATTGCTATAGCGAATAATGAATCCATGATTATTTGTTTTAACATGTCTGAACAAGTCTGAAACTAATTTCAGTTTCTCTTTGTGCCGCCGTGTTTTTCATTATTGTCTCCTTGTTTTGTAACAAGTAGAAACAATACGTCCACAGTTAATAGGAACATGCTAGTAGTCTCTGTGTGATGCAAACTGACCCTTTTTCTATTTTCGATTTCCTTTCAGACTGAATTTCATTTCTGACACGAGATTACTCCGTGTTTTACAAAACATGTACAAACAGAATAAAACATGTAGCTTTTATAAATTACTGAGAATATCTAATACAAATATTTCAACAAGATATAGATTGCTTATTGTCGATACTGAAAATCGTTATATTGTGGAAATGTACATGGATTAAGTTGTACTCAAGTCGAAACTGGACTCAAGAGTTTATAGTAAACAACTTTGTTCTTTTGTTATGTGTATGCATACATGCGTTGTGAAAAATATCATTAAAAAGTTGAAAAGTTAGATTGGAAATTCTCGTGTAATATAAACAATTAATTTCAAAACTATGTTTATGAATAACATAGTACTTTGTTCTCTTCTGACGGTATCGCATATAAGGTTAGGTACGAAGTAGCGTATGATAAATTCGCCATACATTGCCCCGGGTGTTTCCGCTCCAGTCGCTTCCGATGCACGTCCCGTACGATCGATAGAGTCAATTCACTTTCATCTCTTATTTATTTGTACAATGAATATATTTTTTTAATAACAGTATCTTTCGAGAAAATGCAATTAATACCTTTAAACTAGCAGCAGCCCTGATGGATGTTGTCCCGCACTGATAACAGAAAAACCTTGACAAATTGTACACTTAAACCTTTTTCATAAACCACTTTATCTACCGATGAAAACCGCATGTAAATCCGTTCATTATTTTGTGAGTTTATCGCAAATAGACAGACATACAGACATGGCAAAGGACTTTGTTTTACAATATGTAGTGATGTTAAAGTATTAAAATTTACAGCAGCATTTAAGTATTCTTATCTTGGTCCAAAATTACAGTACTCAAGAAGAGTTGCCAAAAGATTTTTCAAACAGTAACTAACTACAGCGAGCACTGTTGATTGCTTAGGCGTGATTGTACTACTCTTAAGTCACACATTATACGTAAAATACATAATTCATAATTTGCACGGTCTCGATCAATTAAAATGATTGAAAGCGGAATTTCGAAATTCTATATATTCTAAACTCTTCGTATTTCATCCAGTTCTGAGGCGCAAACTGAAAGCTACGCGTGCGTCAAATGTTAATTCAATTCCCTGTTGTCATCGTATCGACACACCGACCGCGGGAAGTAATTAAAACAACCACAGACACCTATGATCGACGGTGTTAAATTAATTTAGAGGAGCAGACAAATTTCTGGTAACTTCACTCGTTGATATGCTATAAACTAGCACGTTTGTATGTTACCCGTGCGTTTAATTCGAGGTAAATTAAACTTTGGTAATTATTTTTCAAAAGTAACCTCTAGGGCTTTTTGCAAGAGTTCGTCGACTACCACAGCAAATTTCATTAAAATGCGTTCAACCGTTCAAGCGTGATTAAAGCACAAACAGTATCCTCCTTTTAAAATATTATATTACTTTGGATGATTCGATAATTTTACTAAAAAAAAAATTTATTACTTCATATTTCAATTAAAATTATTCATACATAGATATATAGATACATTCATAGATATGTTTTTCGTATGACGATAAGCTATAAATCTTTCATGGCACCATTAAATGCATTTTGATAAACTGGTAGAGTTTTTACTATTTACAAAATTTGTATATCCAACATTTGTTCGCGCTTAAAACATATTATTTGTAATAATTATATTTAATGATCACTTATGTTCCAGCATTAACTCATATCTTTTAGCGTTTAGTGTCGAACAACTCCTCTCCTCAAATGCTTTCAAATTTTTATACATTTATTGTTTCTGTTGAATGCAATTTTGTATCTGTGTTTCACAAACTTATGAACTACTAGCCTCTGCCCGCGATTTCGTTCGCGTGAAATAGGTACTTTGGGCTAACGCTAACACGCAGCAGAAGCATCCCGATTTTGAAACATTTTTCATCTGTGCTCCGCTCCTGTTGGCTTTATCGTGATGATCGCCTATAACCATTCTCGACGAATGAGCTATATAACACTGAAAGAATTATTCAAATCGGACCAGTAGTTCCTGAGATTACCCCCTACAACGCCACAACGTCACAAATTCACAAACTTTACCTCTTTATAATATTAGTATAGATTCGCAAAAAGTCGTATTTCCTGCTCAACCTAGCTGTTTGACATTCAAAATAAAGTAAAAATAAAACAACATTTTAACTTTAATTTTGATGTATAATATGTTGCAATTTGTCTGAGTGGATAATAAAGAGGTTATTAAGGGTGCATGAAATAATGAATTAAACAATACACAATTCAACATTTATTTATTTAAAAAATAGTGCGTGTGTCATACACGCGTATACCCATGTGTTAACACGCTGTAGCTTATGTACATGAAATTATATATATACACTAGCGGCCCCGGCAGACGTTGTCTTGCCTTGATAATAAAGAAATCCTAAAAATTAACCACCAACCGGGTCCAATAATTAATCTGAACCATTCTCGGATGCACTGGAATACGCACACAAAATTATAAGGAGTTCAATGACATACACACGTACAGAAAAAATGTATATATAAAGATGAGAATACTCATAAAACGTATACTATACGAAGTTCATATAGTATAAATATTTAGCTATATAATTATTCATCTCGGTATATATATTACTAGATCCAGACGTACTTGCACGTACGTACACACAAATACATACATACCTTACACTTAACGTGTAACGCGTAATTCAATTTTGTCCATACTATTTATTTATTATATACCAATTGCTATGAGAAGATTCACTTCAAACGATACAACGTAGTTTACACAACATCAAAACGTATCAAACAGAAATTGTGTATTAAAAGAGATTATTCCGTAAAACCATGATGTGGCGTGTTCAAAGAGTATGTCAGTCGACGTACAAATACCGTAATGATCCCGAATTTTCAGTGAACGATGATAACATCGTTACGAAATCAGAATATGATGGTAGCGACTTTTACTAACAATCCAACCGGCAAACGACCGCTTTTATGTTGAAAATCTACCGCCAATCGTATAGTTGTAATGGAGAGTTAGTAATGAAATATGAAAACCAAGTTATCAATGAACTTATGCAACATTCGTAAAGAAAATCATCATTTTATAAACTTCTATATATAATAAGACTGTAAATCTAACGTGTATGTATTTTTTCGATTTTAGTGAAAAAAAATCTTGCTGGTGTCTAGGAAAAATAATAAAATACATTTCTGGAAATGTCTGTTTATATGAAGACCCATCACTGCTAAAGTACTAAATTCACAAGAGAACCTCACGAAGGAAAACATAAAGCATATCCTCGAGAATAACTTAGTTTTTATTTCCTAAAAATCGGTCTACCCTATCTAAAGTTATTGGAATTTTAATGACGACGCGACTTAAGAACAAGAGAAAAGTTGATAAGTAAATGGAGTAAATGTATTAACATCCAGATGATTTTATTAGTCACTGTTTTTTTACATTAGCTTCCACGCGAACGGAGTCGCGGTCACTGTTAGTTTAAAAATATATTTACAAATATTTCCATATAGTTGATTGCTCTAATAAAATTGAATTCGATTGGAGCATATATCCTATATTAATTTCTATTTGTGTAACAAATATTTATCCTTGATAAAAAATAAACTCGTGTAATTTATTAGTTTGATTATTTTAATTGAATTATATTTCACAGAAGAGCTTTAATTTATAATTATAATAAGGTTGTTAACACCCTGCTGCGTCGTGTGCGACGCCACACTTCGCCATGTTACAGTGTGTGTAACCACGCCGTGTTCGATGCAACGGGTCGCAATTCCCCTTTGATCGTTCACTCGTGATCGGATCGACACTCCACGGTGATCGGCGTGTAATAAAAATTACGTGTTCCGTATCGTGCTAAGTACTTAATACTTTATTTTTTTTCCTCCTCGTCGTATTAATGTCATAGCGTAGATGGTATCAGGCTTCCCTGGACAGATCAAATGGGCTCGTCGCTTTCTGAGTCGCGAAAGCGTAAAATTGAGTTGAGTAAAAAATAAACCGCTACTACGTCGTGTTTTCCTTTTTCCCAGTAAATAAAAACAAATACACTTTATCGCTTTCTATAAAAATATCCGGGCTTCACACGTGTTACTATTTGTTTTAATAAATAATGGAGTTATATATGTGTATTAATTGATTTTCTTTTTATTGTAGTTAGACGTAGTAGTGGTCAATCAATTCCAGGTGGAAGTGCAAAGTAGCATCCACCTTAGTATTAATTATAGTCAAATAGATACCTCAGCATTTTGTAGATATTCTCAGCGTTCTATACGTACCAATTTTAATGACAATCATTAATTGATATGTACCAACACAATGTAATTGCGATTTATAAGTACTAAAATAGCTAGCATAATAACTTTTGCTTGAAAAACTTAGGTGTTTCATGGTGACCACTCAGTTTAGGTGTCTGTTAATAAACCAACATTTCATTTTATACATATGCTACTTTCTGCCCGCGACTTCGTCCGCGTGGAATAGTTACTTTGAACTAACGCTAACACGCAACGGAAGCTCTGAGAATAAAAAAAAAACGATTTTGAAAGATTCTTCATTGGTGCTCCACTCCTATTAGTTTTAGTCTATGATATATAGCCTTCCTCGATAAATGGGCTATATAACACTGAAAGAATTTTTCAAATGGTACTAGCAGTTCTTGAGATAAGCGTGTTTAACCAAACAAATAAACAAACTCTTCAGGTGTATCATATTAGTATAGATATAATACACTCATAGATAGATCGATCGAGAGCATTATGTCTATAATCATGCTGCTTTCAATTACTCGTAGTAGAAGTCTACATTCAATGGAACTACGTATGTAAAGAGATTTTAATTGGCAATGTGTCGGGCGAGTCCGGTCGGTTGAATTGCAAGATGTAACGTAAATATCTTTGAAATAATTAAAAGTACTTATATGATATATTAAATCTTTTTCATTACCTAATTTGAAAGTAAACATATGCTACAATGCATATTTTTACAGAAATAAC
The DNA here is from genome assembly GCA_014332785.1 of Antheraea mylitta. NCBI lineage: Eukaryota > Metazoa > Arthropoda > Insecta > Lepidoptera > Saturniidae > Antheraea > Antheraea mylitta. The sequence continues at coordinate 1,756,196 of JACEII010000011.1, forward strand.
GTTATATATGGTAGAACTTTGGTAAATGTTATTAAGCTATTTGTCAATATTATTTTTTTGTTCGAAATAATTATTCATATTTCATGAAGTATTTGTGATTCAAACTTTGTCGATATGTATTATTTTAAATATAAAAATGTAACATCATAAACAAACTCTTTAATAATATTCTGGTACCATACCCCTTTTCTCATCAGAGGCGTCTGAAACATAAACTCGATAGGGGTCTAGACGCAACCGAGTGTAAAATGGTCGACACGGAGAAGAGTTTACAAACTGACCGGACACTATTTAACCCCGGGCCGTGTATAAAATATGTTATTAGTATTTGTTTTGTGTTATTCCTTCTCGTGTTGGTCAAGTAGCCGTCCACACAAGCTTCGCATGAGTGTACTTATATTGACGAATATAATGTATAATGTTAATTTTGTAGTACGAGCCTGTGTATGCCTACTAACTAAACAAATGAACGTTAATCTGGTACATGTTCTTAATATCTTTGGATTTTATCTTCCTGTTGTTTTGTATCCTACTCAGTTTTTATACGGAAATATTTTATCGTATTTTTTGTGTGTGTTGTTGGATTTTGCAAATTATTTTCTTTCATATAAACCTTGTTCTGATAATTATAAACAACACAAGAAAAGAATCAGCCAAATATGGTAAACAATGTGGTACCTCTCGTGTAGAAAACTACACTGTTTGTGACAGTTATATCAAATCTACGTTAATCGGCCGTAATCTATACTATTTATATTAATATTATAAAGAGGTAAAGTTTGTGAGTTTGGGACGTTGTGAGGTTATAGGGGGTAATCTCAGGAACTACTGGTCCTATTTGAAAAATTCTTTATATATCATAACGCTAAGACCAATAGGAGCGGAACACCAATGAAGAATGTTTAAAAATCGGAGTTTTTTTCCTCAAGCATAAAGTAATTATTCCACGCGAATGAAATCGTGGGCATAGGCTAGTTTATAATACACCTATATAGGAACATACATGTAACTTTATTGCGTGTCTCTGTGGTCATGACAAGTGTATACATAAACAATATCCATAGACATAGACTAAAAACACTGACAATCTGAAAAGAAGCTCATACGATTCAACGTATAATATTAAAAATTACCGCTGTAAAAATATCATGCTATCTATGAAACTGAGAATTCCCGTGCATCAGAGCGGAAAATAGCCGACATAAAGGTCCGACATTCTGGTAGTGACCGGGGCAGCGACGACGATAAAATATATATGAGAGGACCAGCCTTATATAGTGCCGTTGCCGCCGCGCCATCACTCTCTGAATTGATTACACAGTATGAATCAAGCTTTTGCTTTCAAATATCGTTTCAACGGCTTTATTTATATTATATTTCTTTCATTTTAGCGATGTATTTCGCTTTCAAAAGCGAACGCAATTTATTTTAAACACAAAATAACTTGTCTTTTCATTTTTCTAACGAACATTGTATATTGTGCTCGTCAGCTTTGTAACGTAAGTACAAGATTAAGTAGACGAGGACGGTTATACTAAAGGAAAGTTATACTTTACGTGCCCTTCGAGGGCTTGAGTTAAAGTCAATAATTACACTATGAGAGAATTGTTTTTAACTTTTTCACTTTATTTCGTCAATTTTGATTTTATGTATGTTATTTTATTTCATTTTTGTATAATATCTATAGGTATTCGTTTCTATGGTAAGAATACTCTTTGCTTATAAGAAATAGTCTCTCATTATAACACAATTTACTGTTTTATTAACGTTTTCTTGTGACATTTGGAAAACTTGAAGAATCCTCCTCTAATAGGATTCGTATAACTCGCGTAATGTGGACATCGAATTTTGCTTTGCATATTATTTTGATTATATCTTCATATATATAATATCGCTGGCGTTCGCTCGCGTCGGTGAAAAATTATATATATAAATAAAAATATAAAATATTTGAATATTTCATAGTCTGTAGCCGTCTGGAATTAAAAAGAACATTTATTAAAATGGTTTTATCAAAATCTGTCGAATAAATTTTAAGTAAGATCCTGCATGTAGAGATTATTCTATGTATTAGGTGATATTTGAATAATTAATATTATTTTAATATTTATAATTGAATTATGCTGAACATGACCTTTTTATACAAACTTTTCAATAACCACATTGATAATTCAGAACTTTTGAATCGATTTAATATTAATGTGCCTTCCAGACTACCTAGATTTCCTGTCTCTTTATTTGGTCACAAAAGCTACAGAACCAATTTAGGTCATTTCTCCATCGTTCCCAGACTTTCTCGACAATATAACGACCTTGGTAAAAAAGATCACACCATAGACTTATTATTAGCTGAGTCGATGCCCAGCCTTGGCGGCGAACGCATCTGCCCGATATCTTTTGTTTTCGACTTCGGTACTCGCAGATTAGTGACGACCCGTTGTTTTTCGTGTTTCGTTGTGCTTTGTGTTTGATATTAATTCCACACAGCTGCGCCGCACGTGTGAAGCATCTACCTGAGTGAGTGAGACATTCCCTTACTTATATATTTACGCCTCTATTTATTTATTTAACCACTTGTCTATTCAGTTAATTATTTATCTATTATCATCTTATTACTATTTATTTTTCTATTATTTATCCATCAACCCTATCTTTATATATGTAACTACTTATTTATCTATCTACTTAACTGCTACTTATTTATTTTATAGTGTGTTATTTACGTAGTATATGTTCCCTTGTCTCGCTCACTCATTTACATGCTTTGTGCTCTCATTTTGTTTAAACAACTCTCTTGGACCGGACTCAAGATAGTTCCCTAGTTTTTCGTTTGGCGTGCCCCCCTGCCCTTAAGGCAGGGAGGTTGGTTCGCGTCCCCCTCGGGCCACGGAATGGCTCTCAAAAACGATTTCGTATTAGGACTCCGCGACGACCTATTAGCGTATGGAGTTGACGAAAGCGTCGTCGACGCCATCCTTGCGCGTCATTGTCTCCCGCCCACGGATAACATTCTGTATGTGCCCCGTATGGCAGTGTCTGACAAATGTGAGACCTCAGACTCACCGGAGTCACCGCTGAATGTGGCGGATAGAGGACAGTTGTCGAGCTCAAGCTCGGAGGCCGGCTCCGAAATGGAGTTAGACACGGTCGCGCCCGCCGCATCTCTCACGCCCGCGATTACCGCGCCATCCGCGAATTCCGCGCCTTCTGCGCAAGACGATGATTTCAAAACGGTTACATATCGGAGGCGCCCCCGCCGCGGATCGCGCTCCTCCGACTCCGACCCGGGTACCGAACGCCCGGCAGAAAAAATAGTTCGCAACAAAGATGGCGCTCGGGCGCCCGTCACGTCTATACCGCGCTCGAACAGAGCTAACCCCGTCTCGGTCTCGCAAGACGGCGCTACGGACTCCGCAGCGGCGACTAAAAAGCCCCGCGCACCGCCTCCGGTTACTATACAGGACAAGTCCAAGTGGACGTCCATTTCGAATAGTTTAAAAAGTCAAAAAATTAATTATACGTCCGCCCTTAATACCCCGACGGGTATCCAGGTTAAGGTCCCCTCGATTAACGACTTCCGACAGCTGACTAAATTCCTCCGGGAAGCCAAGTTGGCTTATTTCACCTTCACTCTCGAGGAGGAACGACTCCTTCGTGTAGTGATTCGTCGCGTTCCGGCCGAGATCTCGGTCGAGGACGTGACTGCCTCCCTTAAGGAGCAGAATTTCCCGGTCAGAGAGGTACATCGAATGTACCACCCACGAACTCGAGCCCCTTACAACATGGTCTTGGTCCTCCTAGACCGCTCTCATGAGGGTAAGGCTATATTTAGCCTGACCTCCGTTTGCAACCTCAACGGCATCACCGTTGAGCCTCCCCGAAAAACCCATACTCCGTCGCAGTGTCACAACTGCCAGAGTTACGGCCACTCGGCGCGTAACTGTCACCTCCGCCCTAGGTGCGTCAAGTGCCTAGGTGATCATTCCACAAAGGAGTGTGGGCGTACACCCGACACCCCTGAGCCCCCCAGTTGCGTGTTGTGCGGTAACGCGGGACATCCCGCGAATTATCGCGGCTGCCCCCGCGCGCCGCGCACACAACGCCCTCGTCAAGCGAGACAGGCGCCCAGGGCGCCTGTAGCCGCCGCCCGCCCTCCGCCTCCACCTCCCATGTCTATGCAGGCTTTCCCGGGCCTGCCGGGTGTCTCTCGCGCCCCGGCAACGTCCGCAACCGCATCTCACGCGGCACACTCTGTACTGCGTGCACCAAAACCCGGGCGGGCCCCTCTGGCCCCCTGGGCGCCCCGACCCGAGCCCCAGGCTCCTAAGCCTCAAGCTCAGCCCCAACAGGCAAAGCCAGCACAGGCCGCGTCAGCCTTCTTTTTTGGCCTCGCCGGGCTTGACTGGATTCACCAGCTAATCCTGAAACACGACATGCAAGAAGTACTAGGTTTTTACACAATTCTCCAGACCGAGACAGGTTTAGGCCAGCTCAGCGCATTCGCGAAATATCCAGGCATTGCCACGACCCTGCAACGCCTCGTCCGTGAGGCTCAAAATTGTAAATAAATAAATTCGTGGCTATGAACAAAATAAAACCGCGCGGTCTATCTCTTTCGTTTTACAACGCAAGATCCCTTAGGACACAGCGCGATCTAGTAGCTGCCTTTCTATGTAACAGACAGATAGACGTTTTCCTCATACAGGAAACGCAACTAAAACCAAAAATGCGTAATCCCGCGATCGCGAATTACAACATAGTCAGAAATGATCGTGTCACTCGCGGGGGTGGCACCTTAATTTACTATAAACGCTCACTTTATTGTATGCCGATTGATCCGCCCGTTCTATCCAATATGGAAGTGTCAGTATGTAAATTAGGGATGACCGGTCATCCATCCGTTATAATAGTATCCGCATATCTCTCGCCGAATAGAGAGCTATTAAAATCCGATTTAGAGGCGATATTCCAGTTAGGAGACTCCGTTATTATTGCTGGGGACCTCAACAGCGGGAACGTCATTTGGAACAGTCCGACTACTTCTCGAAACGGGAAGATACTCGACAAACTAAGTGACGATCTCGCGTTTGACGTCATAGCCCCTATGGAACCCACTCATTATCAGGACAACTGTCGCCCGACAGTCTTAGACATAGCTATTTTAAAGAATGTCACGCTTCGGTTACAACTTATTCAAGTCGTACACGAACTTGACTCCGACCATCGCCCGGTAATATTACAGCTAGGTTCAGATACAGACACCACCCCTCCGCCGGTAAGGGTGGCCGACTACGCGAAACTCGAACGTTATCTCAGAGGTAACTCGTCATCAAACTTGTTAGATAATATTCCGGACGTGTTAGTGTCAAAAGCTGACGCGGATCTGGCTATCGATTCCCTGGTCAGCTATCTCCAGACCGCCGTTAATGAGACCTCGAAAGAGGTACAAGCGGTGAATGATCGCCGTTTTATACTCCCAGATGACGTGAGAGCGCTGATCACGGAAAAGAACGCCGCGACTCGAGCTCACGACACGTACCCGTCGGTTGAAAATCGCGATCGCTTACGGTTATTACGCAAACAGGTTAAAGCTCGTATCGCAGAGATCCGGGCCGACAGGTGGGACAGGCTTCTGGAGAGTATCCAGCCATCTCACTTGGCGTACTGGAAGCTCGTGCGATCATTAAAGTCAGACGTGACTACTCCTATGCCCCCTCTCGACAGAGGCACCGGGTTGCCTCCCGCGTTCGATAGTCTAGACAAGGCGGAGTCTCTCGCAGCGAGTTTAGAAAAACAGTGTTCACCAAACACAGCCAATACTGACTCTATACATATTGGATCGATCGAGTCCTCGGTAGAGCGCGCACTCGCGTCCCCTCCGGCGGATACTCTAACCCCTGTCACCTTCGATGAAGTATCGGATGCCATCAAGCGTTTAAAGCTTAGGAAGTCCCCAGGTCCCGATGGGATCAGGAACGAAGTACTGAGACTCCTTCCTGATCGCATCATAGCTCTATTGGTCTGCATCTTCAATGCGGCCATGTCCCAGGGTCATTTTCCAGCCGCCTGGAAGAAGGCTGTAGTTATAGGCATTCACAAGCCCGGCAAAAAAGCTACGCTTCCCGATAGCTATCGCCCTATTAGTTTATTAGATACGTTAGGTAAACTGTACGAACGGCTCCTTCTGAACCGTCTCCAGACATCCATATCAGAGTTAGATCTGTTACCACCTGAGCAGTTCGGATTTCGAGCCGAACACTCTTGTACGAATCAAGTGCACCGCCTCACGGAGTACATTTTTTCGAAATTTAATGCAGATCCGGATCCTAATCCGTTTCCGACTAATCCTAATCCGAAACGCTCAATAGCAGTCTTTTTCGATGTCGCAAAGGCTTTCGATAAGGTATGGCATTCAGGGCTCATACATAAATTGATTCAGTTTCGTATCTCCGATAGGTTAGTTCACATACTACGCGACTACCTCACCGATAGGTCCTTCCGCTATAGAGTGGAAGGGGAACTGTCCTTATCCCACCCGATACGCTCGGGTGTGCCTCAAGGATCCATTCTGGCACCCACACTCTTTAATCTGTTCGTCAGTGACCTACCTCGGCTTCCGGAAGTAGAGGTAGGTTGTTATGCTGACGATACAGTTCTCTACGCTTCCGGTTGGCATCCGAAAGTTCTTAAGACACGCATCGAAAAGGCCGTTAGCACACTCGGTGATTGGTTTATTCGATGGCGTATAGAAGTAAATCCCGATAAAAGCGCCGCGATATTTTTCGACCCGATATCCAATAAGCATGAACGCAAACTCGCGCCTATTAAATTGTACGGTACACAGATTCCTTGGGCCAATCAGGTTAAATACCTAGGAGTCACGTTGGATAAACGCCTCACGTTTAAACAACACACAGAAATAGTCAGAAACAGGGCCGCTATGGTCATGGGTCGGTTACATTCGATAATTTGTCACAAGAATAAGATGTCCATCAGACATAAGCTTACGTTATATAAGATGTGTATTCGTCCTATTCTAACATATAGTTCACCCGTTTTTGCACACATGTCACAATATAATTTCGATAAATTACAAGTAATTCAAAACCGATTCTTACGTAAAGCCACCGGTGCTCCACCGTACGTTAGGAATGAGGATCTCCATAGGGGCCTGGAGATGCCTACTATCTGGACGTACGTAAAATCATTAACTACTAGATATTTTGAAAAAGCCGCGAATCATCCCAGTCAGTTAGTGGTATCCGCCTCGAATTACGAAACCGTACCAATCGTTCCGCGTTACAAAAGACGACCGCGACATATTTTCACCGATCCTCCGGATAAAATAACGGCAGCGAACGATCAGTACCAGCCTGTCTCTCCAAACAGAGCGTGATCACGCCCACGCCCGCGTAACCACAGATCACGCCGCCGTGGTCTGGGGGTAAATTTCGCTCCCGCACACCAGATTAGGCCCCCCTCGGCAGCGGCTCAAGCCTAGGTCCGTTCCCCCGGCGTGGAGCCCTTGAGTACGCTGCTCGCGCGATACAGTGACACAAAACCTCACATCACTGCTACAACATTACACATAGCACCTATACGCACATGCACGCCTACACGCTCACACGCTGTTTCTCTTTTTCAGAGAAATAAAATAATATCCTATATAGTTTAGAGGAATTTATCCGACACAAAATACATATAGGAGTTGTTGAGGCACGCATGCTTGGTACACATGCATGTTTCAATAACTCATATACGTATATCAGGATAGCTGGCTTAGGTTAGCTCAGATAGGTCGCGATTTTTGCACAAAACAGGCGACAGCCCAAGCCGAGGTGTGCCGTGCACCCTTGAGTTAGTCGCCCAAACATCCCAAATCGGCTGAGTGCCTTCAGCGCTCGCCTCAATAGTTCGGTGAAGCTGTAAAGACCTCTACAGGTTAACAGCGTTTTCAGTTCGAGAAAAAAAAAAACTTATTATTCTCTATCTAATTTCAGATCTAAAATTAGTTTTTTAGTAAATTAATTTCTGCAGGATCTTTTTTCCTTAATTTTTAAGTTATAGATTATCGAATTGTTTTATTTTATTATCTTCCTAATTTTTTTTTCATAATTGTTTCTTTTACTTTTATTGTCTTCCGCATCGTATCTTTTATTCATAAATGCTGTAGTCAACTGTAAATAGTGACATAAATAATTTTTAAGTATTCGCATGTATGTTTTTGGTTTTTTATTTTATGTTACTGTTGTTGATTCTATATGTTAAATTAAATAAATAAAATAAATATGGACTATATTTTCAAACATTAAATTATTTAATAATATCTATGCATAAGAGACCACGCATGAAACTTCCTGAATATTTTAGAGACTTCCATTTCCTTTTTCATTTATTTTATTATACGCAATGCAATGTTGTTTTTTATTGTATTTCTACTCATTTATTTTATTTACTTTTCACTGTGACCCAAAGTAAATATTACAATATTTATTACTGTCACAATATTTTTTTTTTATTGTAGCACGACAAAGTGACTGCACTATACCTGATGGTAAGCATAGTACAATCCAAAAACAGTGGCGACCACCGAGAGACAGATCATCCATCGTCGGTCGCCGCTGTCATGCCGGCCATAATGACGAAAGTCACCTGGTACTGGATATGCACAGGCTGATCCCGAAACGCGTCGCGCAAAAGCGAGTCACTATGATGGACTTTTTCGCCATGTACATGGTGGTTGCGACCCAGTCGGGCTGTAAAACCCTACCACCCCGCTATCGCCATTGCCTCGTTTGTTGATCAGCAGGGTGCACCACGTGCAAGTGAGGTTGGCTTGGGTGACTCAAGTCTTAAGATGTTACTCGACACCCCTTACACCCCAAAATGAACTCAACGTTTCTTTTGATAAAGTTGATTTAAAGTTCATACTAGTGAGAAATTATTTTAACATCGATTTTTTTGTATTGTTTATAGGTGCGGACGTTATTCGTAAGCGGTTTGCCAATGGACGCTAAGCCGCGGGAGCTGTATCTCCTGTTTCGAGCATACGAGGTAAATAATTCAAATAGCTCTTTTTCTTTTATGGCATCCTGTTCCTTTTCAATTATAAAGTCTATTGCCACAGACGTCTATGATGGGAACTTGGTTGTCGGGTTTCAGGATCGTCTGCAAAATATAATAAAATATGAATATAAATAAAAATATATATATTTGGTTTCGGGGTGCTAGATTTAGCTTATGCCCTCTGTTGTTAACTATATAAGGCGTAATGTATCTTTAAAAAATGTTATTGCTTTATTTATCTAAAACAGACAAATAAATACCCAAATGTTTCCAAATTAAACAAAAAAATAAACGTCAAGCACATTTTTTGGCCTTTTCAGTGCACTGAATGTAAAATCATGTAATTTATTTTAACATAGACATTTGACTTCGTACTACTCTAGTTTTTGAATCTATCTTGGGTTATAGTGGACTGTTGTTATTAATAATTTCATTTCCAAAATTTTTTTTTCATATTATATGGCATTCATCTAGCGCTCTCTACAACCCTCCCCCAGATACTCTGTACTCATTGTACTCCCCAATACAAACAGCCCTGAGTGCTTATTATATTTTATTCCTAGATAATTATTATGACATCTTAACAAAGTTAAAAGTGGAATAATTATAGAACATGAATTTTTGATATTCACGAAGAATCTTTAAAATTGCTACCATCTCGTTAGAAACCTGTCATCACAAAATATTTTGTAGAAGAGTTGCGATCCGTCAGCTGCGCTGGACGCACGCATTTGCGCGCCAGATGGTTATTCCAACAATGCAGTACTGTCGAGTGAGTCATCACTCGACACTATTGTATTTTGGAACTGCGATTACTTCCAAGAAACGCACCTGTGTGGTCTACCTTGTTCTATTGCTCTTTAGAAATTCGATTAGTTCCGTGAAATTGAATCTGAACTCGCTAGGTTTCGTGGCTTCATCAGAAGCAACTATCCCTCCCTAACAGAGAACTATGACGCGTTTACGAAGAAGTATCGCGCCGAGCACTCTTTCGCGATGCCCGCTCCCTCGGTCCTAGTGAGGATCGAGGAATCAAAGGACTTCGAGCTGACGAATCGTCACTCCTCTAGTGATGATACGTCCGGCTCTGACTCCGACATGGAGCAGGATCCCCCCGCTGACGACGGCTTCACCGAAGCCACGCGGCGTCGAAAACCGCGCAATAAGCGCCAAAATCCCTCCTCGTCCGAGAATGAAGGCGTTAAGCCTTCTAAACTCGCAAACGTCGACGGCACGAAAATGCCAACGGCGACTCCCGCACCCCCTAGACCAATCTCGCCCAAAGCTGCGACTCCCGCAGTCACGAGTAAGAAGCCCCGCTCTCCACCTCCTGTCACGATCCAGGACAGAGCGTCCTGGGTCGAAATCTCTAGTCTGCTGCAAGCAGCAGACATTCCTTTCACCTCTGCCATGAGTACTCTCGTGGGTATTCAGGTAAAGGTAGCTACCCCTACTATTCACCGCAAACTTACGCGTTTCCTGCGCGATAATAAGTTTGCTTTTTTCACCTATGCGCTCGAAGAAGAGCGTATGCTGCGTATTGTCATCCGCAGAGTCCCTTCAGAAATCCCAGTCGATGACATATACGAAGACCTCAGGGAACAGAAGTTCCCTGTCAAAGAGGTGAACCGTATGCGCTCCTCGCGCACTAGAATGCCCTACGATATGGTGTTGGTCATTCTCGATCGCACCGTGGAGGGTAAGAAAATATTTAATCTCTCGACCCTTTGCGGCCTCTCCGGCGTCACCGTAGAGCCGCCGCGCAAAACGTGCGTACCCTCGCAGTGTCACAACTGCCAAGTGTACGGACACTTCGCACTTAATTGTTACCTGAAACCCAGGTGCGTTTAGTGTCTCGGCGACCACTCCACTAAGGAGTTTCCTCGCACGAAAGACTCGCCCGATCCTCCGAGTTGTGTCTTTTGCCGCGGCGTGGGCCATACCGCGAATTATCGCGGGTGTCCCCGCGCCCCTCGTACAAAACAGCCCTGCTACGCTAGGCAGGTCTCGCCATCTAAGGCGCCTGCGGCGTCAACCCGTCCTCGACCTACACCTCTCACCTCTAGAGAGGCCTTCCCTAACTTGCCGAGCACATCTCGTGCACCGGTAGCGTCCGCACACGCGCCTAGCGCGCCCCTCCGCCCCGCACGGGCCCCTCAGGCCCCGTGGGCCCCCAAGATCGCGCCCCAGCCTGCTCCTCGTCCTCAGGCGGCTAAGCCTTCACAGGCCGACCCCATCCTCTCCTTCAAATTATCTGGTATGGACTGGTCAGCCCAGCTCTTAGTCTTCCACGAGATCTCGGAGATCTCCGCGTACGATGAAGTAGCAAACGATCCAAAACAGGGCCCTATTCGTGCGATCGCGAAGTTTCCCGCCGTCGCGGCTACCATTCAAAGGCTAGCGCGCGCCACCGTCTCGAAATAATAATAATTTTTCTCAATATAAGATAGAATAAACTCGCGTGTTTATATCTATCTACCCCTAAAATCGATAAACAATGTCGTTATTTCTATCTTTAGATACCGTCGCCGGCGCCGTTCGTTTAATCCGTAAATTTGATCTTTTCAATTCACGTGGCAGGCCACGTCGCGGACCCCTCCCTCGTGCGTCACGAGGCAGGGCCCTAACGTTTTATTCCCGCACATACGTCGCGTCATCTCGGCAGCATCTTTGCTCGAGATTACCCGGGTGATCACAAAGATGTTGCTATCGCGATACAATACACACCACACCGATTATATACACACACAGATATTCAGACATGCACCTTTACACAAACTGGTGGAAGGGTTTACTTTTTTTCCCTTATTCGAACTGAATCGAGTAGTTTAGTTTGTTTCTTTCCGATTTACATGTTGTGTTTTTGAATCATGCAATTTTAATTGTATGATTCAAAAATGAACACATGTATAGCTTAGCATAGTTTAGCTAGGTCAGATCGGGTTATTTCCGGTAACAGCCCAAGCCGAGGCGTGCCGTGCACCCTTGAGCATGTTACTTAAACAAAATCGGCTAAGTGCCTTAAGCGCTCGCCTTAGTAGTCCGGTGAAGCTGTGAAGGCCTAGTAAGGACAATAGCGTAGTCAGTTCGAGAAAAAAAAAATTGTAGAACGGAGTAAGTAATTCTCACTTTATAACGGAAACAATAAAAATAAATAATAAGGAACGATACACATAATCGGAAATAAAGGAGGATATTGTCAGCTTTAACTAGAGTATCTTTCTATTCTACTTTAGATAGATTTAAAATTTACGAATTCTGGTGTCATCTTATAGGACTACATTATTTTTTTAACGGAATAATGTCACCAAAAAGAATTCGCTTGAAATGCCATACCGTTAATGTGTCTAATAAAACTTCATGCGTAAACAATAAATAATCTTAAGAGCTAAACCACAGTACGAAATCTTAATATGTATGAGGTTAAAGTCTATATATTCAAAATTGATAAACGTACTTCAATCTTTCTACATTTAAGTAACGAATAAAAGTTTTTATTAGACTGCCAACATATTTAAACTTGTGTAAATGTAAAAAATATTTGTAAATTATTTTAATATCCATGACAAATAGCAATTCCATCAGGGTGAACATAAGATTAAGAAAAAATACTTTGTTAAGTTGTCTATGGATAAAAAATATCAACTGACAACGACTGCTAAACTACATTTATACTGAATGAAAATACAGCATAAAAAAGCTGTACCGCTTACGTCACGCGGTGCGACTAGGATCTCGATTCGGATTACTGCGCCGTAAATATCAAATGTCATGCCCCGATTCGTAATATTCGGATTGAATCGATTCCGTCTACCGATATGGGGGATTACACTCGATCCCCGGCTGGCACGGATGGCACCAAAAACATAAAGGTGGCTAAACCGAGGGTTAGTTTCAGTATAGATATGGCGTGATACTACTGCCCGTACCTGGCACATAAACGTACCGTTTTTGGTAGCTTAACTGTATTTTATTTGGACACGAAGTGAATGGCACTGAATTAATTTAGTAATGCGAGGTTGTCGTGAGCTATTGTGTATATATATTTAAAAAGTTAGAGAAGCGAGCTCGAGGGGTTCCGTTTGACAACGTAGGTTAAATAATCATTTTAATTTGTTTGCGCAGGGCTACGAGGGTTCTCTATTAAAGGTTACGAGCAAGAATGGAAAAACAGCTTCGGTGAGTTTGTAGAAATATCTATACGTAATAATAATAATAAAATAATAATAAAAATATCTCTATACGTATAGCTGAAACACTTTAATGCCAATGCCATAAAATTAGTCCACTCATAATTAGTTCTACCACTTATTATTTTCTAGCCTTCGATATAAAAGAGTCTATTAATGGTTACGTTTCGTTTACAGCCAGTTGGTTTTGTTACGTTCCACACTCGTGCTGGTGCTGAGGCAGCTAAACAAGATCTTCAGGTTAGTACTACAACTAATAAACACTAAAACTTACTACAGGATTTATTGAATTTGATCCAATTTCATAATGAACATGTATAATGTATAGTTAACATGACATATGTTTCGTTGGATCAAACACAGTAAATATGATTTTAGCGTAGTTTAAAGAAAATCCAACACGATACAATTACTATATATTTCCTACAAGGCGGAAACTAAGCGAGTTATAAAGAAACAGGAGGTTTACTAATTCACAACGCCTAAACAATTCATATGGCTTCGTGACACAGTATATTGGTAACCACAACAACAGTACCTCTTTAAAAGACTGAGATGTACTGAAGTAAACTGAATAATATGCTGCTGTAAATACTAAAGATTATAACAATAAGCACGGTGTTACTAAAACCTCTTCTCATCACATGCCTAAACACAGCCAACGAGCACTATAGTTAATATTTTCATTGTAGACTTTGGAATAACGTTTTCCTGACTCGAGTAACCGCATCGTAAGTTATGCTAAACCTATGCACATGTGAAACAGTCCGCGGCGGGATCTCAACCCGGTACTCTCAAACGGCAAGTGTGACGCCATGGCACGCCAGGGCGTACTCGATAACGTTACGTTGTAAATACGCAAATGCATGCCACTGTTTGCCAGGTTTGATGTCACATCCCGAGCACTGTGTTCCGTCACAAAGCGGGCGCGGGCGCGAACGCGGTTCATAACTCTATACATGATATTATTGCTAAATCTTATTTATACCAATTTAACGTTCGTCGTATACTTTACGGAAGTTATACTGTTGGTATATTTAGATGTCACAACTTATATCAATGTCGTGTTCGCGATTATTATCGGTCCACTGTCCCACCCAATGTCGATCAGACGTGTATGAATTGGGTCGGGAAGACGCGGCGACCGGCGACTGACCCTTCCGTCATTATATCGGAGCGCCGCACCGCTCGCGGCTGTTCACAGCAGGGCGTCCGGTTCGACCCCGACATGCCGCAAACGATCCGACTGGAGTTCGCTAAAAGCAACACGAAGGTCAGCAAGCCGAAGCCGGCAGTTGCCACAGCCGCGCCAGCTGCACACCCCGCATTGATGCACCCACTCACTGGACGTAAGTACAGCCAACGCACACACCGCCCGGAGCTTGCTCGACCCCGCCCAGCCCCCACATCCAAACCCTACCCATAAACA